>CM031081.1:27915218-28500404 GCA_018257905.1 Gillenia trifoliata | reverse complement strand
GCATGACTGGTACATCGAAATTAAAAGGACGTACTACCAAATGGTTATTCACTAGAATTATTTATGGAAACCATTTTCCGCACTCGTCCATGTATACTTAAATGCCAAGAACTGGGGCCTCCGCCAGCGGAGGTATATCAAGGCAACAATGGCAGAACGGCACGTACAGTCCGCGGACTTTCTTTACGATGCATCTACCTACATTTCCACATTTAATTATGCACTGAAAATTGCACTTTTTTTCCGATAATGTGCCCGGGTCACATCTTGAAAGGGAAATATCACCGCAACAAATTTCTTGTTCAGCAGCTACATGTTGGAAAGCTGAAAAACATCAATATAACATTGTTAGTTTTTACCAATCTGATATGGAAAATGGTTTCCACACAACCCTTCCCTCTCCTTTTGCATGCTCCGGTTCTTTTTTCCTCCATTAATTCTTCTTCAATTAATTAAGTTCAAACCACAAATAAAAAAGAGCATGCATAAAGAGAAAAATATTGTGCAAAAATGTATGCAAATGAAAAATATAACACGTTTGTTTAAGAAGAAAAATATATAAAACCAATTGAAGATTATGTATTAGCTAAGTACCGTAAAATGAAAAATAGTTTGATAAAAATGATAGATGTCGTAATGGATTCACATATGTCCCGAAACATGAGACAGTGTTCGAATCTCCTAGATTAAATTAGTATAGGCTTTCGCTTCTATTAAAAAAAAACCCATATAACGTAGATGACAAAATAATTATACGATGATCAAATAATTAAACAGACCTGTGCATAAAACGCAGATGACAATAAAGAAAAGCAACAACTCTCTTGCCATGGCCATCTTTTAAACTTCAGCAAATTAATTTGGATTATTTTGTTTTCCACCAGCCATGGCATAACAACGCTCATATATAGTCATGTAGTTAAGAGACCCTCTTAATTGGATTCCTTTCTATGAAGAATTGTGCGTGTACATTCAATGGTCATTTGATTTAGAGTTAAATTTTGATACAGTTGATTTAGAGGAAATTTTTATACAATTGATTTCGAGGTAAATTAGTTGAACGTTAATAAATAATTTTGAAATTAGGATACGCCAAATGCAATGAAGAATGATGGTGCATGCATATATCTAGAAAGTCAATGACCATTTAATTTAGAGGTAAGTCCTTAGTTCTTCAAATGACTTCAAATCTTTTGCATTTATTTTGTGTGTGGTGTCTATGTGATCTATTTGACACCTGTTTAATCACTTAACCACACTTAATCATTGTCGAAAGACTAATAAAATATGGAGAGGGCTATAGTAGAAATCAAACACTTTTGTAGCTCTCCTCACTCGGAATAAAAATCAGAAACCTAAACACTTTACTTTGTATTAAAAAAGCCAGTTAATGGTTCAGGGCGAGAGGTTTGAGATATGTTTGGTGTTGCTTCCATCAATCATCCGGATCTACGATGGTAAGCTCCTTCATTGGCTTTCACTGGTCCTTTTCTTTGTTATATGCCAACCGACGTCGCAACCCTTGCTTTGCCCCTTTTCGGCTTATGACCGTTGTGACTTTCATCGGTACATAGTATATTGGGCTATGCATTTTATAGGGTATTGGCGTTGTGGGACACTAGTCCTGTCGTTCGCCTAATTAGTGGGCATACATTGATGTGCGCGGTCAGCCACAATTAGGGATAAAAGGTCGCCAGAGGGGTTCGAGACTGCCCCACCTCATTTTTCCCCTTAGGACCCCACTTGACTATTGACAAAAAAGAAAAAAAAAGAAAAGAATGATAGAATATAAAGAATATAAAGAATATATCTAATATTCATATTCGATTTTTCCCCTTATGTATATATATGAAGTCAACAAACGTCATAAAGCATCGGAAATGATAAAGAAAAGCAACAACTGTCGTGCTATGCCCATCTAGCAAATTTCTTTCGAGTATTTCATTTAACCAGCTATGGCTTAATAGCGTATATGGGGCGTGTTATTCACACTTTTTGTTTATTTCTCACACACTTTTATTAATTTTTAGTCTTAGATATTTTTCAATTTATTCGATTCGATTACTGGAATTAAAAATGGTGTGTATAGAAAGTAAAAAAATGTATGTGAATAGCACAGCTCATATATATATGGTGATGTAGAGACCACTATAATTGAATTTCCTTTTATGAAGAATAGTGTATATCAAGAAAGTCAATTCCCATTTGATTTAGAGATTTGGCTACAATACTTAGAGCATCTCTAAAGGAGATATCAAATCTTCAATGGAATGTCATGTAATAAAATTTGAAGGTAGATAAAAGCTCCAATCGATATATCAATCCTACGTGGATTGGCATATAGATTGTATGCTGCCAATTTTGACATATGAGAAAATCTGATGGCTTTTTATTTTTTAAATGTTTTGTTATGAGGGTCCTAGTAATACACCAATTATAAATCATGAAAATTGGTTTTGATTGATTTGTTTTGAAAAGTGGGTCCAACAAATATTAAGTGAATATGAAAAAACACACGTTGGAGCAAAAGGAAATTTGACATTACCACATAGGCCTTCAAATTTACATTTGACATTTTTTTTTTGACATCTCTATTGAAAATGCTCTTACATGTATTTAATACAAGCACTATCTTGATATTCATATGATAATTATATTAAAATATATATATATATATATCCACATGATTATATTAGACCGTTTAAATAGCGATTGTATTAAATATATATAAGTATTCTAGGCTAACGAACCCCTTTATTATTTAGAGGTGAATTTGTTGAAAGTTAATAAATACTTTTGAACCATTAGGATATGCTACAAAGATTATATTTTCTTTTCAGTTACGGCGTGGTCAACACTGAATATGTTAAGAGACTCTTTATTCATGCATGACGTTCCGGAGATGTTAACTTTGTTTTGGGCCATGCTAGTATTTCTTTTACATTTAATTTCGGTTTTGTACAAAATAAAACTCGACCAAAAATACTTATTTGTTGTGGACAGTTTTTAGTGAAGGGTGCGGCAAGAGAAGAATAGAGAGAATTTGGTGAAACTGTAGTGTATGTGGAATATGTAATTCATATATTCCACATACCAGGTGCCTTTATTTATAGTAATAGAAGTACAAGTACAATAGGATACTAATCCCTTACAGAACGGAATATCCTAATCCATATCTACCTAGGATTTACACAATCACATTTAACACATGTTATATTTTATCTACAACATTATTGAATCCAATAAATGGAAACATTGCTTCCACTAATTTGCTAAAACCATTTATCTGATTGAGCAACTAAAAGATATTCCGTAAACTTAATAATTTAATTTCTCACTTGACAAAAAAAAAATTCATTTGTCACAAAAACTATTAAACTATGATCGAGTAATCATTCATGGTTTTTAATCGCGGAACTTATTACTTGGGTGGGGCTCAATAATGCCAATGACGGAAAATTCTTGAATGTCTCCGAGAATATATCATCCCCTATCTATCTCTTGCATCACATATTCATGTTTCAACTAGGTTTTGAATTTTTTATGCAAAATTTAATCCAAGATTCATGTCGTCATCAATGCAAGGTTCCAATTTCTGCACTATACTTGATTTTACTGTTTTGTTCTTTCTTTTTTACTTTGTTTGATTGAATTGAGTTCTAAAGCATTTCTTATTAAAATTCTTTTGTGTTGGATTTGGACATACATACATGCTCCAAGATTCAAAATATGTACATTTGAAGAGGGATTATATATTGACACAACCAATTCGATACTTTGAGTTGCAAACATTTTCTCGAGGTTTCTTAAATTACAAGTCTTAAATACCTATATTAATATTTGATAATGGCTTGACTGTTACATCGAAATTAAAAGGACAACCAAAATGGTTGTTTAGAATTATTTATGGAACAATTTCATGCACTCATCCATGTTATTTAAATGTGAAGAAATGGGGGCTTCAATTTTTGGGAGTGGGAGGTAGATCGAGGCAACAATGACAGTAGGGCAAGTAGAGTCCATCGACTTTCTTTACGATGCATCTACCTACATTTCCACATTGCATTATGCACATATAATTGCAATCTTGTTCCGATTTTGTGCCCGGATCGCATCTTCTTCCACCGTAAAGATCACCGCAACAAATTTCTTGATCAGCAGCTACATCTTGGAAAGCTGAAAAACATCTATTTAACACTGTTATTTTTGCTTATCTCATACGGGAAATGATTTTCGCACAACTATCTTTACATGCACTTTTTTTTTGTCTCTCCTTTCTTCTTTGATTAATTCAACCTCTTAGAGCAGGTGCACCCATAGCCCAATTGCAAGGGCAATTGGGGGCAATTGCCCTACCAACCCTTTTTTGTTCCTCCAGCGGGCCATTTTGCAAAGGGCAAGAGGTCGGCCCAACCATGCCCAACCTCAAGTCCGAACAATTTGTGCCCGAGCACCAGCCAACGGGCGCTGACGTCAGCGGCCTTTTTTTATTTTTTATATTTTATATTTTTTTTAATAAATACCCCCAATCATCTTCTTCATTCCTCACATTACAACTCAATATTTTTTTTCCTACATCAACTATATTTGTTTTTTACCTTCCAAATCCTTGTTTTACAAAAAAAAAAAATTTTATTTTTTAAAAGATAATGACACGTGTCGTGACGAGAGTGCTTGAAAATGTCGGTGGGAAATATCTCGGGATAATCACAAGCCCCAGATAAGGCCAACAAAAAAATAAATAAAAAATAATATTTTTTCTTGTCCTTGCCCTTGCCCTCCACGAACGGATAGAAGTGCTCTAAATTACTTCCATGTGATATTAGTACATGTGCAAATAAAAACATATATGAAAGCAATTGAAGAACATTATTTATTAGCTAACCATTGTACCGTAAAATGAAAACACAGTTTAGAAAATGATCGATATTGTAATGATAAAAAAATAAACAGAAAAATTTTTAAAATGAAAGGCTCAAAATACAGGAATTTGAGGATCAAATTATTAATGCATTAAACAGACCTGTGCATAAAACGCAGGTTACAAAAAAGAAAAGCAACAACCCCCGTGCTATGGTCATCTTTTAAACATTAGCAAATTTCTTTGGATTATTGTTTTTCAACTGCCATGGCATAGCATCACATATATAGAGTCACGTAGAGACCCTCTTAATTATATTCCTTTCTATGAAGAATGGTGTACAATGACTCAATTTTAGTAGATAGTCTCAACCGGACTCATTTAATTAGTAGTTGTGTCCAATGACTCAATTACACTAATCCAACTTACTAATAATTGTGCCGGATCAAATTCATGTTGGTGCACATCAAGCAATGGCTAATTAATCAGCCTAATCCAAACCAGCTATTCGTCTTCTTGTGTCTTGTCAAAAAATATCACCCTGTTTAAATGATGAGTTGTTATAGCTGGTAGGATCTTACTTTTTAACTCAATACGTCACGAGTTCAATCCATTCTTCTCATTTTAGTGTAAATTGGTATAGAACATCACTTGTAATAAAATAAAAAAATTATCACCTTGTGACAATGGAGGGTCATGGCCCTAATCATCCCCTATGTGGAAATTTAGCACATCAGCTATCAAGTATATGTTGATTAGGGTGGCCATAAAACAAAACAGGGTTTTCTTTTTTGTTACAGTTGGTCATGGCTCAAGGATAATCTGGGCAGGAAAATTCCAAAGGTCATGACCCTTCTTGTGGAAAAGGGCTCAATAATGTCATCGGAATATTCTCGACTGTCTTGGATATATCTTTCTCTCTCTATCACTCACATTACGTACTTGAATATAATGCCGATTGTATGCTAAAGTCCACCGTTAATTACACTTGTCAAACTTGGTTATGTTGGCATTTGTTAACTACATGCCCATCTACTACAAACTCCAAGATTTCTGGCATCACCAATGCAAGATAGGGTTCCAACTACAGTAGAGTACACTGTATATGTCAAACTTTCTACACTACCTGATTGACTGTTTTGTTCTTTCTTTTTTACTTTTCTCGTTGAAGAAGACTAGTAATTCCTTATCGAGAAAAATCTTCCATTCGACATGCATTGAGTTCAAAATAATTTCTTTTTCAAATTTTTAATGTTTCATTTGGACATACATGTTGCATGCTAGATACCAAATAAATATGTGCATTTTCTGAAGCGTCAAACTTTTAACAACTGAAATTGTTGTTAGCACTCCACCATAGTCATCTTGAAAATCAAATGCAACTTCGTTCTTATTTATTTTAAAAAATAAGAAATGAATGACAACTTTTTTAGAGTGCAAATAATAGTTCTCGACGAAAACTTAGTAAAGAATCCAAATCTCATAACCACACAACCAATCCGAGACTTTGAATTCCAAGCATTTTCTCGTCGTTTATTGGATTGCCTCTATTATTGATAATGACATGACTCTGTAGTACATCAAAGTTAAAATGACGACCAAATGGTTGTTTACTAGAATTATTTATGAAAGCTGTTATTACTAGCACTTCAACCATGTCATGCTGCACTATATATCTGCATTGAAATGATATATAGCCTCTAGCGGTGGAGAAACGGGGACTCCAATTTCTCTGGTAGGAGGTTTAGCAGTGCAACAACGACAGAAGGGAAAGTAGAGTCCACGGACTTTCTTGTATATGCAAGAACCATGTTGCCCACATTTCTTTAAGCAAGAATAATCGCAATATTCTTCCTGTGGTGAACCTGGCTTGCATTTTTGGCCGTAATCACGGCAACATTATTCTTCCTGTGGTGAACCTGGCTTGCATTTTTGGCCGTAATCACGGCAACATTGAGCAGCTACATTTTGGAAAGCTGAAAAACATCAAGTGTGCTCTGTTAGCTAACATATATGGTTAGTTTCATTTATATGTATCGGACTAGTACATGCGCAATTGAAACAGCATCTCCAATTAGGGATCGTGGCGGGAAAATTTACCAATGAGCAGTCTTAATGGGACGTAAAATATCTATCTTGATCGGAAAATGTAAATATTTATGTAATTTATATTTTATTTTACATCTAAAGGAGGTGGACTCCATAAGATGAAAAGAATGAGAGAAGAAAGCTATCACGTGAACTAAGAGAGCTATCACATGAAACATCTCCCCCCGTTTGAGTAAAACCAACATTTACATCTCTCAAAATTGTAAATGGGATGTAAATATGATTCTCACGTTTCAAAAAAATGCATAAGCAATTGAACAATGACAATTGTTATTGACAATTCAAAAAAGTTATCATGCACTCCAAACATGTAAAAATAAGTGTGAAAATACACTTAAAATGAATATAAAATAACTTTTATGAAGTGTCAATAAGAACTCCCTTAAACAATATTATTTATTAGATAAACGTTGTAGAAAATGAAAGAAAGAGTTGTTATTTTAGCTATGAATTTTACCAAAGGGTGCATTAAACATACCTGTACATAAAGCATAGATTACAATAAAGAAAAGCAACAACTCTCTGCTATGGCTATAAACTTATGAAAATATGACTTTAGCCTCTAAAACTTAATTTTCTCTACATAAAACCCTACATAATTTTTTTACTTGAATAAAACCCAGTGATTAGGCTCCACATAAGCAAATTCATTAATTATGTTTGACTTCACACATTTTTCATTTACCAGATGCCTAAAATACCCTTATTTACATGTTTTATGTATACAATTAATTATATGTTGATTTGAAGGGAGATTAATGATTTTGCAAAAAAAAAAAAAAGCATTAATGTTATAATTGGTAGTAATTTATCATATGCAATCAATTAGAGAAGGTCTTGTAACTCTCCATTAATTCTAGTTCAAATTGATGTAGGAGTTAATTTGAATTTTTTTTGAAATTCAACAATACATTTAAATTTTTTTTGTCAAGCAACAATATATTTAACCATACCTATTATTTTAGTGAAATAGTCTATCTTTTAACTTTTAATCACTCTGACAAAAAAAAACTTCATCACGAGAATAATGTATCTATTGTTTTATGTTAAGAAAATAATTTACCTACTATTTATGTTTTTATAGGTAAATTAGTTTATGTTTTAGTTTACATATTGTTTTATGTTTTAGTATAAAATAATTTACCTACTGTTTATGTATTAGTAGATAAATTAAATTATAGGAAAATTAAAAAAAAACATATATGAGAATATTATATGTATTACCCACGGCAATTTTATTTATATAGTAAATTACCAACAAATTATGATAATATTATTTGTATATATTATAGGTAAATTAAAAAAAAATATATATATATATATATTACCCTTAAAAATAATTTACCTACTATTTATGTTTTAATAGGTAAATTAGTTTATGTTTTAGTTTACATACTGTTTTATGTTTTAGTGCAAAAATAATTTACCTAATGTTTATGTTTTAATAGGTAAATTAGTTTATAAGTAAGTTATAAAAAAATAACATATATGAGAATATTATATGTATTACCTACAATATGGCAATTTTATTTATATAGGTAAATTAAAATATATATATATATATATGTATATATAAGAATATTATATTTATTATCTACAATATGACAATTTGGCACATTTTACTATTATATAGAAGTAAATAATTTACCCTAAAAAATTATGTGGTTATGAACTAAAGATATATGGAAACGTGCATTATATATTGTTGGATAAAAAAAAATACTAAAAATAACGTTAGCAAACTTCATTATATTTTATTGCCTCTGATTGAGCCAAAATTCAAGTGTGGTATAAAACGCACGAGGGCAATACAAATACAGGAGGGGTATATGTTAGATTGATATTATATGCATGTTTCATACCTCTTTTATCTATTATCTAGTCATGATTTTGTATTAAATTGTTGAGTTTAATGTGTTTTGTGAGTGTTGTAGGAAATATGATTTGAGAACAAAACATAGATGTCACAATTAAAATACGGAAAAACCGAAGAGTTGAAGAGATGGACTGCTTGGCATATTATATTTGTGCTAATATTAGAAATTGGACCGTGCTTTACCTAATAATTTGGGCCATTGATGTCAGCCCAATTAATGGGCATTGCCTAATCTAATTGATGCGGTAATGCTTAATATTTCCAAAAGGATTGGGTTTTGAATTCTCCTATTTCCATGTGGATTAAGGAAGAAAAAGTTGCATATATAAGAGATGATGCGGTACAATTTGAGATCTCCCCAGAGCAGCACGCACACATCCAAAGAGAGAGGAGCCGAGAGCAAGGAAGAATAAATTGGAGTTCGCAGCTTTGTCGCGGAAGTGAGCCGAGTTGGAATTTAGGTGTATTCTTTCCATTATCATGAATTAAATACCTTTTGTTAGGGCTAAGATGTAGCCTAGACATGAATACTCGAAGTTTATAGTTATATTAATTTCTTATTATTATTTCGTAATGAGTGTTTGTTACTGTTTTTAATACTTGCAATTAATTAGCCACTGATTATTTGATAAGAAGAATTAGGTTGAGACCGACATGAAATATCTAATATATAGCTTCTTGTAATGAATGTCATGTTTTGAATGAGTGCCAGACATGGACTAACATGATTCATACAACTTTTCTTGTGGATTTTTCATAGTGCGTAAGAGATTTCGGTTATTTAAATTTGTGATTAGACATAGTGTAGATTGATAATTAGGAATACAATGAGTATATTTTGAAAGAAAATATTGGTGAATTTAGGGAAAATCAGCTGTCAACATGGGTAGTAATTAGGGTTAATATGCTATCAGGCTTTAGGTGGGATTGGTTAGGTGAAGTCAGCATCCTAGCGTTTTATTTATCTTGCTTTATTTTCATTAATCTTTCACATCTACTTGCATTTAGTTTCTTTGCATATTTAATTTTGTCATCATAATTCTTGCTTTATTTAGTTTTAATTTGCAATTATCATGATCAGTAAATTTAGATTAATCCGATCCTTGTTAGAACGACATTCTACTTATCACTATATTACTTGAACGATATTGTACACTTGCAATTATCACAACAGTATATCAACAGTATTTGGTTCAATTTTTTTATTATTCATAATTTGGATTACATACGATCCATTGCCCATATACAATATGAATTATTATTGAATGCCACGAAATAAAGCATTGTGCTTTCAATTAGTGACCCTTCTTGTAGCTGAATTTTTAAGAATAGTCTTCCGGGAAGCATTCAGTTTACCCTGCAAATAAATTACATCCATTTATTGTTAGCATCCTAATTTCTACGTAAAATTCAGTAACAAAAAGGGGCATTTATGTATAAATCAACACAAGGCTTACTCGGAGCAGTTAGTAGAGGGGTAAACTGTGTAGGGGCAAAGAGAACCACATCGATCGCCAAGCGTGTTAACTCGGTCATAATCTAACCCAGGAATCATTGCAGCCCCTTGCTGAATGCAACTGCACACAGTTCTGTTGGAGATGTTTGAGTAGTAATACATTCCAAACTTTGTCCCACATTGATCACCACCAAAAAGTTCCCACTCTTTATAAGGCTTTGTACCTCTTACAAAGTGATTGGAGTAATGGAACCATGGAGAGGAAAATTGGGCTCAATCTTGGGTTTGGGCTTTGGGGATGTGAAAATTAATGGATAATACTTAGGTACTCATATACTCACTTTAATAATTTTGCCCAATAATATTTTAACACATTTTATTGTTTTAAAAAATAAAATATATGCTATTTAATTTTTCTTGGGCTTTTAAACATAAAGAACACATGTCATCTTTTGATTGGGCCAAATCAAAAAGTGAGTATATAGGGTACTCACTAGTGAGTACCCAAGTATTGTCCAAAATTAATTAATAATTAATAAATATAATTAATATTAATTAATTGTCAAAAGATGGAGAGGAAAATTGGGCTCAATCTTGGGTTTGGGCTCTAATAATTAAATCCGTTAATTAATTATTATTTTTTAAATTTCGGATTTAATATTTTATTCTTCAACAGACTCATCCTTTCAGATGAAGTCTGGGTTGAAGAAGAAGCACCAGAGAGCAGTCACATCCTTTCCAACAGATACCTCCCAACAGTCACATCCCATTCTCATACCTGTTGCGAACAGGTATCCATACTCTATATATTCATCAATTTGCATGGCATTTAAGCATCCATAAATTCGCATTCAAATCTCTGTAAACCAAAACCATCCTACTGAGAGAACCACATTCTATATTCGCCAGAAGTCAATTTTCCGGTGCTGGAATTTTGACTTAGATCGTTGAATCCTGGTGAAGCAGACGTCCCCATAGTTGCTAGATTTGCAGTGAGTATATATTTTCTCCTTTTGGTTTTAGGTTGTTCGGGCAGAAAACACACATGTTAATTGCCTTTATATAGACTGAAGAGTCTTGATCTTCGCTAAGTGCGCAAGTTAACCATATCATCAAGTGTGTGACAAAACATAATCGGATTATCTGTTAGCATTGGTCATAGACTCATAGGGGCTGCAGGAAAATTCAACCTTCGGTGTACCGATGGCCCACGGCCGGAAAAATGAGTGCAGAAAAATACAAAGGGTCCTGGTCGAGTGAGCCATCATGTCGATAAAAGGGTTTCGGGAGGGACTTGAGTAGGAAGGCCGAGACTATGTTGTAGGAACATTGCATGCCAAAGTTCAAGAGAGACGGGACACTTTTCCACAAAAATGAAGCTTCCATATCTCTTCCTCTACTCCTAATCCTAAATATCCCGGCGTCAGCAACGCAAAGGTTCGAATTACAGCACGGGACTGTCAGCTTTCGGAACTACCTCGACTGTTTTGTTGTATCTGAATTTACTTGCTTTCCTTGTTCTTTCCTTCCGACTTTTCTGATGGAAGAAGAAGACTGGTATATTCTCGCAAGAAAAATCAAACTAAGTTCGCCTGATTTCGATTTCATCTGGTTCTATTCATCATGGGCATTTTTCTTCCTTTGGCTTTGGAAATTATTTAATTATTTCAAAGTTTTTTTATTTAAATACCACATTTTATCTAACAATTATTTGACAAAAATCATACACAGTGGAACAAAAATCGAGAGTTTCAAGAGGTTAACTAGCGAAATTTGAGTTCTGCAAGTAAAGTTAGATTGAAATCGAGTTCTAAGTGGCGTATCTCTTCCTGGATTGGTGACCTGGCAATCCTAAATCTCCCCCAAATACTTTATTTCCCCCAAGCTTTTGTTCATTTTTTTTAATACCCTATAGAGTAGAAGATTTAGGTCAATCTACATATAGTATGTCAGTCATAACATATTAATATCAAACTCATTATCCACGGGAATTGAATCTAAAACCTCATATTTACAAGTAAAAAAAAATATCACTAGACTATAACAGTACGTGAAAAAAAGATTTTAAAATAGATACAAAGCAATAGCCTCTCAAGTCGAAAACTAAATCAGAGTGAGCTACCAACTTTCCTTTGTCACCAGACGGAGAAAAACTTTCATAGTGAGCTACCAACTTTCCTTTATGTCACCAGACGGAGAAAAACTTTCATGCCACGATTTTATATCCCTCCTGCCCAAATGGACGGGGATGAATCCGGTATGGCTAAGTTTGCTCCACAACACGATAATAGAAAAATATACAGGCAGCAGGCTAAAAACAGTTAGTACCATTTTATTATGCTTGAACTGAGGCCATTTTGTCCATCCAAGTTGGCCATCTCTGTACATCCAGTCATCCACCATTTATGGGAACATTTATACAAATATTTACTAAAAATATCCGACTCTCTGCAAATCTGAAAACACCGCACTTGCTAAATTGCTCATCCATGAATACAAGGAGCAAAGGGGCCAAAGAATACAAGTTGATAAAAGGACACTACAAAAAACATCTTTCATCCACATCCTGTAGTTGTACAAAATATGCTAAAAGCTAATGTACACGTCCGATAGGGTACCGGATGACCAAAATACAACTGAGTAGCAGACTATTCACAGGTGCCGCTACCCTTTCATATTTCTCCACTTGTCCTTTAGATCAACCTGGACGGACATAGTAACCCCAAAAGCCTTAGACACAATATTGACTGATGAAGTAGAGACATTTCAGATGAATAGAAAAACTTGTTTATGGAATAAATTTATGGGTTAAACTTCAATGGTACGTACCATTCAATGGTTTAAAATTTATTTGGGACCCACCGCAAATTAATTTAGGACCATTCAATGGTCGGACCATTCAATGGTACGTACCACCCAAGATTTTTCCTAAATTTATGTGGATAGATAAAAGCCATTGAAAATATTACGAACGAAACTTGGGTACCTGTGTTCTCTCTTCAAATATATCGCGGTAGCTTTTCAAGATAAAGCTCCAGCTTCCTTCTCCATACCTTCATTGAAAACAATCAAACTAATGAGACTCAGAAGCATACATACTGCTCAAACTAACATTAGTTCCTACTTATTCAGTCAATAGAAGCATGATAGGTAGAGCAAGTTGTAATGACAGGTAATCTGTCAAGAGTCAGGACCTACGTAATGATCATTTAAATCAAACACATGAAATTTCGAGGGGAAAAGAAGGTAGTGAGAAGGGATGCGACATACTTCTGTACACCAGTCCTTAAGGTGTCTTCTTCCAATAAGCTCCATCTCTTAACTTTTCTTCTCTTAGTAAATCTCGTATCCTCATGCTTCTTCAATGGAGAAACAACAGTCCTCTTTGGGCTAGGAAGGTGAAGCCTGCACGCATCTTTCTTTGTTCCTTCTTGTGACATATCTATTGAGTCCTCCCACTGAAAAAACAATTTTCAACATGGAGTACAAATTTATAAGCAACCAGAACCACAAAATTGCAGGAGGGAATCAATCATAATAAATAACTAACACCAGAGAAACTCATGGATTCAGTAAAATGTTTACAAGGAATTTGTTATGTTCCCCTTGCCAAAAATAAAAACAAATCAAGCCATCATACTTGAATAAAATGAAAAGAAATAAACATCGTGAACATAAATACCTCAAAAGTACGGGCAGTGCTATTACGTTCCATCAAGCTAGGACGAGCAACATTATTCAGATTGGCAGCATCAGTTTGAACAGACTCAGTGCCTCCCTGGTTGACAGGCAGATTTGGTACATCCTTTTCTATTCCACTAGATTGAGAATCATTCTGATGTCTGGATGGCACATTTCCAACATTATCATTATTAGATTGAACAGGCCCAGCACCCTTCTCGATCGATGGATTTTCTGCACCTACATCTTTTCCATTTACATGATTCACAGATCTCATTGCCAAACTAGATCTTACGGTTTCAGACACTCGTAATGCATCCGGAAGTGGATCTGTCACTACTTCTTGGAGCTCCGAAATACTGGATTTAAGTGCTTCTTGTGCTTTGTTAACTTCAGGGGAAGACAGGGAACCATATTTTCTATTTGATACCTCTGTGCCTGAATCTTCAGCATCCCTAATCCTAATTGGTCCTCTAGTGCGTCTATGAGCAAGGTGCTTGTGTCTAGGCACAGTACTCCTCTGACTTTCTATAAGAAATTAAACAAAAACAGAAATATAATAATTTGATACTGAAGTCTGTGCAATAACTATATTATGCAGGAGTTGTCAAGTTGTATATTTGGCATCGCTAAACAACCCAGAATCAGATCATGCACTTAAAAGAACAGCAGATAACAGAATACAATACAGAGCACTCTCTCAACATCCACGAACACAAGTTAATGTCACTTAAATTACCTTAAACTCTGCTAATTAAAAAAATAAGTACCTTTATCTTTCGTGGTATGGTCAATACTGAGATCCAGTTCCCCATTCCGACAAGGCATAGCCAAGCCTGTCTCATTCACTTGACCAGGAGCCTGATCATCAGCCGACCTGTGTACTTCTATGTTCGTCAATCCAGAATCTATTTCAACCAAATCATTCAAAACCAAGCCACGGCTCACAGTAGGCAGCGAGCTCCCTGCCCGAACTTCCTTGAATGGGACTGCAACCGATACAGGACCCAATTCAGACCCATTTCCCACATTAGCCCCGTTCACCATTTGCGCCTCCAATTCGCACCCATCACCTACATTAGTCCCATTCACTGGTTGCTCTTCCAACTCAGACTGACTGCCCACATTAGACCCATTGGTAGTTTGCGCCTGCAATTCAGACTCACCAGCCGCATTAGTCTCATTCTTAGTTTGATCCTCCAATTGAGTCCCGTCACCCACATTAGTCCCATTAACCATTTGCTCCTCCAATTCAGACCCATCACCCACATCAGTCCCATTCTCCATTTGCACCTCTCTATCAGACTGACCACCCACATTAGTCCCATTCTCCATTTGAGCCTCTAATTCCGACCCACCAAACCCCAAATTTTCCTCGTTCGCCATTTGAGCCTCCAATTGAGACCCACCACCATCACCCACATTAGCCCTATTCGCTATTTGAGTATCCAATTCAGACCTATCGACATCCACATTAGCCCCATTCATCATTTGTATCTCCAACTCAGGCCCGTCACCCGTGTTAGCCCCCTTCTCCTTTTGCCCCTCCACTTCAGACCCACCACCCACATTAGCCTCATTGGCCACTGTAATCTGATCAGCTTCCAAGTCGGCAACTTCCTTGGGCACATTCAATCTAATAGCCCAAGTAATAAACGGAGGTCCCAACAACGCCAATGCTTCCTTCACATAAACCGCAACCAATCTCAGCGCATCATTCCTTGTGTTCACCCTCGCTAACTTCTTCGACACTCTCAAATCCCAAACCCCCGCCTCGACCTCATCCATTCGCTGCCTCAACTCCGCCGATACCAGCTGGCTCCTCCTGGACCGCTCCAGAACCGCAACCCTCCCTCTCCAAATCCGATCCACGGCCTCCAAGTACTTCCCACTGGGCTTTCCCATAAAACCCACTAAGAACTTGACCGTACACTCAGTGGCCACGGCGCAGTAGGCAGCTTTCATGGATTCCGTGGTGGCAATGCCTTCTCTGATATCCAAATCCTCAACCATTTCAAGCGTTTCCAGGATCGTTTCGGAGACCGAAGCTTCGTAGACCTCGCACTCGATGGTTCGGAGGAGTACCGTCTTCTTCAAGCGATAGTCTTGGTCCGAGAAGGGTGCGACTGCGAGGACCCTCTTGGCAATGCAATCCTTCTCGCGGTCCCGGAGAAGGAGCTCGATGACCCACCGCGAAACGTCGACGTCCGAGTCCATTGAATAAGCCCAACGGAAACCCTAATTCTGCGAGAAGGGAAGAAAATTGAATGTCAGAGATTGAAAAGTGAAGGTCTTGAAGCGCGCTGCTTTTGGTTATTTGGGAAATTAGGGATTTTGATGCAAAAATTGGGAGCGCCAGAAATGATTTAGGGTTTGGAATTTTGAAAGGGGTGAGAATTGATCATCGAAACGACGAAGGTCAACGCCCTAATCTTTGAATTTGGGGCTATTTGTGAGGATGGTAGACAAATATTACTGTCTATAATCTGATTGGCTTTTGCATCTTGTGTGGGCCAAGACTCTCCGCCTTGCATGGACTTTTGGACCTAGAATTTGGGCCTTTAACTTAATTTTGGGCTTCTTTAAAGACCTTTTTATTCCTTCAGTCAATTATCAGAACTTTCTCTAGTACACATTAAAACTAGGGGTGGGCACGGGCCGGGCCCAAAAATGGAGGAACCGGAGTGGACCCGTTTATATTTGAAACGGGGCGGGGCGGGGCGGGTTGTCAAATTTGTAGAAGTGGAACCGGACCTAACCCGGACCGTTTGAAACGGGCCGGGGCCTACGGGTCCACGGGTCCAATTTGTTTAAAAAAAAAAAAAAAAAGGCAGCAAGCTGCTGCTGCACTAAAAAAAAAGGCAGTAAGCAAGCTGCTGCCTGCAATCCGAAATTCCAAATCCAACTCAAACAAAGGCAGTAGCCATCCAAATTCCAAACATCATCAAGACATCCAATTCAATTCAAACATTCAAATTCCAAACATCAAAATAACATCCAAAATAGAGAGTCCCTCATGATACCCACCCGCTCCATCGAATTCATCTGCAAATATCCTTCGATTTTCGAGGAATTTCTCCCCGGAGGCGTTGCAGTCCACCCCCATGTCCGGCTCACTGGCCAAGTGCTCGATCTCGACGCCGAGGAGGAGCTCATGTACCAGAGTGAGAGCTACAAGCAGGACGTCGCTGACCGGCTTTTGAAGCTTCTAATGCTGGTAAGAACCAATAAATTGCCGCTAAATGTGATTGAGCGCTTAAAATGGGATCTGGGTCTTCGTCATGATTTTGAGAAAACCTTAGTCCCTGAGTATCCGGACTATTTCAATGTCGTAGCTCGCAAAGGTTCGGCTTCTGGGTCCGAAGGTTTGCGGGATTTGGAGTTGGTGTATTGGAGAAATGAATTCGCAAGTTCGGTTATACAGAAGAAGGCTTCAGCTGTGGAGAAGAAGGCTTCTGCTACGAAGAAGAAGGCAATGAGTGGGGATACTGCTTCTAAGGAGGAAAATCAAATTGTTTTTCCTATGGAGTTTTCGAGAGGTTTTGAGATGGATAAGAAGTTCAAGAAGTGGATTGATGAGTGGCAGAAGTTGCCTTATGTATCTCCATATGAAAATGCAGCTCATATTTTGTCTAAGAGTGACGAATCAGATAAGTGGGCGGTTGCGGTTCTGCACGAGTTTCTGCATATTTTGGTTCTGAAGAAGACAGACAGGGAGAATATCCTGTGTCTTGGAGAGCATTTGGGTCTTCGGTCGAGGTTCAAGCAAGCATTACACAACGGTTGTGAGTGTTGTGAAACGGTCCGGGCCGGGGCCTCGTTTGCTAGCATTTTTGGACCCGCCCCGCCCCGCCAATTTCGTAGACCCGCCCCGCCCTGCCCCGTTGTTCCTTCAAAAATTTTGGACCCGCCCCGTACACGCCCCGAATCGGATGGACCCGCCCCGACCCGCGGGTCTAGAGCCCGTTTGCCCACCCCTAATTAAAACTGCACATTTAAGTTATATATCTGAACAATAGTTGTTAGATCTCGTTAAGCTAGATGATATATGGGCTAAGACTCTCCGCCTTGCATGATGTATCATGCTTATCCTCGTGCGGATTCGATCTCTACCGATTCCCTTCCTTCTTAACAACTAACTATGTAACGCACTAACGCTATCACTCTATTAAGAAAAAATTATCTTATCTTAATATGCAAATTATTTTTAGCACTACAAAATAGTTATGCTAGGGTTTTCTCTTTCTTATATTTGTTTCAATAGCTGAGCTATACATGTATATTATAAAATAATGTTCTATTGTCATGAAATCTAAATTTCAATCATGAACCACACATTCAATTTCATATATGAAATAGTTTTAAATCGATAGTCTGACACTATAAAAGTATCTCCACGAAACATAATACTTTAAATTTGTCGCGTTATTTAAGTATTTCACCTCTCCAATGAATGAGGCAACAAATAAGATAACTTTGGCTTAGGAAGTTTGACAAGCCAAAAGTTGAAAACCCCTAACCATTTGCCTCATCACTTGAAATGACAACTTCCTAATGTGACATATACAAATAGGCAATGTGTCACATGAACTATCAATACATAGTTAAAATCATATGATTTTATGATAATCGATATCATCAACTATTTAAACTACAAGTAATTAATAAATAGATAATCAGTATCTCAACACAAAGTGACCAACACACCGTCTTATGCAACTGATGTAACCCACCAAAATTGCAATTGAAACCCTAGGAGGAATGTGTCATGGACTAGCATATAGTAGCCCCAAACGAATAACATACAATGCCTTCAAGCACCCACAACAAAGGAATAAATTCCAACCCCGTCCTGAATTTACGTCGTGCTCCTCCTCCTCCTCCAAGCTGCTCCTAGACCCCTACTAGTCTCTGAGTTTCAAGACCCCATAGCAGTAGAGAGAACTGGGAGAGCTTCCTTCAGCCGACTCTGTACTCTCTCTCTCTCTCTCTGTCAATGGCTCGCTGCACTTTCAAATCGGACGATATCATAATAAAGTCGCCGAATGACACTCGATTATACAGATTAATCAAGCTCGAGAACGGCCTCTCGGCATTGCTCGTTCACGATCCTGAGATTTACCCAGAAGGGCCGCCGGAGCACTCCAAGTCCGTCGAGCACAGCGAAGCTGAAGGGGAAGAAGAAGATGAAGATATGGACGACGACGATGGAGAGGAAGGGGAAGACAGTGAAGGAGAGGAGGATGAAGAGGACGATGACGAAGAAGATGAAGAAGGCGGAGATGGTGAACTGAAAAAGAAGGCGAAGGGAGGAGATTCTCAGACTAAGAAGGTTGTTTTTTTTTATTTTACATTGAAATTCTGGAATGCCCATCTCGCATTCAAGTTTATTTTAATTTTATTGCAAAATTAATAACCCAGTTGGAGAAACTTGGTAAAATTGGCATTACAATGATGGGAAATTGATTTTAGGTTGGAAAATAATATGAATTTTTGGTTGAATGATTGATACCAGATTATTCGAACTTCAAGATTTGAACTATTACTTGGTTACTGCTTCAAGATTCCACCATCATTGTTTTTTTTTTTCTGATAATCTATTAGCTATCGAACATTCGTACTTTGGTACAAATTTTCAATTAAAATGATAGTGAAGCTTCGATAGCATAATTCCAAGTGGAACCCTCTGGTGGGTACTGCTTGTCTTTGAGTAAAACCTTGGTGTTGTTTTTGGTCATGCTGTTTGCAAGTCCAATTACTAAGAATGACACTGATCTCTATTCTACTCTAATGATTGGAGTGATGTTTACTCAGCTCAGTTAGCAGAAATTGATTTGTATGAAGATGTTTGATCGTATTTGCAGGCAGCAGCAGCAATGTGCGTAGGAATAGGCAGCTTCTCCGACCCTTTTGAGGCACAGGGGCTTGCGCATTTTCTAGGTTTGTGTTACACATGCTTACATGCTTCATCAAAGGTCGTACTAGTGAGTGTTGAGGCATGCATTACTAACAAATTGAATGTTTTGCAGAACACATGCTCTTCATGGGGAGTACAGAGTTTCCAGATGAAAATGAGGTCTGTTTGTACACAGCATTCTTTTTCTGTTTTTGGGTGGCAATTATCTTCGTTTTTATTTGCAAGTCGTTGGGAGGTGCACATGGTCCTTTGTGCTATTCATCATAAACGAGGTGTACTGACTGTATATGGAAATAATTAAGCCGCATGAATTTTCCCTCAATATAGATTACTAGATGTAGTCTCACTATTTATATTTACTCGCCCTTAAGCAACATCATCACCCTGCTTAGTTCTGTTTCTTATAAAACAAACATCACCAGCTTGCTTGTTCTATGTATATGCGAGTGGGAGAACTTGTTTGTTCTTTTGCTGCCCACCTGCTTGCAGATGGGTCAGGCTGTATGGAACAACTAATTCAGTGTGTGAATGTCATTTGTGGATAATATTAATTTGCTTATTTCTTGGACTTATACCTTATGGGAATGGATGCCTTTTCAGATTTATCATAGTAATTGTTTATGGTAGTTTTATCTTCTTTTATGCTCATTGTTTAATAGTAAAATAGATATCTTAAAGTAATCTATTTTACTTGCTACAACATTTCGTAAACTTTCACTCAAGTTAAATAGGAGAAGACTGTATGCTATGTTTGTGGCCACTCGTTTTGACTCTTATCTTTGCTAGTATGATAGTTACTTGTCCAAGCATGGAGGTTCATCAAATGCATACACTGAAGCAGAGCATACCTGCTACCATTTTGAAGTGAAGCCAGAGTTTCTTAAGGGTGCCTTGAGAAGGTGAATTATGAGTTCTTCATGCTTTGAATGTTATAACCTGAAGTCCTTGGTATTGAGTATGTATTTTGGTCAATGAAACAAGGCTATAGGTTTTATTGATGCTTCCTGCATGCCTCAGCATTTGTAGTTGAAAATATTTATGATTGCCATACTTATGTTTCAAAACGTAATATGGCTATAGGAAGTGTAGGTTAAATCATTAAATTATGTGTCATCTGTTTATTTTTTATTATTTTCTGAATGCATGTTAATGATATTACCTACTGGTGCACAACCATATTTTGGAATGGAAGTGAGGTTCTCCAATTAATGAGGTCCAACAGTATGTTCCTTTTGGTTTCTCAGTATCTGGCTCGCCATAATTATTTCACTGGATAAAATATAAATAGTCTTCAAATTAATATGCATGGTAAAATGTTATGTGCTCAATATGTTCCAATTGCAATATATTTAGCTAATAGCATGTACTTGGCCCTTAGTATGGAATACTCTAGTTATATTTTTCTCATTCAAAACTTCTGTTTCGGAAACCTGGTTTATATTTATTATGGCTCTTTATTTTGTCAGATTTTCTCAGTTCTTTGTTTCACCTCTTGTGAAAAGTGAAGCGATGGAGCGAGAGGTACAGGCTATAGATTCAGGTGCATGCATGTCTTACCTACGGTTCTTGATTTCCATTTTTCCTTTAAAAAATATCCCAGCTTTTTGCTTACAGTATTGCTCAATGCAAATGTTCTAATGCTGAATGGTATTCTTTGTTGTTAATCAAAATGGAATGCAGAATTTAACCAGGTTCTGCAGAATGATTCTTGCCGCCTTGAACAAATTCAATGTCATACATCCGCACCTAGTCACCCATTTAATAGGTTCTGTTGGGGTAAAACTTTAATCCATTGTGCAGTCTTATCCTTCTCTCTCTCTCTCTCTGTCTTGTTAAAAAATGTATTTTATTTGTACAAAACTACATTTTTTTTTTTTATGTTTGCTTGAAAGGAAATAAGAAGAGCTTGGTTGATGCAATGGAAAAAGGGATCAACTTGCGAGAACAAATACTAAAATTGTACAAGGATTATTACCATGGTGGACTAATGAAGCTAGTTGTCATTGGTGGAGGTGAAAATTTTCCTTTCCTTTCCTTTTTTCTTTTGCTCTTTGTTCTTTTTACTTCTACTGTTATTTTTTTTGGGGATGAATGTTAGTTGAAACCTATTAATTTTTGTATCATGCACCACACAGGGCGTGCTTGAATGGAAATAATGAAACATTTTCAATTTGACTTAGTTGATTTCAATCGCATTACTTATCTACTTAGGGTTTCTGTTCTGTGGATGATTGTTCTTTGAACTGGTAGAGGTTGATACTGGTGTTCACTATTAGTCTATTACACATTAGAATTTCGTCATTCATGGTGCTTTATTGGTGATACCGATGTTTTGGCAATTTCTTTTAGTGAAAATGTATCTATTAGGACTGGAGATGCAATTATTGGTGGTATTAGTTTTTAATTGGTGAGGTTGTGCCAGTGTTGAAGCTCATTTTCTAGGATCTCAATCCTGCATTTACTAGAATGGTGTTTAGCGTGTAATTTGATTTCTGTATCAAATAAAAAACTATTCCTGTCCAATCATTTATGCATGCAATTAACCAACCGAGAGAATATTTTATCCTGCTTATTTATCAAATCTGTTTCATGTTAACTATAATTGCTGCAGAATCTCTTGATGTACTTGAGGATTGGGTTTTGGAATTGTATGGTAATGTCAAGAAAGGCCCCCAAGTAAAACTAGAGTTCAAGGCGGAAGGTCCTATCTGGAAAGTTGGTAAAATATACAGGCTAGAGGCTGTTAGAGATGTTAACATACTCAACCTTACATGGACATTTCCATGTCTTCATCAAGACTATTTGAAGAAACCAGAAGATTATTTAGCTCATCTTCTTGGGCATGGTAAGATGATTCATTGTTACCTAATTTGATGTTGATTATTATTCCTCTGCAGAGAACACAAATTTCTTTAGCAGGAAAATAAGGATGTTAAGTCTAGAATTGTTAGTTTTCAATTTTTTTTAAAAGTAGCAGTTATAACTTCCTAAAGTAGACGTCTCTAGAAACGTTGATAGTGAGATCTAGATTTGTTTTATTTATTTGAAGGGAGCTTGAATCCTTCAGTTCCTTCTGTCACTTTGTATCTCACCGATATTTTTTCACCTTGGAATGGTATCTGTCAGTGTCATTGCTTTTCTGCATTAGATTTTGTTGTTTTTGCATTTCATGTACATTGCATGTTATTTAATATATCTCACAATGGGTTTAGTCATCTAAGTTGTTTGGCCACTTATGCCATGATGAAGTGACCTTAAATTCTGAGAACTGTTATGGGTTTTTTAGAGGGCCGGGGAAGTTTGCATTTTTACCTCAAAACCAGAGGGTGGGCAACATCTTTGTCTGCTGGTGTTGGAGACGAGGGGATGCACCGATCTTCTGTGGCTTATGTCTTCCGCATGTCCATACACCTCACCGACTCTGGATTGGAAAAGGTATCATCTCAACTTTATCCTTTTTTTTTTTGGTCAAAATCTCAACTTTATCCTTTTAGAGAATCTCTTGGTAGAAGATAAATTTTCACAGATTCACAGATTAATATGTTTTACATGCGCAGTTACTGTGAGCATCAGTAACTGTGGAGCAAAGTTTGCTTTTTTCTTTACTACTTCTCATTTGCTTTATGTGATGCTTATCTTGCAGATTTCCGAAATAATTTGCTATGTCTACCAATACATTAAGTTACTGCGTCAAGTGTCTCCACAAGAATGGATATTTAGGGAACTTCAGGATATTGGGAACATGGATTTTAGATTCGCAGAGGAGCAGCCCCAAGATGATTATGCTGCCGAACTTGCAGGTTTTCTTTTGTTAGCAAAATTGCACATCTTTCCTTTGTCATGTTTTACCTAACTGGAAGTATCCCTGTTCCATAAAAGATTCTTTATGATATCTATATTCTGTGTTTTTTTTAGCCAAAGGGATATCTCCAAATTCATGACCTGTTTAATAATGTGAAATCTTATTGTTGCAGAAAATTTACTACTGTATCCAGCAGAAAACGTTATTTATGGGGACTATGTGTACAAGATTTGGGACGCGGAATTGATAAAATATGTTCTTGGTTTCTTCACACCAGAAAACATGAGGGTTGATGTGGTATCAAAGTCCTCAATTAAGTCGGAAGGTAAATCGCATATGCCCTTTTATGTAAAAATATATATATAGAAGAAAAAACCTAGAAAAAGAGTCTTGTTTCCATCTTGCAGTATTTATGACTACGAATGTAACCATAACTTTTATTTGTCCCATTTTATATGTGTTATAATTTTGACGCGAGCTATATTCTCTCTAACTGTTTCAGATTTCCAGTGCGAACCTTGGTTTGGGTCACATTATACTGAGGAAGATATATCTTCATCTTTGATGGATTCATGGAAGAATCCCCCAGAAATTGATGACTCATTGTATCTCCCTTCAAAGAATGAGTTCATTCCTAGTGATTTTTCCATCCGCTCTGATAACTCGTGCCTTGATCCTGCAAATATATCTTATCCAAGATGTATAATTGATGAACCATTGATGAAGTTCTGGTACAAGCTCGATGATTCATTTAAAGTTCCGAGGGCAAATACATACTTCCGCATCAATCTGAAGGGTGGATATGCTAATCTTAAGAGCTGTGTTTTGACTGAACTGTATATTCTTCTTCTTAAGGATGAGCTGAATGAGATTGTCTATCAGGTTCATGTCTTGTCCTTTATAACTAATTATTTTGTGCTACAATTTAGATGGCTGATCACTCTTTTCTACTTGGATACATTTTATGGAACACTAGTTGCATTAAGTTTCCTTTGAATATCTCTGCAGTTTCTGTCCACGTTTGTTCAGTAGAGGGACTTGGATGTTATAGTGGTGTACGATACAGACTAGAAAACCGGTGTAATTAATTATCCAAACCAAACATATTATGTTAACTTTTCATTATGTAAATCAGCAACTACAAATGTAAATTGTTATCCATATTTCCCTCATTTTAATATTCTCAATGTATAGCAATTCGGTTGTAAAATATAAACTTATGCTGCCAGTGTAGTTATTTAGTTGATGCTGTATTTCACCAATATAGGTCTTTTTTTCCTCAGTGACATGCCGACTTATTTTTTTTATTACAAACATGCTTCTGAAATGAGAAGAACCTTTGTTCTGTGTGTGCAGGCCATTGTTGCCAAGCTGGAAACTTCTGTATCTATGTTCAGTGACAAACTAGAGCTGAAGGTCTATGGTTTTAATGATAAGCTTCCAGCTCTCTTGTCAAAAGTTTTGGCAACAGCCAAAAGTTTCATGCCAACTGACGATCGTTTTAAGGTATGTGTGTTGCCTTTCGTTTCCATCGCTCCACTCTATGTCTGGTTTAAGTTTGATTTTATATTCTTTTAGCTTGTCCATTGCTAATTGACACTTTAACAGGTTGTTAAAGAAGATATGAGGCGAACGTTAAAGAACACCAATATGAAGCCTCTGAGTCACTCATCATACTTGAGACTGCAAGTTCTGTGTCAAACTTTTTATGATGCAGATGAGAAGTTGCATGTTTTGAATGAATTGTCTATTTCTGATTTGAAGTCATTCGTTCCCGAGATTTGTTCCCAGGTACACTACGCACATATATGTATATTTGTTATAGGTTTACTGTAGTCAATTCGTGAAACTCAAGTTCTCAACATCATCCTCCAGCCAGGTCTATTTTCATGAGAAAACCATGTGGTTCAGGCTTCTCGACCTCCTATTCTTTCACTTCAATGTGTAACTTGACAAGTGGAGAGTGGCGTGTTAAAGTGAAAAAATTGGAGAGTGGCTTCCAAATGTGAACCCAATAGTTAATTTTAACTTTTCTTTGAAATATCTTTTTTATATTGCTTTTAGAATTATTATTATTATTATTATTATTATTTAGAATTAGTTTAATTCAGGCATTTGCTTTCAGCTTACCCTCTCCTCAATATGTGCAGCTATACATTGAGGGCCTTTGCCATGGAAATTTGTTAGAAGAAGAAGCAATTACCCTGTCAAGTATATTTAAATCAAATTTTTCCGTACAACCACTGCCTATCGAATTGAGGCATAAAGAGCATGTTATTTGTCTTCCTCCTGGTGTTAACCTGATTAGAGATTCCAATGTGAAGAATAAGTCGGAAACAAACTCTGTGATTGAGGTAACTCAAAATGGAACATATTCGTTCCATTTTCCTATATGAAGATGCACTTTCTTTGTCTTATATTTCTTCTCAAAAAAATATTCATTCCTTGGATGTGGTCTCATATTGCAGCTGTATTTTCAAATTGAGCAAGAAGCAGGGATTGAGTCCATCAGATTGAAAGCATTGATAGATCTTTTTGATGAAATTGTCGAGGAACCACTTTTCAATCAACTAAGGTGATTTTATTTGAGGCTAAAACTCTTACTTACACACTGGCTAGCAAAAGAATCTGAATCTGATAATATTTTTTTTTTTAATATTAGGACGAAGGAGCAGCTTGGATATGTTGTTGAGTGTAGCCCACGGGTAACATACCGTGTATATGGCTTTTGTTTCTGTGTCCAGTCGTCTGAGTACGACCCAATTTACTTACAAGGGAGAGTTGATAGCTTTATAAATGGTCTGGAAGAATTGTTGGTAAGCAGTTAAGTTTCCTTCTAATTTGAATGCTGCTAGTTTGAGCATCTTGTAAGCTTTTTAACTAGGGTTGTGCTATGCGAAGGTGACTTGTATATGCGATTCTGCAATTTGAAGTTTCCTATTGAGAGATATATAAAAGCAATTTCAGTTTGTGGAAGACTTTGCTTGGATCTGATATCCTCGTGTTATGTCTACTTCCATGATTTGAGTTACATGCTTATTGTTTCTGCAGTGCAATTTCAGTTACTGAGAATATGTTGGCATTTGCAGGACGGGCTTGATGATGATTCGTTTGAGAATTATAAAAGTGGACTACTTGCTAAGCTATTGGAGAAAGATCCGTCCCTCACATATGAAACCAATAGATTTTGGAATCAGATTATCGATAAAAGGTGCTGTTGTCCTCCTTGGTTTGTCCAGACTCAAAGATCTATTGCCTTTAAACATCATTCTTTTAATTAAATGGGTTTTCGTGTTGTATATGTGATTTGAGACTTACGAGCTTTATTTTATTTTCTGTTGCAACCATTAGCTCAAATTGCGTTTTTGATCTTTGTAATTGTTGTGATTCGATGCTCATTCTAACTCAAATACTCATTGATCACAGGTATATGTTCGACCAGTCAAAAAGAGAAGCAGAAGAACTCAGCAGTATTCACAAGAAGGATGTCATCAACTGGTACAAAACGTATTTGCAACAATCATCTCCCAAGTGTCGTAGACTTGCGATCCGTGTTTGGGGTTGCAACACTGACCCGAAAGAGGCGGAAGCACAACCGAAGTCTATCCAAGTCATCGAAGACCCTACAACGTTTAAGAAGTCATCTAAGTTCTATCCTAGCCTTTCCTGAAAATACGAACCAGCTTTGATTTCTTGATCAAAATCGAACCATTAGAAACACTGAAGGCCTCAGTTTTGACTAGTTGTGGGTGGATCGATATGACCACCTGGAAGAGCAAAGTTAAATTTACAAACATTTACCAGTTTATTGGGATTTTAGATGTAAAATTACATTCATTTGAATAAAGTGAAATTTGTGATGACAATTATTTCCTGCTCTGGTTCTTCGATCCTTGACCACGAAGCATTCCTACAGGCACAGGTTCGACCAAAAAGAAGCAGCACACGGATTTGTGTTTGGTATCGCGATGCTGACACTGACCCGAAAGAGGCTGAAGCGCAGTCGGAGTCTATGCAAATCATCGGAGACCCTGCTTATTTTTTTGTAACAATTGAACCATTACCCTCAGTTTTGAGTCTTAACCAGGTTGTTGGTGGGTGGGTGGATATGACCACCTGGAAGAGGAAGTGAAAATAAAAACATTTAACAATATTTTGGTATCATGGATGCATTCATTCATTCATACATTAGAATATCCATAAATTATTAATAAAACGAAGTTTTTGATTCTTTGGTAAATCATTGCCTGAGCATTCCTCTGAGAAAGACTTGCTTGTACTTGGAATATGCCACATTGGCAGTGTGTGATTGACTTGGAGTATAGTCGGCTTAGAATATCGCCAACGTGACAATCCCAGATGCAAGGAAGTTTCTCGCCTTCAAAACATGTGTAACTAACATAAGAGGTCCAAATCATAAATTAGATGAAGCAAAATAAATCTATGAGGATTATATTGGGTTCAAATTTACAAAGTTTGCTTTGAAATGCACATGGTAGGGTTTTGGTTATTCGATTGAGATGCATCTAGGAACTTGTTTGTAGGGTCATTGGTGAGCTCAAATTAAGACCACGTTCTTATTTTGCCCTATCAAAATCTGATATGAAGGTCTATTCTCTTTCCAAGAAACTCAAGACAAGTCCTTGTGAAGGGCACTTTCAGAGACCCCTAACTAACTGTAATAGATAAACTAATCCCTATGTTCCCTTGTCGATATTTGGTTAATCTAATGTCATGGACATGGACGCCTAGGATCTCTGTTCACTAATCATGTTCCTACCCAACATTTGATCAAGAATTATGATTGAAAATGACAAAAAAATTAAGAAAAAAAAGAAAAGGAAAATGTGTTTTGTGGCTCAAATCTTTTCAAATTCCTGCTGCTTTGCCAGATTCCTTATGATGTGGTGTTACTAGGCCTAATGAAGGCCCATGACACGTGTTGTGTTGGTGTTGATATTTAGAATAAGATCTAAATACATTAGATTCATTTAATTGAATGATATGTTTTTTCGGGTGACAGTGATGATTGATAAAGCACAATTAAAAAGTGGCACATTCAAAAATGTTTTGTGATCTTATTAAAGGAATGTTTTGTTAATCAGCATTATCATGTGACAAAAAGAACCCGGCTGAAGTTTTTCGATCTCATGTTTTAAAAGATCTCTTGATGCATCCACTTAGAAAAAAAGTGCACTACTGAGACATCAGGATTAAAGATCCTAAGACAATCCTTAACAAAATATACACAATCTGCAGTAAAGATTACAAGTCCTGATGCAATATTCCTTCTGGATTGCTAGAAAATTTAATTAAAACCCCAAACCCCCAACTCAAATATTCCCTCTTCTTTCAGTCGTGGACAAGAATTACATTGACGGCAACGGAACGGTAGGGTTTTGACGTGGGACAAAAACGGTGGTTTAAGATGCTTCCTCAAACTTCATTTCTCTGAGATTTACAAAAATACATATTATTGTCGTAACTGTTGCATGGTTTTTATTGTAAGATTTTTAATTAATATGAATATTTTCAAAGATTGACGAAAAAGTGATGCATGCATGCATGAACGCTAAAGGCCGCAAACATAGAACTTTGCATGTGCTCCTAAGATTGCAGGACCGACATGTATATATGATATATCTCCAACTTTTCAGACTAAATTGTTTCTAATAACTAAATAATAGTTTTATCTTTGTTTTGTTGACATACAAATACAATAATTTTATCATGCAAATCCAAATGATCGCTAACCGCAGTGAAAAGTCTGCAGAAAACAGAACCGAAAGAACCAACAATTGTATTAATACATTTACCATTTCTGATTACGTACAAATCATGCTTTTTATTTAAAGAAACAAAACAATGCAGTTGGCAAGTACATAAGTATATGACATTCGAGGTGAAATTTTCCATTAAAATTGCTTAAACGATCTCGGACCCCTTCAACCGTTACTATTTGATTTCAATTAGATGTTCACATATCAAATCAATACGAAAAGAGTGAATTATGAGTTGCAGTTGTTGTGTGTATATTTCGCTCCATTTTGTTGTTGTAAGTGTGAGTCTCAGATTCGAGTTAGATTTCTCTAAAAAAAATTACAATATAACAATAGTCCAAACCCGTCACATTTTCAAAACAAAAACAAAAGATTTGTCGTGGTATATATATCTCATTGTTTTCTCTACATGCAATTTACAATTTGCTATGTTAGCGCCGAGATTGATATATCCTGCTGCCATTTTCACTTTAAAAGGCCCTGGTCGGTACATTGAGATTAAATAATTGTAATTTCTATCTAATGAGATATTAGTACAGAAAAAAAGATTATTAATAATTTGTGCATGCATAAGACAAAGATGCATTGGTACTTGTCGTCCAAAAGTATTACAAATGTAAGACAATTAATATGAATCATTTGTCTTGTTAATCATGGTTTATGAACATTAATTGTTAGCAGTATTTTTTTTGGACAATACTTGGGTACTCACTAGTGAGTACCCTATATACTTACTTTTTGATTTGGCCCAATCAAAAGATGACATGTGTTCTTTATGTTTAAAAGCCCAAGAAAAATTAAATAGCATATATTTTATTTTTTAAAACAATAAAATATGTGTTAAAATATTATTGGGCCAAATTATTAAAGTGAGTATATGAGGTACTCACTAGTGAGTACCTAAGTATTATCCTTTTTTTTTGTTCCGTCTTTTAGTTAATTCTTTGATTAAGACCAATTCAAATAAAAGAATATGCCTCAACTGATATGAAATAGAGTAATAGACTCTGGTGACACCTGTAATTTGGGTTTTGTATGTTAGTGAATTGTTTTCACTGGTTCCTACATACACACATGCACACAATGATATATAATATATATTAGATTATATATAAAGGGAGCATCCAAAATGGTAAAACATTCAAAATATCATAAATTGTCCCTCATGAACTCCAAAAATTATAATTGAATTAAAAATTTAAAACTTCAAATAAAAAAGAAATACAAATAAAAAAAACTTAATTCCTAAATCATTATTTTTGGTAAAAAAAATTTAATTTGACATACAAAGGCCAGTTGCCACACGCGTAAGCGTGACGCGTGTGGCAAGAGGCTAGTATATATTATTGGAGATGAAAAGTTGGAAACAAGATGACAAGAACTGGGAGTAGGCTACGGTGCTCGCAAGCATTGAATGCTCACACCGATCTCACCGTTAAAAGGAGGGAGGAGGGAGGAGAGAGGGGGAAAAGGAGGGTGAGATCGGTGTGAGCATTCAATGCTTGCGAGCACTGTAGCTAGTCCCCAAGAACTGAACCAAAACTCATTTAAAAAGTTTGGGAACTATCAAATGATGATGTCGTTCAATGAGTGACAAACTACTAACTGTCAAACCTAAAATTAAATTCCTCTCTCTAGCCGGATCTAAATGTGTTTCTCTATTTAGAAATTTGGGATTCTATTATAAAATTAATTGGCAATACGAAGAGTAATTCAACTCTTTATAAGCCTATGTAAAGTCTCTTCTTCTATCAATGTAAGGTTTATTCTCAACACGTTCTCTCACGTGTGACAAATTTTCAAGCCTAAATCGACGACAGAAATTGGGTGACATGGAGCACTTGTGATCGTTGGGCACGTGGGACAACCTGCTTTGATAATACCATGAAGATTATTGAGGTTTCACCATAAAACCAATTGACAATATGAGAAGTAGTTCAACTCCTTACAAGCAAATACAAGATCTTATCTCTCATCAACGTGGGATTCATTCTCAACATCTACATTCAACTCTTTATTCATGAGTTAGAGTTATCAACTTTTTTGACATGAATATATATGTTCGACTCTTTACTTAACTCATGTATTTGAGTCTTCTCACATATTCAAAAGTTATAATATTTGAGTTTGGCAAACTCAGATATGAGTGATATTTGCAAAAACTATTAAACCTAACATTAAATTCTTCTCGCGCATTGGCCATTTCCGACGGAAATGTCTCCATGCCGACGGATATACATACACGTTCGACCATTTATCGACGTAGGTATTTGAATTCACAAGTCCAAAGAAAGCATGTTTTCGAGGTATCTGAATGTACGTATCTGGATTCAGGAACTTTTTTGAGCCTATAACAAGCATGCATATTATCACATTATCCAAATATTTACAGAAGACAAATGCCCCATGGCTCAAATTTGAGGGCGGTACGTCATCGGTTTGGTCCTAAGCCTCTAATAACCTCAAGTTCCCTGCTACATGCCTTAATATGGCGGTCCAAAATTCAGGCATGAGGGCTCTCACATATTCAATGTAAGTCGGCCATCCATGTGACCAAACGCCCAACAAAGAGGGGACATATAGTTCTTGATGTCCCCCATGCCCACGTAACAGCAGAGTTCAATTTTTTTTCAGAAAAATTATTACTTATTTATACAAAATAATATTCACACATCATACAACCATACAAATTAATGTAAATTATATATATATATATATTACATGAATATCATACAATGGATAAAAGCCTAGAAAGTTTATTGTCTTTACTTACTCATATCATAATATTTTTTGGACCGAACGTTGGTTATATCAATAAAATTTTAATACCATTGTCCATAAGATACAAAATCCGTCATTTAACAAAGAACATATGTCATGCATAAATAATTTCACAATATGCATACATCATGGTATAACAAAGATTCTATACATTATGACTGTAATTTGAAGCCATTTTATCTAAGATATAATCGATATCAAATGGATTTATGATAATTTAATATAACGACACTAAGTCTCCATTTTATAAACGAGAGATCATTAAAAGCGTCCAACCGTCTACAAAGGAGAAGCCACACCAAGCGAAATTCAAACTTGGAAGTAAGACTTTAATCTATTGCCCTTAATAAGTTAATGCTGTGTTACTATTCAAGGGAGAAGAGATATGTGTGGGGGTGGGGCAGTGACAAAACAGAACACATGCACTACCCAAATTGAAGCACGAAAACGAAATAATAGGTGGGACTCGGCCAGTTCCCACCATGAGCAGTACTCAAGACTACTCCAAGTTGCTAATCACATTCTGCATAGATTTGGAACTTCTACTTGCAAACTCACAAATGGTACTTTATATCATGCCCTCAATTTTGTTTCTCCCTTAAGGATCAGAATGTTCATAAAAATTTAAAGAAAAATGGAAAAAGATTAGAAGGTAAAATACTTTAGAATTCCATGTTTTGATTAAGCAAAATTCTCCCATGTGCCAAGATACCATTATCTGTTAAGACTACCCTACCATTTATTCAACAAATATAAGGGAATTTTCAACTTTCTTGGGCCCCAAACTAAGAATTATGCACCTATACTTAAATTTAAATTATGCACTAAAAACTAAAGAAAAATTCTATTTACGCTCTTAATTTTTCATCATTCACATGCCTGTTTGATTACAAGAACTAAACATGATCAAAATTGAGTGCAAGAAAATCTTATAGAGTCCCACCTTTTGAGACGGTATTTGTAAGACTCAATATATTAGATTGTTAGCCAATTCAATAAGTCCAGTCTTAACATTATTAATTAGTTTAATTTAATTAAAATAGTCCACTCAAACTCAAATACCTGACAACATTTTAAATATATAAAATATTATTTTTATTTTTATATAGAATGACAAACTGAAAATCTGAACCACCGAAGAATATATATCAATGCCATCAAAGAAAATCAGAATATATAACTTATTAAAATTTGTAAGAAATATAATGGATGAGAAATGCATGTGGAAAGTTTGGCCCACGGAGATAGCGGTTGGTAATCCCAACCACAACCAGCGCATGTGCACTTGATTTCCTCAATCACTTTTCTGTGAAATAATATATGCAAACAAACTCACTCCCAAGCCTCCCAAGTTTCCTTATAAATAGAGGAACCCTCGTGCACTCTAAAGCACAAAGCAAACTCCACCTGCCCTGCACAAAAACTAAACCTCCTCCTCCCTCTCTTTTCCCTATTGAAATCAAAACACATCCAAAAAGCAACAAAAATGGCAGCTCATGCATTGTCTTTGGCCACTATAGCCCTCTCTCTTGTTCTCTTTAATCTACATCTGCATGGTGTGTTTGCTGTTTATGGTAGCTGGGAAGGCGCTCATGCCACATTTTACGGCGGCGGTGATGCCTCTGGTGGGTAAGTCCAAACTCAAGTGTCAACTATTTACAACAGTAAACCATGTGTTTTTTAGACAATTAAAATCGCTTTTAAAAATACCCTTTATGCATTTTTGAGGTAGTTTCTCAATATGCATTTTCACGTGTTTTTCTAAAAATTCACTTAAATTATAATAATTTTTTTAATTTTTTTATAATTTTCTAATAAAAGTATTTATGAGGAGAATTTTTTATTATAAAAACAGTCCAAATTAGGACGACCTAAAACTGGGAGTGTAAACAACATTTCAGTAGCGAAAGAAGGTTGTTTAATTTAAGAGTTGGGATTAATATTTGATTTGGGATTTTGCAGGAGGAGCATGTGGGTATGGGAATTTATACAGCCAGGGGTATGGAACTAACACTGCAGCTTTAAGCACAGCATTGTTCAACAATGGCTTGAGCTGTGGGTCTTGTTAAGAATGAGATGCGACAATGACCCGGAGATGGTGCCGCCGTCCTGGATCCATCATTGTTACTGCTACAAACTTTTGCCCTCCTAACTTTGCTCGTCCAACGACAACAATGGCGGATGGTGCAACTCTCCTTCAGCACACTTGATTTGGCTGAGCCTGCTTTCTTGCAGATTGCCCAATACCGTGCCGGAATCGTGCCGGTTTCCTTCAGAAGGTAGGCCTTGAAGTTAAAAAGAAATATTTCTTTGGTTATTTCACAAGTTTAGTAGATAGTATAAAGTGGGGAATAAAATCAGCGGTGAAATTATTATGGTTATAATCGGAAACGTCAAGATGTTATGTTAAGAATCTAAATGATTAATTGAGTGAAATTATTTCTGAAAATGTACGGCTCTCAGTTAGTGACAACGTAAAACATCAAATATCTGAAAAGCGAACATTAGTAGATTATGTAATGACATGTTAATACGCCTTTTAATTTCTTGCTAATGGGAGGTGTTTGTGTTTTGGTCTTGGCAGAGTACCTTGTGTGAAGAAAGGAGGAATAAGATTCACCATCAACGGCCACCCTACTAACCTGGTTTTGATCACCAACGTGGCCGGTGCAGAGACGTCCACATTCGGTTTCAATCAAGGGGTCCAGAACGGGGTGGCAACCCATGCGTCAAGAAATCAGTCAAAACTGGCAGAGCAATCCTACCTCAATGGCCAAGTCTTCCTTCCAAGTCACCACCAGTGACGGTAGAACAGTCACGAGCTACAAATGGCGCCCTGGTATTGGCAGTTTGGCCAGACATTCTCTTCTAAACACTTTAGAGTTATTCCACTAGATTATTGGTAAAATTTGTATATCTCTTATCTCTACATTATTTTTCCTTGTTTCTGAGTGTAAAAGAAGAGTAGTTGTGGAAGTGAAGGTTTCATGCTGAGGTGAGCTAAAAACACTCCGCGGGGCCTTTCACATTTGAGTTTTTCTGGAGAAATGAATCCACTCTCATTAAGGTTGTAACCAATTTTTAGTTGTAAATTTTACTATATATATACATATATATATATATATTTATAAAAAAAAAAAAAAGAGAGAGAGCTTTATTAAGTAAGATGTGCCACAAACTTGTGCTTAGGCAAGTTGACTGGCAGTTGGTGTTCCTCAAAGATCAAGTTTAAATTCTCTTTTCTTCTCATATTTAAATCAATTTAAAAGATGATTATCGCTCTCGTGCTTGTTCGAAAAAATGGTAAGATGATCATTGAATTTGAACCAATCAGCAATTGCATGGCATGTTCAAAAAAGGTACCATCAATATCCAAAATGGAGAACAATTTTCTACATTTACACGACGCCGCATTACAAGCCAATCGATATCAAGCAGAATCGTGACTTCCTAGGTAAGTTTTCCAAAATGACCCTATTTAGTGCAACTTCCTTGACACGAGAGTCCAAAGAACAGAGTTGTAAACACAACTCCTATCCATCCACACAATCACTTTCAACAAGTTCTTTTGGCTTTTGGTAGCAAGTAGTAACTTTTTTATTAGAAGTTGGTGTTGTATCTTTTCAGCAATATAAAAGGCCTGCATCTAACAAACAGCAGAACATGCCTTCACGTGGACACGGGCAATGTGCTGTAGCATAGGCTTGTTTTTTTATGGGGTAACTGCTTATGTGAATGGTGATAGACAAAACAGAAACTTGGACTAAAAGAAAGGAAGTATCGTTCGAATTTATCTATGTAGATGTAGATGGAATGGATTTCGTCTTTGGGAGAAATGTGATCAGGTGATCAATAAATGTGATATCTAAACTTTCGAGAAAGTTTTGTGAGCTCGTGAATTCATCAATAGCCATTGCGTCGACTTCAGTCTTACTCTAAAAAATTGAGTAATGAAGATAAAATAGTGTAATCAACAAAATCACACAAGAACTCCTTAAACGATATATCGTGTTCACCTAAATAGGGCTACATCCATATTGAGTAGATTCTCCAGATTTTACTATGATAATAGAGGTTATGTTTACAATGTGCTTGAGAGCCTTTTGTAGAGTAAAAGTGAAGAGAGTTTCAATGTGGAGGGTAGTACAAGTTTTCTCCTCTTTTTTTCTTGTCTATTATTCAACACTTTGGCTGCTGCTTGCACGTCCAAGACTCACTGTCACCTAATGAGCTCCTGTAATCAAAAACTTGATTTGGAAATACAATGGAAAGCTGAGCCTGTGATGCAAACTGATAAAGGTTACACTTCATTTGCGAACATCCTTGAGAAACGCCAATGCTAAAAGAACACAGATGCCACTGGAAACACAGCATATATAGTAAGTCAGATCAACAGCACGATGCATTGATCAATTAGAAGAGAAGAGGAGGAAGTAGGTTTGAAAAGTTTACGTACATTGCTTAATTTCAATGCCAAGGTTCGAGCCATTTGCAAATCGCTTGTACATAAATTTGGAACAAAAAGTAACAAGTCCTGGTATCTTGGAACCCTTGATTTTCAGTCGAAGCTGACATTCAGAAATTGCATGCTCCAACTTAGTAAAGCTGCGGGAAAGAAATTAACATAAGTATTAAGTATCAAATAGTTCTGTTAAAACAGAAACCTCACATACTTTATATGCTGCAATTTTCACAGGAACACCTCCTCTAGCATTACTGCTGTTTGCTAGGCCATAACAGCATTCCCAGCCACCGTTGAGGCAGAGTGAGTTCCATGAACGAAAACATCCCCTCGAAGACTCCTATCGAGTCCAATGAACTTGCTGCAAATGAACATTTGCAGGCTTTACAAAGTATTACTAAGTACAGAGGCAAAACAATTATAAAATTGTGAAACGCATTTACGACATTCCTGTTTAAGATTTAGTTATTGTTTGTTTTGAAATAAAAACAAAAGGATAGCACTGAAATATTAATTTGGTTTACATATATTTGTACGAGTGACTGAATATGATTATGTCATAACGGAAAATTGCGGAAGTTCAACCTGTTGCAACTGAAATTCTTGCTGCCTTCAAGCACCTTCTACCTCTTGGGTGGCGGACCAAAACCTTCGGCTCTAAAGCTCTCAGATTCCAGTCAAATCCCGCAGTCGAACACACCAACAATAATATCACTCTCGATAATTATCAACTAACTTTCTCACTGAATCAAAGTCCCAAGATCTGAATGTTCCGCCAGATAAGACGCAAAAATCAGCAATAAAATATCACTTTGATAATTCCAGCAATAATACGGGTAATCAACAGTTCATCAAGTCACCGAGTGATATCAATTATAGACACAAAATCAACTGAATTCAATGAAAGACCATTAGCTTCGAAAAAATTTAAGATAACAATCTGCCCAGAAGCAAAAATTTAATTTAAAAGTTTTGGCACAAAACAATGTGAATCGAATGAGAACTAGTATGGGCCTGTGAAACTAAAAGTGACTTGACTAATGGTTGAACAACCAAGCATTTTTCTTCGATTTCAATGTATTTCAACACCTCTTGAGCCAATTCAGAAATTACATGCTAGCTTGAGAAGGACTGTAAGGTAAGTATATTACTGAACAAGTGTAGGAAAGACATCTAAAACACAAACACCACATTTTGGGAAAACATATCTATGCATCAGTACCTGCACTACATTGTTCCAGTTGGAGAGAACGTCATGCAAATGCCAAAGGATGCTAAAAGAATTATAAACAGTAAGAGTTTCAACCGGACTCCCAATTCTGCTCTGGCCAAAAGATAACAACAAAACAACTTAGGAAAGATGTACAGAACAAATTTCAACTTTTCAACTGATAGTACAAAGCTTGGAAATATCATCTAGCATTGCAGCTGAAGATTTTACCTAATTTTTGCAATAATGCGGGTATTTTACAGTGTAATTTGGAGAAAGAAATCAACCGAATTCAAAAATCTGTTCAGAAATCACAAGTAACCAAGAAAAATATCATCCAATACAACATATATAGTAAGTCAGAAGTCAGTAGTACAATGCATTGATCAATTGTAGAGGAGGAGGCGTGGGTTTGAAAAGCTTACAAGGCTTAATTTCAATGCGAAAGTTCAAGCCATTTGGAGTCGTTTTTTGTACATAAAACTGGTATATACGTAATCTTGGAGAAGTGTGTAGCTTCAATCCCACTGTACACACTTCCTCTTGGTTTTCCACAACGCATTTGATGTAGCTTCAATCCCCACAGTCTGCCTCTGACCGAGACTGATTTAAAAGAAAAGGGAGAAGGATAAACAACTTTTGTTATACTAGTTTGAATTTCTTGTGTAGTACGAATGGAGACTAATAAAACAACAAAATAGATAAACATATAACATCAATCAGCTATTTCATTTCCATAATTTCAAACTTACTTGTGATATATGGAATGTGAGAAATCTTAGGCCAACTGCGTCAGTCAGTTCCTCCTCTCGCATCTTTGCCTGCAGGATGACAACTCCTAATCCACAGCTTTGTAATTTGGTAAGGCTACCCAACCTATCTCCCGCAAGTCTCCACTCCACAAATTCATGTACATCCAAACGTACAGAAGCAGTGTTGAATTTGTTGAGCGCAGACTTGAGCTTAGCCAACCCCACAACTCTAACCTTAAAGATGCATTAATGATCCAACTTGAAAATCGGGAAGGAATCGAGCTCTCCTTAACCCACCGATGCACAATACCTCCAAGCGGGCAGCTCTAAATTGCGCAGATTTTGGGGCTTGGCCAATTTACAATCTCCAAATCACTTTAGAGAGAATCGAGGTTGTCTAAAACTTGGAAGAGTCTCTAAATTAGGGAAACCGTTTATTACCAAATTCTCTCTCAAGAGAGAGTGGGAATTGGCATCGCTCGCCTAACTTTCTAATCTTTTCACAATTTCTAATCCGCAGCTTGTCGAAGGATGTATGCAAATCTGAAATGCTTAACTCCTCAAGACTCGCTACTTTGGCCACCAAACGATGCTAGCTTTGGGCAATCTTTGAAATGCTTAATTCTCAAGAGAGGTGAGGGAGACGCCGCCTTTAATTTCCCAATTGATGTGAGATTATTGCAATCCCATATACTCAATTTCTCGGAGAGAAAGACTCTTAACCCACTCGGTAGTTTTGACAATTGTTGACAAATCACACAGGAGTAATTGGCATAGGGATGCCATGCCCTTCGTGTAATTGGAATCAACTTCCTAGACCAGACACTGATTATATACATGACTCAAGGAGAGGGAGTGTGTTCAGCCTCCATCTCACGGCAATGCCTCAGCCTTTTCACAATCCAGAATAAACAATGTCTCTAGAGAACCGCACAATCAAATACACTGGGGCAATACGTTAAATCAACGCAGCCTGTTATCTCCAAAGAGAGTAGGATATTGTTCTTCAACATCCCTATGCAAACAAGTAAGCTCCTTAATACCTTCTATTTCGAGGGAAGTGAGAGTTGTTAGTCCACTCACATTTCTATTGCCTTTCTCACATCACTAGAAATTATCTCCAATTCTTTCTGGAGAAATGGAAAATGACTCGAGCATTTCTCAATTTGGAGCATTTAACGTGCAACTCCTCGAGGCAAGGAAAACCACTACTTTTTTGGCAAGATTTCCATCCACTGATTAGGATCACCGCACTCGAAATATATAATATTTTTAGGTGCGGAAATAAAGTGATTATCTCTTTACTTGTTGTAGCTACATTGTGGACAAGATCTTCATAACCATAGAACTCACCTCCAACGCACCAAGTTGGTCATTCCTCTAATCAAGCTCCGTAAGATTGGGCAGATGACCGAGCGGTGGGACTACTTCACATTTGTCGATCCAACTAACATAATCTTCTTCAAGTTGTCGAGCAAGACGACCCACTATCATCCACAATGGAAACTTATTGCCCATGAAGTTTTTAATAATTAGGGTCTTTAACTCAGATGCGGTCGAAGGCCTCTTAGGACATCCTCGTCTCTCATTGTTGTCATTATTGACCTATCTTCTGTCCATTTTAACTTTAAATGGCTTACTTCCTCTTATCCTCTAACTTAGCTTCTTTTGCTTCTTCCATTCTTTTACATACTCCTTAGATTACTTAATGATTAATTTACCTTTCAATTGTTTCAAGCCAGCCAACTCTTCTGCTAATTCGACGACCAATCTCATTACCCACCTAAAAGTGCGTAATGTTCAAGGCGAATATCACCACTTTATCCCTTGTGAAATTTCGTGACTTTATCAAAATAAATATGCCTCAGTTGATCAAGTTTGCACTTCTTTTGGAAACTCTTCAAGGGCACACCATTGCTCTTAACGCCCAAGGTAGAGCTTGCCTATAGATTTGGGTAGTGCTTTGAATCTTGTTTCTCGGTAAAATGTCAAGATAGCTCAAGTGTTTCACTTTCCAACCTAAACCGAAATTCTTCAATATTAGCCTCATTACTTAAATTTAGGACCAGAAAAGCTTTGAACCTATGGAAGAATGTTAGTAAGAACTTCACCGTCGTCAGAAAACAAAGTGGACCGCAATTTCCTCAAAGACTTCCTTTTGGAATTTGTTCTAGTTTAGAAGTAGAAACCGAGCAACATGTCGAATCTCGTTATATTATCTGTGCCACGCAAGTCTCCCCTTCAAGATTTCGGACTGATACAAGTTCTAAGATCGTGTACGAGATCGTGGCATCTTGCATTCGCTAATAGTGCCATTATCATCCACTCGTAGCATCTTGAAATAAGGAGCTTTGCAATAGAATATCAAAATATTGATCGCCCTATGTCCCTCCATATCTTGATTACTTTCGCAAAGTAAGGGTGGAGTAGGCCTTGAGCCATCCAAAGTTGAATCAAGTTATCTCTTCAATTTCAAAATTTTCTTGAACACTCGAAAGTAATGGCAAAAAAACATTGCTTCAATGATGGTGATTCTAAATTGTCAAAACTCAACTTCAAGATCGGCAAAATTTTTATCTTTCTCCTTTTGATAAGTTGTCCTATTCCTAACGTTTCAACGACAACCATTCCTTACTTTTTTAGTGTGCAAAATGCCTCCCAAAACCTCGTTGGTTGGATTACGTAGGTTTCTATCAAAAGGAGAAAATACTTTATCCAATAATAATACAAATGTGCTTAAGCCGCTAATCAATTTAATTTGATTATAACTAGATTGGTAGTTTTTGCACCCTTTGGAAGACCACAAAATTCAATATTTCGCAACAATATAAAATTCAAAGTGTTTGCTACCAAATAATGTACTAAGTATCGAACATGAACGAATGAATTTTTAGTAGAGATAATCTTTAAATGATTATTATAAAAATGAACTGTTTCGACAGGAAATTTGTATTTTGTCACAATTTATAAAATGAAAACATAAACAAAATAAAAATAAGAGTACACACCTTTTGCCACCAATGGAACACCACCACAATTTTCAGCAATTCCCTCCAATTGTCTGGAATGCAGGAGCTATATCAGCACTGCGGCTGGGGAAAGCTTCCTATATCTTTCATGTGATAGACCAACATTCTTCCTCGCAGAAAGTTTTTTTCAGATCATGTGGTGGAAGTAATTTTTCGTAGATTGATGCAACTTTGCCACTTCAGTAGTGACAACAATTTTGATCCTTGAGCAGAATTAAGCTTTTGACAAACATTCCATCAAATACTCCCACTTCCGGGATCTTCATTCCAAACGTCATCAAGTACGAGTAAGTATCTTATCTTTCAACTCTTTCTGCAGGCTTGTAAGAATTGCATTTGGTTATCTTTTGAAGGGCCTTGTGCCAACTTAAGATCTTCTAAACATCCGAAGTGAGAATGAGATTGACGTTAAAAAGGGTTCTGACACAAAACCCATATTCTCTTTTCAAAACTTGAGTATCGAATCCTATTGTATACTGACCTGGCCAAAGTTGTTTTTCCGAGACCTCCCATTCCCACAATAGCCATGACCGCAAGATTTTCTTGATTGTATTTGGAGTCAGTCAAGGTTGTAACTATTTTTGACACAACGTCTTCCTTCCACGGTATTTCATCTCTGCCAATGAGTGCAGCTGGTTTGTCTGTCCCTTATAAATTCCCGAGGGGTTGCATCTATTCTCTTGGAACCAATGAGAGATGCGAAAGATGCGAAAGGTGCATCATCCTTGAGATCTACCATGACTGGTTGATGTTCTTAATTTTGTGCCATTTTCAATCGAAATGCAAGTGGATTGAAAGAGTGAAAAGAAGTTGAGTACTCCTTTTCTTCGTATGACGGAGTCAACTTTACGGCGAACAACTTCGCAAATGAACTCATCCATCAACATCGTCACTGCGAGCGATACCTTTAAGCTTTTCACCCACTCCTCCACCACCTTGACCCGATCTTGTGGTTGGTCGGAAATACGCCAATAAATCCTGAATGTCGGCTCAATGACTTTCCAAGCCTTCGAGTTCAGCTTGAAACCCCAAGCAAGACTGAGTTCTTGAGCAGCAGTGACGCCACCTTCGACAGTATTCCTCAACAGAAAAAGTAAACAACAGTGTTCAGAATCTTCCTTCCATGCCGATCGAGGAATGTTCTTCACTTCCGAGTAGATGGAAGGAACCCCAAATAAAAATGATGAGATGGCCAGCTGCACACAATTAGCTGTTGGTCAAACATATAATTCTCAATAGTCAAAGAAGTGGGCTGCAGAATTATTAAAAAAATTGCTTGAAAATCGGAGTTTGGCACAACGCACCGCCAAACTTCAATTGTACATATCGAGCCATTTAAGATTCACGGCTTTTCCACCGCGAAATTAATCTCGGATTACTAATAAATAGAATATTGAATCGCACGTAATTAATTCCAAAAAGGCCTCCTTCCCACAACATCACTCGTATAATATAACCAGCTTGCACAAAAATATTTGACAATATAATCTAATAATATCTAATGCACAAATTAGTCAATCTTAACAAAAATAGTCGCATACTTGAAGTATCAAATGAGGCTAATTTACTAAGTAAAAAGGAGAACTAATCTCCACCATGCAAGAGAAGGTTGAAAAAGCACCAACACAACTTTACACGCAGAGGTGATAGGGTTTTCACGCTACTCATCTACATACTTATATCATCAAAAGGTCGATGTGATGATTGTTAGTTATATGATCACATCTCGACTATTGGATATTGTAAGTATGACACAAAATGAGTAATGTAGATGAAAGCAAGAGATGTTGGTTGAGGTAAAAGAAAATACATCAATACTAAAACAACTCTAAATCTATTGAGCCGAATTTTTTGAGTGTCGAATTTTTTTCTTCTCTTCCTTGTCAAAAATTCCAACAGCTAAATTCACAAAGAAAACAATGTTAACTAACCAAAAACTTAAAAACTAGTTTTATTTAAATTCGATTTTCACAACCATTAGATCTTTATATTTTCAATCTCACTCATTCATTTTTCATATCATTCAATACTACATATCATTGAATTCACAAGGATCATGACATGGGTTGTGGCTCAAGTGAAATTTTGAGGAAAAAATGCACAATTAGTAGTAGTACTAATCAATTATTCCATTACAGCCCACCTAAGTTTTTAGTAGTAATAAGGTTGAGAAGCCATAGTTCTTCACATGTATCACTTTCTCTCACGTCAAAGTGTCTCACACAATTTCTTTACTCAATTACTTTTAACTTCTTATTTTGATGTTGGTTCAACTGTAAAAATAGCTTATACTGTTGTGAGGAAGAAGAAGAAGCCGACAACTATCTTTCTTAACTTTAATGAAATGCAAAAGTTTTCTCAGTATTGCCTTAGTACTATGTAGTATTAACAATACGAAGTTTAAGCTACCGAGATTGCAAGTTGAGATTTCCACTTGTATCAACTTACAACTTAGCCATCCAAATCTAGTAGTGCAAATGACCACGTAGAACTCAAGTTTTTCTGCGTCTTCTTTAGTGTTTACTAGTCTTGGTCTTGTGGGCATTTTTTTATAAATAAATTATTGAAAACATGTGCATGTGAAATGTGGTTATGAACTAAGTAACTTTTACTCAATAACATCAGCAAATACTGTAGTAATTTATAATTATATTTATGTTGCTTTTGTATGTATTTTGAGGGACAAGACTTATTAATGCCTCTAAGAATATGTATATTTTTGTTATCTATGATAGTCTTTCGCACACAAGTTAGACACATCAGATGAGGAGAGAAGTGGTAGACACATCCGATTTCCAAAACCAATCTGAAGTGTAAGGATGTGAAAGTTACCCAATTACCTCAAGACCGCTCCACCTCAGGAATTTACCTACCAAACTTGTTAGAGAAGTAGCAAGAATTTGTTTAGTAGGACACTTTGAGCTTGGGCCGCCCCTCAATGATAATTGTCTAAGTTGCATCAAATGATCCAACTTCTTGAAAATCAGGGAAGGAGTCAACCCTCAAAGCACTTCTGCATGAATGTAACAATTTCCCAAACGAAATCGTCTTCAGCTGCTCCAGAGATGTCAGGTGGTATAAACTTCTGGAAGACACCAAGAGAGATGCATTGGTTTAAATGAAAGCCTTTGGATAGTGAGGAAGAAAAATGACTTGTAATGCCTTAGCTCTCCATTAAGTAGACTAGACTTATGACTGCTATCTTTGATGGATGCCAATTAATATTAGATTTCAATCCATTCCTAACATTTTTTTTAATTATTTTCTAATCATGTAAAATTAAACTAGGTAGATCATATATGCTCAATTCAATCAAGTAATTGTCCAACTACTTTTCACCTTTCAGTATCAAACATTCTACCTGTCCTACTTCATTAAACATGCATGCACAAATGAGATATAACTTAAAGCCACATTCAAGTGACAGTATCCCAAGCAAGTCCGTGTACAATTTCCATGAGGAATCTAAAAATTTATACATACGCAAAACAAGTATTCAATGCGCTGAACTGCCGTGCGAAATTTTGCAGCATAAGAACCAGGAAATTATAAAATTTTAATTTTCCTACTTTATATTAATAAGGAGTTTTTTTTTAATTACGTTTATATTGGTACTTAAAACTAGAGCAGTTGAGGGAAACTGGCTTCTGAACTCCGACCTGCTGGATTTAAGATGAATGACTCCCTTGATCAGTGGCAATCCATCCATTGAAATAGGAGGTTTTAATCATTTAAAAATAAAGGCATTATTGTATTTTCAATTTAAATCCACTCACATATATATATTTAATTTATTTTTCGCTTATATAAACCACGACGTGCCAATTAGCCTTTTTACGTTACATTAATTACTGTTTCGTAATTGCTTTCAAACGATCAAGGTGCTTTTAGAGAAAATATTTTGAAAACCAATCCTTACTAAAAATGCATGATCCTAAAAAGCACCGGCGCTTCGTGAAGAAGCACGTAAGCGCTTTTGAACTCAAAACATTTTTAAAAAAGTCGCTTAATCATTTAAAGTTAGTTTCCAAATGATGCCTAAAAACATTTTTAAGAAATTACTATTATATCCCCAAATAATCAAAATTTTAAGGTCATTTTATACAAATTGATTTATCATCCATGTATTACATGTACTTGCCGATAACTCTTGTGGTAGAAAATTAGAAATAAAACTATGGTAGTGAAGGCTGCGTAGCAATTTTAGCCCAAACAAGATTTCGTAGAAGGCTGGTTAAAAATGCATGGTAAAGATTGTATTTCTTCATGTCCACAAACCGAAGAAACCACACACCCATTGCTGATAAACTGCACTTCAACATTTGCACCGATCAAGAAATGAACTTCGGCTATGCGTCCAACCATTTCTCTTCACATTTTCTTCTTTCTCTCTCTCTCTTCCTATGTTTCTTGCTTCATATCTGAATCGGCAAGTTTTTACATTTAAGACCAAAACCCATCCCTTGAACTGCTCATATTACTCAACGAAATCAATCAAAAGCAAGCACAAAGTCAATTGGAGTCTGCCTAGAGGCAAAAAGTTTTAGATAGTCACTAGTCAGACAATAAAAAGATTGAGAGTTTTGGGAGATATAAACTAGCTTTAAGTGAGGAGGTCATATGGCCTAAGCCATCACTGATTGAATTGGTGCTTCTTCTTCTTTTTTTTTTTCCCAAAAAAGAAAAATTATTTTTAGTTTTTAATTTATTTTTGGTGCCACTCAGCTGGAAAATACACCTTACTCCCTTACTTAGGCAGACCTTCAATGAAATCATATATTTTTGGGCTAAAATTGCTAACTCAAGCTTTCACCTGGCAGTATACCACCTTTTACCAGGGTCATCCATATTCTATGACCATGGGATGATTAACCCATTTAGCCATACTTCAAGCCCAGTTAAGGGAGTGTACCTGCACAAGAAAGCCTCTTGGCCTTTTTGGCTTTAAAACTTTCAAACTGTAGAGCTAGTAAGAGAACACAAAAATGTAATTTAGTAATTATATATTTTAAGAAGTGAGAGAGTCAAATTTTATAATGTCAATTTCTCTTTGGCACAAAATTCAAGTGTTCGATGTTTCTAATTGTACTTACCTTTAGGCATATTTATAAGTCACTAAATCATAATTAGTTGATAAAATGTATTCAATACGTATCTAGATCTAAAATTAGGTCAATGCATTAATCAAGTTTTGAATGGGATTCAAAATTAGGTCAATTCAAACCGACCTAAGTTGAATAATCCATATTGTGAACATTTTACTACAAAATCATTTATGCATATGAAAATTATTTTACCATATGAGAGATGGGCATAAATACAACATTATTTATTTAAAGAAAATGGTTATCCACAATTTGAAGTAGTCATCATATATCCTTCTTTTCTTGTTTTTTTCAATTAGAAAGAAGTTCAAGATCATTTTGATGTATCAATAACAATTTCAGTACATAAACTTAAAAAATCTATATTAATATGAGAGCGGTGTTTTCTTTTTTGTTTGGTGTAATGCACGTGAGTAAACACACTGACTTGCTTTGTAGCTCATTATTTTAGCTCATTTTGTTGAGTTAGTTGTTCATAATTTAGAGTTTAATCTTTTCACAACAAACAAAGTTTTTATTCGTCGTATCTTACTATTATAAACATATAAATAAATATATATACACACACATATAACATTGTTGAAGGTAATTCAAAAACAAGCTCCTCCGGTTTCTTCCTTCCCCAACCACCATGTAAACGCGATAAACGGAAGCAAACAATACGCGACCCTGGGAGAAGAAATCACCCTAATAAATACGCAGGACTTGGAAACTCATCAAACCGAAACCAGACTCTGCACTAATAGAGACACCAGATCACTCAGCCCCACTTCTCCACCAATATAAAAACGACACATGCTGATGCGGCGTAATAAGAGGCCTCCCGGAACTGAATCATAAAACAGTCAACAAAAACCTGAAAAATAAAAACAAAACTCACTTCATTTTTCCCATTTTCCTTTTTTTTTTTTATTTTTCGAATTTCGCAAGAATTAAAACGAAGAACACATGGTGATGATGCCCGCCATCAATGCCACACTCGATTCTGCAATCTCAGTGATTTGGTGTCGATTGATTTGGTTCGGATCGTCGTTCGTCGATTCCAGCTTTCGCGTCTTCGTTTTCGTACGGTAACCTCTCTCTCTCGTTTTCTTCTGTTGATTTGCGTTTCTTAGGAAGAAGCAGATCTAGGGTTTCGTAATCGAAAAGCGGGTTTGGTGTCGGTGGTGTTTTGCAATTTTGCGTGTATGCCATTGTTGGTTTCAGTTTTGAGCTGCTTTGCGCCTGGAAAATTTCTGAAATTTCGGATAATGAGGGGGTACGAATTTTGAGTGTGGTATGTTTTGTTTTGTGATAGTTGCTGGAAATTGATTGAAATTGGTTGAATTGCGCTGTGCGGGAGTTGCTAGATCCGTATAAAGGTTGGGGCTTTGGGAATTGAGGGAAAGAGTGCAATAGTGTGGAGTACGGGAGATATTTCAGTTGCAGCTGGGGACTGTTGTGGCCCTGAGTTTGTCGGTGGTGTCGTCGGTGTCGATCGTGATTTGCAACAAGGCGCTCTTATTAGTACACTCGGCTTCACTCCTTTGGTGAGTAATGCACCTGCTTGATATGAAATTTATTTGCATTAATATATATACACTGGTTTTCTGCTTTGTTTGAGTGCTGACTTCTTTTGTGAGAATACATTTGTAGGTTTGAAGATAGCTTCACCAGTACTCAGCAGAATTTGTCATAAAAATGTCGGCAAATATTTACCTTGTTAATTTGGTCGGTGCATCTGAATAGTATGAATATGGTTACCTTTGACGAAAAAGCGAAGGGGTGATTAAGACTGAATGGGAAATATGTTGATGTTTCTGAGTAAGGGAGTATCGACAAGTGCCAACAATGTGTTGGTGGCAAATAGGTTTGATGAAGGGGCTGCTTGTCATCGTGTAATGCAAGCCAAAACTTTAAAACGTTTGATAATCATTAAAACCTTGGCTTAAGCAAATGATCGTGTGTGCTCTCTTTGTGACACTCAAGTTTGAATTCCCATCAATTTAGTGTTGATTATCGTTCGAAGAAGTTTTTTTTTCGCTTTTGGTAGTAAGTAGTAAATTGTTTTGGGACCAAACTTAATTATACATATTATTCAATACATATTATTGAATATTTTAAAATTTATTTATCTAAAATTATTTAATAACAGAACCATTAACCAATACGTCTCATTTAATATTTTTCAACTCTTTATTGTAGTTGATGTTGTATCCTTTTCAGCAGTATAAAAAAACTTGCGTCTAACAAATATGGCCACGTGGACAAGGGCAACTTGTTGTCAAGGGTGACAAAACAGAAACTTGGACAAACATCAGCCTGATTTCCTTGGGAGCTAGATATTTTAAAAAATCCTTTTTTTGCCAAATCACCTAATAATTTTTAATGAGAAAATACATAAATTTTAATCACTACCTTTTAATAAAAAACAAACAACTCAATACAAAAGCCAAAAATCTGAAGCCCAGCACCCAAACACACAGGGCCTAGTGCCTAGAACATGCAAGTGCCCATGAAGCCCAGCACTAAAGCGCATGTTGGGATTCAAATACAGCTTCGTGGACAAAATCCTACACGTCCTAACTAATTTTATACATCTTGACTTATGTTTAATTATAAAACACTAGATTTCCTTTTTTTTTTTTTTATTATAAGAATGTAAAATAAGTGCAAGCTTCGAGCCGAACCAATTGTGTTGCACATTTTTTGTGTGTTTAATTTCTCCTTTATAATTTAAGACTAATGAATCTGCTTTATTGGTATGAATTTTTTTTTGACAAACTGGCATGCTAATAGAATTTTTCTTGTGTATTATCACTTTTTTTTTCAAAAATATAATAACATAATTTATTAACCCTACACCCTAAGGTAGTGAAAAACAATCTACTATTTCTAAACACACAAATCAAGAAAATAGTTGATTAATTTTTGAAATAAGTCAATTAAGCTGGCGAACGTCACCTGCTTTAAATAAGCCACTATTTTTAGAAATATGATTGTTTCTCAAAATAAATTTTCAGAACAGTTATTGATGTACCAAACTTCAACTAATTTAGGGATAATATTTGAAGTTTGGTATGTGGATTAATAAGTGCAAGATATTTTATATATAATAAACTGATCCCACAAGAATCATAAATGGGTATGGTATGTGATTAAACTCTTTTTCGAAATATGACACATAAAAATAAATTTTTGAAAATAATTGTTGGTACTAAACTTTAACTCAATACATAATATTTGGAAATTTGATATGTGATTAGTAAGTGTAAGATATTTTCTATATAAAAAATGGTGAAACCCTTTCATTAAAGCTCCTATATTTTATTTTTTTTCATAAAGCGCATAATTAAGTGCAAGGAGTTTTGTATTACAAAGTGATCCCATGAATCATATGAATCACAAGTTAGGAAAGATATACATGAACATGGTTTTACTTAAGTTGCAGGTGTGTGATTAAAAAGAGAAGCCCACATGGTACCAAAATAAGATTTCGTGTTAAAAGACTATATAACTTCCTAAAATAAATAATAATTTATCCAATAATATGTTTTTAGCACCATTAAACAAACAACTTCGAAGTTTAAGATAGCAATGTCCAACGCACTCTCAAGTTATATGAGTGGCTTACATTTGGAAAGCTATCCACTGAATATCCTCTTCACAATGTACGAACCTGGGTTTGATGGTCCATATTCATTCCAACACTTGCCCATTTTTAATCATAGAGTTTCACCATAAGCCTGTTAACATACGAGTCCCAAATGTAACAATCTTATGTTAACAGGCTCATATTCACTCCAAATGGATCTGATGGCCCCTATGATAACAATTCTCCCATTCAACGACCAGCAATAGCCTGATCATGAAGAAATATACTGAAGCATCTTTTTCAGTTTAACCAAGAGTAGTAGCCATACATCCATGTGTGCATGAGCGTATCATCAATAAAGTGCCACATGCTCAGAGACGGACTCTTATTAGATCAACTTCATGGTGTTTTCATAATCAGTTATTCTCTCTGTCTCTCCCCATTGCCCATTTGGGTTCCCCTTCAACCCTTATATCCCTTCTACCCCAGCTATCTCTACCAGAACCCTTCTTTTATTTTAGACCATGCACAATGATATATTAGGACTATATACAAAACACACGGGCAGTTAATGGAAAGTCCAACATAATCAAACACAAACACGGGCAGTAAATAAACCACAAAATAAAGAGAGATCATTTGGAATATCAACTGAAATGGTACCTCACATCAAACATAATTTTCTACTCCTTATCACGGCACAACCCATCACTAGCCTCTATGTATGAGTTAATACTGAACTGAAGCATAATTGTATTTAGAAAACATAAGCTGATTGTGCACAAGCTAAATATAAGTTGACAAATATACAAAATTTCTCGCAAGATAGCTCGTAATACAATTCTGGTAGAAAATCATGGGCTGCAATGTATTCAATTTCATCTATTAGACGAGAACATGATTACGCTAACTTCAAACATGATTTTTTTAAATGAACTTTGATGTTTGATCATTCTCACCGGTGCTCTCTACACTGAAGCTCCAAATAAACTGCACCATCCAATTGTATTTGTGGTGGCACTCCTCTCATGACAGTACCTCAGAAACCAAGTTTTACATCCAATGAGAAGCAGCTCCACTCCAAAATAAAGGCACTCTGCAAACACATCACGATACAATTCAGAAGAATAATATTAACTTCGTAAAAATACTTGATGTGATTTTTGAAAGCGTGGAAGTAAATATTCAAACTTGAAGTCATAAAAATGCAGTTTTTTCTTTAACAATAATATCAAACGGTTTGAATGGGAACTTCTAAGATCAAAGCAAACAACTAAACAGATAACCAAATGAAGCGGAGAAAATAACAACATTGGATCAAATTTACTAAATAGTAAGTTAAATTTATTTACCTCAAAAAGAGGTAAAGTTAATTCATGGTGAATATCAACGTGAAGAAAACCTGAAATTGAAAATGCTTGCTTAGATCGTTCAATATTCAACAGTTGGCTACTTCAAAATTTCCTTTCACAGCAATGGTGTTACCAGAGGACGCTAGGAAGCCTAAGCTTCTAAAGATCCACACAACACAAATCAACCGATCAATTGTGCAAACTCATGAGGATACATTTTTGATTTGGCGATGAGTATCAAACAAATAATATTGATCCAGTTTGTAATAAAAGATAAAGATTACAAATTGTATCCAAATTAAGATTTGATACATGGAAACATGATTAAAGTTGAAGACTGATATTGATCCACGCATGAGTTTGAATGCCTGGAATCCCAATTCTGCCTGTACAAGGATAACACCAACACAACTAAAGAAAAACAAAGAACAAATTTCAACTTTTCAACTGACAGTAAAATGTTTGGAACTGTTTGTAAATTGAAGATTCTGTTACCTAGTATGGGCCTGTGAATCAGAATGCTTGGAACTGTTGCCACACCACATTCAGAAAATTACATGCTAGCTTGAGAAGGACTGTAAGGCAAGTATATTACTGAACAAGGAAGGAAAGATATCGAAACACAAACAATTACATTTTGGGAAAAACATATACCGACTCGACTGACTTTCGGGAGTCGCTTGCACATAAACGGTATATAAGTAATCTCGAGAAGTGTGTAGCTCAACCAACTGTACACACTTTGGTTTTCCCGGGCAATGCATTTGTTGTAGCTTCAATCCACCGCAACTGATTTAAAAGAAAAGGGAGAAGCGATAAACAACTTTTGTTATACTAGTTTGAATTTTTAGTAAATATGAGACTAATAAAACAAATGAAAACGTATAACCATATAACATCAATTCTGGTCATTTCATTTCCATAACTCAAAACTTACTTGTGATTTTTGGAATGAGAAATCTTGGGCCAATTCTGTGCCCCTGCCCCCTAAGTGCATTTTTTGCACCAGAATGGGATGACATCCACAAATCCACAGGGTTTGTAATTTGGTGATACGTTGCATAGCTTGGACACTTGGTAAATTCTTCGAGATTCTTGCAATCCCAAATAGCCAAATTTCTGAGAAGGGATGTAAGGCTACCCAACCATTCGTGCAAAGTCTCTAATTGGGCCAAAATCTTCTACCACCAATTGTGTTAGAGAAGGAGGTGTTGAATTTGTTATAAGAGACTTGAGCTTAGCCAACCGCCAACATTAACCTTGCAAGATGCATTAATGATCCAACTTGAAAATTAGGAAGTGAATTCAGCCCCCGAACCCACCACCACTACCTCCAAACCCGGCAGCTGTAAATTGCGCAGAGATTTTAGCGTCCCACCAATTTAGAATCTCCAACTCACGGATAGAATTGAGGTTGTCTAAACTTGGAAGAGTCTCTAAAATACCTGTGAAATCGTTGATCACGGGCTCTCAAGAGAGAGTGGGAATTGCGTGACCGCTGCCCAACTTTCTAATCTTTCACAATTTGTAACTGCAGCCAAGTTTCAAGGGATGTGAAGCAAAAGCGCAATCAAAATGCTTAACTCCTCGCGATCTACTTTGGCCACCAAACGATGCCAGCTTTGGGCAATCCCATACGCTAATTGTCAAGAGAGGTGAGGGAGACGCGCCTTTACCCCCTTAATTGACAGAGATTATCGTAATCCCATATAAATGTAATTTCCGGAGAGAGGTGCGCAAAGACGGAACACCTCCACTGGCTCCGACAACTTTACAATTTGAAATACGCAAAATTCGAGAGAGGTGCAAGACGAACCCACTCGGTAGCTCGACAATCATGGACAATCTCGAATTTGTAATCGGCGAGATGCCATGCCCTTGCGGTAATTGGAATCAACTCTAGACTAGACACATCCCTCTATCCGCATGGCCCTCACAGAGGGAGTGTGTCTAGCCCATCCGCCAAATGCCGCAGCTTTTCACACCTGGGATAATTGAATACTGTAGAACCGCAACAATCAAATACATCCGGGGCACAAGCAATCAACGCAGTCGTTATTCAAAGATGATTATTGTTCTTCTTCAACATCCCTTGGCAAACAAGTAAGCTCTTTAATATCTTCGGCTTCTCAAGGAAGTGAGAGTTGTTAGTCCACCGCTTATTTCTTCTATCGCCTTCTCCGTTATCACTAGAAATTATCTCCAATTTTCTCGAGAATGGAAAATGGCTCGGAGCATTTCCTCAATTTGGAACAATTTCATAATGAACTCCTCGAGGCAAGGAAAACCACTGTTTTTTTTGTTGATATGGTTGGTGCCGCCCATTCAATTAGATCAGCCAGATGAAATATATAATACTTTAAAAAGGGAAATAAAGCAATTATCTCCTTACTTGTCGCGGTCATTGTGGATAAGATCTTCATAACCATAACTCACTCCAACGCATTTTGGGGCCCGCCATTCCCTTGATCTTAAGCTCCGTACATTGGGTAGCATGACCTACCTGGGTGGGACTCCTTCACATTTGTCGCATCCATAACCTACCTTCAAGTTAAGCTGAGCAATGACTCCATCATCATCCACAATGGAAACTTACTTCATGAAGTTTCTAACAACAGTGATCTTTAACTCAAGATGCGGCCCAGGCCCCTAGGACATCCTCATCCTCATTGTCGTCAATTGTTGACTCCATCTCTGGAGACATCCTCATCCTCATTGTCACAATTGTCAATTTATCTTCCGTCCATTTTAACTTTAAATGGCTCATACTTCCTCTTATCCTCTAACTTAGCTTTTTGCTTCTTTCATTCTTTATGTAAGCTCCGTATTAATAACTATTAATTTACCAACTGTTTCTGCCGCCTAATCCCCTTCAATTCGACGACCTACCTCATTACCCACCTAAAGAAAGGTAATGTTCAAGGCAAGTCGACTTATCCCCGGGGTGGGAAATTGCACTCTTATCAAAATAAATATGCCTCAGGTTGATCAAGTTTTGTACTTCTTTCTTTAAACTCTTCAAGACAATTCGTTGCTCTTAACGTCTGAAGGTTATAGAGCTTGCCTATAGATTTGGGGAGTGCTTTGAATCTTGTTTCAGAAATGTCAAGATACCTCAAGTGTTTCAGCCTTCCAACTGAAACTGGAAATTCTTTAATATTAGCTGCATTACTTAAATTTAAGACACGTAAAGCTTTGAACCGTGGAAGAATGTTAGTAGGAACTTCACCGTCATCCAAAAACAGCGACAGCAATTTCTCAGCACTTCTTTTTGCAATTTGTTCCAGTTTAGAAGTTGAAACCCGAGCAACATGTCGAATTTCTTGTGTATTATCTGGGCCGCGCAAGTTTCCCTTCAAGATTTCAGATTTGGATACAAGTTCTGCAAGATCGTGCACGAGATCGTGCAGCTTGCATTCGCTAATAGTTCCATCATCATCCACTTTAGCATCTTGAAATAAGGAGCTTTGCAATAGAATATCAAAATATTGATCGCCTATGTCCTCCATCTCTTGATTACTTTCGGCAGGCGAAGGGTGGAGTAGGCCTTGAGCCATCCAAAGTTGAATCAAGTTATCTCTTCGAATTTTAAAATCTTTCTCAAACACTGAGCAATATGCAAAGCATTGCTTCAATGATGGTGATTCTAAATTGTCAAAACTCAACTTCAAGACTGGCATAATTTTATCTTCTTTTTTTGATAGGTTGTGCCATATTCGACTGTCTTTGAACGACGACCATTCCGCAATACTTTTTTTTGTGTGCAAAATGCCTCCCAAAACCTGTTAATTGGATTATAGAGTTTCTATCACTTAATGATCCATACATAGTTAATAGTTCTACTTAATTAGTTTCAAAGGTTTCCTAAAATAATGTAGAAAATACTTTCATTCAATAATAGTACAGCTGGCTTAAGCCACTTAACTAATTTAATTGATTATAACTAGATTGGTAAAGTTTTTGCACCCTAAGAATGACTGTAAATTCAATCATTTTGCAAATAATATAACTAAAATTCAAAGTGTTTGCTACCAAATAATGTACTAAGTATCGAACATGAATGAATGAATATTTGTAAAAATGATCTTTAAATAATTATTACACAAATAAACTGTTTCGGTTGTGAAATTTGTACAATGAATATATATTTGTCAAAAGGAGTGGATAAAGTGGTGAGCACCATAATTTATAAATGAAAACATGTAAAAAAATAAAAATAAAAAAAGGTGCAAATTCCATGTTATGATACATAATAAGAAAACGTACCTTTGCCACCAATGGAACACCACCACAATTTTCAGCAATCTCCCTTCCAATTGCCTGGAACGCATCAGCTATATCAGCACTGTTATTGGGGAAAGCTCTATTTTTCATGATGGACCAACATTCCTCCGTAGAAAGTTTTCCCAGATCATGTCGTGTAAGTAGTTTTTCAGAGATTGTTGCGACTTTGCCACTACGAGTAGTGACAATAATTTTGGATCCTTTAGCAGAATAAATTTTTGACAAACAATCCATCAAATTCTCCCATTTTCCAGAGTCTTCATTCCAAACGTCATCAAGTACGAGTAAGTATCTCTTATCTTTCAACTCTTCATTAAGAAACATAAGCAGTGCGTTTTGGTTATCTTTCGAAGGGGCTTTTGCAGGGTTAAGAGATTCTAAGATTTGACGTAGGATGAAATTGACGTCAAAAGTGTCAGATACACAAATCCAAATTTTTTTATCAAAAAACTTGTGGATCGAATCCTCATTATTGTAAACTGACTTGGCCAAAGTTGTCTTTCCGAGGCCGCCCATTCCCACGATGGCCATAACCGCAAGATTTTCTTGATTGTATTTGGAGTCGGTCAAGGTTGTAACTATTTCTGACACAGCCTCTCCCCTTCCAACGGTTATTTCATCTCTGCCAATGAATGCGTTGGTTTGTCTGTCCCATCTGTTTCCTCGAGGGGTCGCGTCTTTACTCTTGGAAACTAGCCCAAGAACAGGTGCCTGGCTCTTGAGATCCACCAATGATGCATTGATCTTCTGAATTTTATGCGCCATTTTCAATCGAAATGCAAGTGGATTGGAGAGTGAAAAGAAGTTGAGCACCTTTTTCTTCATATGGTTTTGGATTTCGACTTTACGCCGATCAACTTCGTAGTCGAATTCATCCAAGACGTCGTCAGCATCATGAGCTATGTCTTTGAGGTTCTTCACCCATTCCTCTATTGACTTGCTCCGACCTGTTAGGGAATGAAAAAGTAGAGATTATTGGTGAATTGTGTTAGATTATCATAAGAGAATCCACAAATACTTCGTATAACTACCTTGTGGTTGGTCGGCAACATCAACCAAGAAACGTTCAATGTCGGTCAATGACTTTCGAAGCCTTGTGAGTTCAGCTTTGAAACCCCAAGCAAGACTGAGTTCTTGAGCAGCAAGCGACGCCACCTTCGACAGTATTCCCTCAACAGAAAAAGTAAACACAGTGTCTGCAATCTTCCCTTCCATGCCGATCGAGTGAATGTTCTCTCAATTTTCTCTCGAGTAGATGGAAGGAAATAAAAATGATAATGGCCGGCTGCACCAGATGTGGGTTTAAATACTTTGACAATATTATTCCTTACCCAACTTATGATCCAACTTTCTCATAACAATTGGACATATTCGATCCTTTGCTTTATAGTTTATACGCATCTAGTTCTTTCCTTCCGTGATGCTTCCAAGTATCTTACGTTTCGAATTGAATTCGTTCTTCATGACGCTTGATCGAGTGAAACTTCTCTCAATTGTGGGTTATGATCCAACTTTCTCATTATAATTGAAGGACATATTCGATCCTTCAAATACCAAACGAGTCAATTCAACATAAATATTATTTGATGTACAAATTAGTCAATCATACTCAATACCAAACGAGTTTGAGGCTAATCTGTACCAAGTAAAAAGGAGAACTCATCTCCATGCAAGAGAAGGTTGAAAAAAATACCTCAACACAACTCTATATATGAGAAAGTGAGATAATTTCACGCTACTCATTCATTTGTCATACTTACACTTTTCAAAGATCAGATGTGAAGATCATTAACTACAAGATCACATCTGACTATTGAATGTTGTAAGTATGACATAAGATGAATATGTGAAAGCAAAAGAGATGTTGGTTGAGTGTAAAAGAAAACACTAACACTAAAACAACTCTGAAATCCATTGGAGCCGACTTTTGAATTTCGAAATTTTTTTTTCTTCTCTTCCTTGTCAAAATTCCAACAGTTAAATTCACAAAGAAAACAATGTTAACTAACCAAAAAACTTAAAACTAGTTCCATTTAAATTTGATTTTCACAACTATTAGAACTGATATTTTCAATTTTACTCATTTATTAACTTTAATGAAATGGTGTGCTTTCTTGGGTATTGCCTCAATATTATGTAGTGTTTAACACTACGAGTTATAGGTGGCTGAGATTGCAAGTTGAAATTCACACTTGTCTCAACTTGCAATCTTAACCATCTAAAACTCGCAGTGTGAAACACTACGTAGGATTGAAGCTTTTTCGTGCTTTCTTTAGTGTTAATTGGTCTTGGTCTTGTGGCATTTTTGATATAATAAATTATTGAATAGAAACATGGGCCATGTGAAATGTGAAATGTTGCTATGATCTAAGTAACTTTACCCACTAACACTTAAAAATACTCTAGTAACCTTACACAGCTAATTATTCTTATAATTATATTGGTATGTATTCTAAGGGACAAGACTTATTACGTCTCCATGAATAAGTGTATATTTCTTGTTATTCATGATAGTCTTTCATATTGTCGAGTTAGACACATCAGATTAGAGAAAGGTAGACACATTGGATTCTTACAAAACCAAATCCTTAGCTGTGTAAGGGATGTAAAGTTACCCGACCACTCTGGAAACGCCTCCACTCCGTCGAATGAATTTATCACCACACTTGTTAGAGAAGTGAAGTGTTGAATTTGTTGAGGCAGAGACTTGAGCTTGGGCCTCTCCCTCAAATATAATTGTTCAAGTTGCACCAATGATCCAACTTGAAAATCAGGGAAGGAGTCGAGCTCCTCAAAGCACCCACCGTTGGCAGATACTGTAATTTTCTCAAACTATAAATCGTCTTCTGCTTCTCCAGAGATGTCAGGTGGTATAAACTTAGAAGACACCTTAAGAGAGACAGGCATTATTAATGAAAGTCTTTGGATAGTGAGGAAGAAAAAATGGAATTTGTAATGCCTAGCTCTCATTGGGTGACTAGACTTTATAGTTGTTGTCTTGATGATGCTAATTAATATTAGACTTCTCCAATCCATTCCAATCTTTTCTAATTTTTTTTGTAATCATGCATGTGTACCAAACGAGAGATCATATATATATATGCTCGGATTAACTGTTAATTATTCAATCACTTTTTCACCTTTGTGTATCAAACATTTTCTACCTTTTGTCCTACATACTAAACATGCATGAACAGCTTCTCTGTATATAAATTAAAAGCCATATTCAAGTGCCATGTCACAAAGCAAGTCCGTACAATTTCCATGAGGAATCTGCAGCCTATACGTACAAAAAATAAGTATTCAGTGCCTTAAACTGTTATGCGCAGATTCTTGTTAATAACTAGAATGATAAAATCTCAACCTTCTCAGTTACTTTGATATTAAGAAGGAGTTTTTTTTTTTTAATTACAAACGATATTTGTAATTTAAACTAGAACAAAGTGGGGGGAAATAATTTAAACTCCGAATTAGGTGAATTTAACATGAATGACTTATTGACCAAAAATAAATTTATTTTTGGTTCAACGGTGCAAGCCGATCGCCCAAATTCTTTACCGTTTGGCGGGAATTGCACACGAAAGAACCAGACATTTTCAGCAAGTTTCTTGAAAATACCGACCTAGGTGAGGTTCCTAACCACCACATTTATTTTCCTCGTGATGAGTAGATAGATTTTCATACTAAAATCGTGTTATTTGATTGTGTTTTGAGGTAGATCGGACTTCGTGAGGTTCCTAACCATCTAGCAACTTTCTACATGGTCATGTGCGTCTGCATATATTTGAGCATACTCTATGTTGTTGAGATATTGATATTTACTCATACCTTTGGCATGAATGCCTTTATGCAGTTTTGTCAATGAGTATACATTATAGTTGTTGAGGTGTTGGTATTACTCATATTTTTGGCAACGGTGCCTTATAACATTTTGACGTTGAATATTATATTGTGTTGTGATAAAGGTATTTATCCATATCCTTGGAAATTTTCATACTATACGTAGTATGATTTTGGAGAACTATACATGAATTTTCAAAAAAGGGTTAGTATATTGTGAAAAATAAAGGTTTTAGAAATATTTTTTTTTCCCACTCACGCCTGCTGTTTTGCGCCCCTATAGGACGTAGTAGCTGGATTAGTTGTGAGCGCGACCATTCTAGTGTATACGACTTCCGCACCAGATAAATGTAGGATTTCTTCCTCCTACTAGTATGTGTTATCCATCCTATTCATGATGGGAATAATTTTTAATTTCTTTACTGTATTTTTATCTATACTCTGAACATCTCATGTTATGTATCAAGGGTTCTACCCATATTTTTGCGCTCTTCTACATGTTTTTAATAATTCCATATTGATTTTATTTTATTCAGAATTTCCACTTCATTTGCATGGCATGACTTTCGTCATCTTCTGAGGTGTCGGCCAACATGCCTCGATTTCAACACCCCTTAAAATATTGGGGTTGGGGTGTGTCAAAAATACAATCTTACCCTTACTTTTAGCAGACCTTCAACGGAAATCATATTTTTAGGCTAAATTTGCTAACGGTTTTCACCGCAAAGGTGTAATTTCTAATTTTGTTTACCACATGGGTCATCATCCAATTACCCTATGACCATGGGGATGATTAATCCCATTTAGCCGTACTTCAAAGTTCAAGTTAAGGGAGGCAAAATTTGGTATTACGAAAGCTCCACCCTTTTTGCCTTTTGGCTTTAAAACTTTCCAAACTTGTAGAGCTAGTAAGAGAACACAAAAATGTAATTGAAAATTATGATATTTTAAGAAGAGAGAGTCAAATTTTGTAATGTCTATAACTCTTTGGTACAAAATACAAGTGTTCGACGTTTCTAATTGTACTTACCTTACATATTTACAAGTCACTATATCATAATTAGTTGATAAAATGTACATAATACAGATCTAGATCTAAAATTAGGTCAATGCATGCTGACCTAAGTTTGAATTAGATCTAAAATTAGGTCAATTCAAACTGACCTAAGTTGAATAATCCATATTGTGAACATTTTACGCTCAAAAAATAATTTCTGTATATGATATTATTTTACTATATGATGGGTATAAATACAACATTATTTTTTATTTAAAGAAAATGGTTACCCACAATTCAAAGTAGTCATCATATATCCTTCTTTCCTTGTTTTTTTTCTTAATTAGAAAGAAATTCAAGAAGATCATTTTGATGTATCAATAACAATTTAGTAATATAAAATAAAAAATCTATATTAATATGAGGTGTGGTGTTTTTTTTTTGTTTGGCATAAATGTATAGAGTAACACACTCAATCTTTTATTTTATTGCTCGTCATTTTAGAGTTCATTTTTATAAGTTGGTCATTCATAATTTAGAATTTAATGTTTTCGCAAGCAATGTACAAATTACCTTACTATTATATATATATATATATATATATATATATATATAACATTGTCGGTGGTAATTCGGAAATAGAAGCTCCTCCTATTCTTCCCTCCCTACCAACCAGAAGCGTGACAAATGAGCAAATAACACAGAATTTGGTAAGAAATCACTCCACAGCCACGTTAATTTGGAAACTCATAAACTGAAAATCCAAAGACCCATGAAATAGAGACAATTCGCATCAAATGGACCCCACTTCTCCACCGATATAAAAAAACGAGACATGCTGATGCGGCGTAATAAGAGGCCCCCCTCCCCCGGAATCCGAATCATAAAAAAAAAAACAGTCAACAAATACCCGAAAAAAATAAAATAAAATTCATTTCATTTTTCCCTTTCTTTATTTTTTTCGAATTTTCGCAAGAATTAAACGAAGAACACATGGTGATGATGCCCGCCATCAATGCCACACTCGATTCTTTGCAATCTCATTGATTTGGTGTTTGATTGATTTGATTCGATCGTCGTTCGTCGATTCCAGCTTTCGCGTCTTCGTTTTCTTACGGTAACTCTCTCTCTCTCTCTCTCGTTTTCTCAGTTGATTTGGTGTTTCTTAGGAAGATGCAGATCTAGGGTTTCGTAATCGAAAAGTGGAGCCAGTGCCGGTGGTGTTTTGGTAATTTTGCGTGTATGCCATTGTTGTTGTGTTGCAGTTTTGAGCTGCTCTGCGCGTGAAAATATCTGAAATTTCGGATAATGAGGTACGAATTTTGAGTGTGGGCATTTATGGTATGTTTTGTTTCGTGATATTTGCTGGAAATTGATTGAAATTGGTTGAATTGTGCTGTGTGGGATTTGCTAGATCCGTATAAAGGTGGGGGCTTTGAATTGAGGGAAAGAGTGCAATAGTGTGGAAAATGGGAGAGAGCCAGAAGTTCCAGCTGGGGACCGTTGGGGCTCTGAGTTTGTCGGTGGTGTCGTCGGTGTCGATCGTGATTTGCAACAAGGCGCTTATTAGTACACTCGGTTTCACTTTTGGTGAGTAATGCACCTGCTTGATATGAAATTTATTTGGCATTAATATATATACATTGGTTTTCTGCTTTGTTTGAGTAGTTGGGATTCTTTTTGTAGGACACATTTGTAGGTTTGAAGATAGCCTTACTAGTAATTATCAGCAGAATTTGCTATTAATGTCCGCAAAGAATTTACTCTTGTTAATTTGGTTGGTGCATCTGAAAAGTATGAATATATTGATGACGAATGTAGAAATATGTTGATGTTTTTTGAGTAAGGAAGTATCGACAAGTACAACAATGTTGGTGGCAAGTAGGTTCGATGAAGGGGCTTGCTTCTTGCCATCGTGGTACTGGAAGCTAGAACTTTAAAACGTTTGAAAATCATTAAATCTCGTTCTTGATATTCAGAATTATGAGTCACCAAACTTTTGTAGTATGCCTTTTGGAAAGTATTTTTTTTTCTTTATGTAACTTTATAACATAAACACAAAGGAGAAATACCCAAGATTTTGTACTCAAGATGAGAGTCTCATATGTATTCTCTAAGGTGCTTCATTTAAAAAGCCATTAATCTGTTACAAAGAATGCTAAGTTCACTTGCAATGCTTGCGAATAAATTAAGTGGCCCCCGTATTGAGGCACATATTGTGGTCGAAGTTTGTATATAGTAGTGAAACCCCCTTATACTAGCAGCGGTGCAGTTTAAATTGAATTTGGCTGCAATACTTACATGTATTTAATTCAATCACCGTCTCAAAGGTCAAATAGTGATTGTATTGAAGACATATATTCGCATGACATATATATGACCGTCAGATGGTGATTGTATTAAATACATGTAAGTATTGTAGCCAATTTAAATCATCTTTTATTAATTTATCTTGAAAGGTTTAAATTATTTGTTTCTCATACTTACTATCCCATCATCATCATCATCATTATTATCACCATCATCATCATCATCATCATCATATTGTACTTTCGCTGTGTCAATGTTAATTAATATAGTTTATGGGATATGCAGCCACAACATTGACAAGCTGGCATCTTCTGGTCACATTTTGTTCACTTCACGTAGCGTTATGGATGAAATTTTTTGAACACAAGCCCTTTGATGCTAGTTCTGTAATGGGATTTGGAATTCTTAATGGAATCTCTATTGGCCTTCTGAATCTTAGCTTGGGTTTCAATTCTGTTGGTTTTTACCAGGTAAAGCTCTTGTTAGTTTTTCCTGCCTCCGTCAACTTGAGACATGCATTTTTAGTGTTGTACCGTATGTGATCCCATTCGTGCTTTTGATTATTTACTTCTTTACCTAATGATATTACATTTTCATTCTAAAATCTGTCAAGTTACTGTTTCAGCAGTTTTGATGTAAATTATCAATTTCTGAAGAAATTTTTTCTTAATTTTCTTCATCAGATGACAAAACTGGCGATCATCCCTTGTACTGTTCTTCTGGAGACCCTTTTCTTTAAGAAGAAATTCAGGTCAGTGTTTATCATAGATCAATCGGTAGTGGGATGAATTTGTTAGTTCAATCCAGTTTGAAGTAAACCTGCAAGATTTCTATCTTGGATGTTTTATTTGCTTTCACTATTTACCTTTGTAGTTAAATTAAGATTTGATGTACCATTTAATTTAATTTTGAACTGATACAACTGCATACTGGATCTGATACTCTTCACCTTATAACAGTCGAAGTGTCCAGTTTTCACTCTCCATCCTTCTTATGGGAGTTGGGGTTGCAACAGTGACGGATCTTCAGCTCAATGCTCTGGGTTCCTTTTTGTCCCTGCTGGCAGTTCTAACAACCTGTGTTGCTCAGATTGTATCCTTAATTGAACTGAGTTTTTCTATTTCGTTAGATGCATTGTCACATGTTTAATGTTTAAACAAAGCCCTTTTGATAAGAAAAGCAAACAAATCAAAGAGAAAAGATCTGCACTATTTACTGATTACTGAGTGGCATTAAGAATCGCATGCATTGTTTTAGACCTTAACAGCTATTTCAGATGACCAATACCATCCAGAAGAAGTTCAAAGTTTCATCAACCCAACTTCTGTACCAGTCTTGCCCCTATCAGGCAATAACATTGTTTGTCATTGGTCCATTTCTAGATGGACTTTTGACTAATCAAAATGTTTTTGCTTTTGCATATACCCCTCAAGTGCTGGTGAGTATTCAATATTTCCCAAGCATTGCCTCCCCTGACCCCTTTCCGACATTTCTCTCTCTGATATCCTTTATTTTTTGTAACCGCGATGTCGTCTATGTTGCAGTTCTTCATTGTTCTGTCCTGCCTGATATCCGTCTCTGTAAACTTCAGTACATTTTTGGTTATTGGAAAGACATCTGCAGTAACCTATCAGGTCCTTGGACATCTGAAAACATGCCTTGTTTTGGCATTTGGCTACATTCTGCTTCGTGATCCATTTAGCTGGCGCAACATTTTGGGGATATTGATTGCTATAGTCGGAATGGTGCTCTATTCTTATTATTGCACTCTTGAGAGCCAGCGGAAGGCTAATGAAGTATCCCAACAGTTACCCCAGGTGCTTCCCAATTTTTCATGTCTCATTCACATGTTTATATAATTCCCATATCCTTCATCTGAAATATTAACAGGCACAAAATTGTGCCGACTAATTTGCTAATACTACTTATCCTCCACATGGTTGCAGACAAGAGAAAGTGAAGGTGATCCGTTATTAGGTGGGGAAAATGGAAGTGGGATGCTAGGGGACGACCCGAAAATTCCTGTATGGAAGAACAAGGACCTGCAAGCTTAAAAGCCTGTGCGATCTCTGAGTTCATTTGCGGTAGATCAAATTTAGTGGGGGAAAACTGTTCCGGCGATGAAGATGTTGCTGGCGAGGGGTTTCTACCTGTGGCATTGTATGGGTTTATAATTTCCATTGTAGAAGTAAGCTTCAGGTCAAAGAAATGTCTTTTCTTTTTTTTTTTCCTTATTTTATGTAGCAGTTTTGGTTATTAATTTTGTCTGAATTGGGTTTGGCAAATCGGATTCATACCGAAATTTTTCTGTTGTACCCAAATACCAAAAAGTATTCATAAGTGTTGTTTTGACGGTTAGTTTATACCGAATTTTAGTTGTGTTGGTGAAAAGTGCTGAACCTCATTATCTGGTCTGCAGATTTCATGAGGTTTGCCTTCTGATTTCTGAATGTAGTTGAGAAAACAGATTTCTATCAGCATGAGAAAACAAAAGCATTGTCATGGTACTTATTTGTTAGACTGTAAATTTGATCCGCACGTATCATTCTAGATCGAATTCGACGTCGCTCCAGAACATTTACTGTCAATACAAAACGTAATCATTATGTTTGTTTTTCTTTACAAAACTATATGTTTGTTTTTCTTTACAAAAGTATTGTACGAAAACAGAGGAATTTTGGTTGGATGTTTGATTAGGACAACTCTCACGCCAGTTGGATCATGTGAGATCAACACAGGGAGTTTCATGTTGTTGAGAGAGAACTGGCCTACAGCTGACGTGGTCGGCCACCCAACCCGAGTTTTTCTCAAGAGTCGGGACTAAAATTACCCAAACTGAAATATTATGAGCCAAATTTGAAAATGAGCTAAACGTTGGGGACCAAAAATGCAATTTGGCGTTTTAATGTTCGTTATAACATGTAGCCGTGACACGATATCGCGCTTACGTGTCCCACAAGTTTCTCCGGTTAGAGGACTCTGTGACCGTTTGCCCACTGAGAACCGACTGGAGAGCGAGAGTGAGAAGATGGCGGTGAGAACTCTGAGCAGGAAATCCCTAGCGGGTATAACTCGAAGCAACAATGGCGGAGGATTAGGGTTGGGGCTTGCCGCAGCCCGCGGATTAAAGACCTTCACGCTGCCGGACCTACCCTACGACTATGGGGCACTGGAGCCCCACATTGGTGGAGAGATCATGCAGCTCCATCACCAGAAGCACCACAAGACCTACGTCACCAACTTCAACAATGCCCTCGAGCAACTCCACCACGCCATGGACAAAGGGCAGCCCTCCACCGTCGTCAAGTTGCAGAGCGCCATCAAATTCAACGGCGGAGGTTCGCTCTTACTTCGCTCAACCTTGTACTTGATTTTGATTTTAGGCTAAAGTATGATTTTGGTTCTTGTAGTTTGGTGAAGTTCCGCTATTGTCCATGTAGTTTCTAATGTCGCGATTTCACCTATATAGTTTGCTAATTGTTGCAATTCGAGGACAATAACTTAATTCTGCCATTTTTTAATGGAATAAATAGCATGTGAGAGAGGTATGCATGTGTGTGGTGTTTTATCACCTCAAGAAAATCCAAATTACCGTCCTTTGTCACTCGCTAATTAATTGCATTAAGGTAATGTTATTGAATTGCAACAATTAGGCTATTAGCAAAGTGAAATGGCGAAAATTTTGTAAAGAAAGTTGAAGTTTTACCATAAAGCCTATCGGCGAGATGTCAAGTAGCAAACTTCTTATCAGCACGTACAAGGTTCATTAATTCCCAGATTACACTCTTAACAAATTTGTATGGATGAAGGTGGCACTTAGCTAAAACTACATGGACTGGAATCATGATTTGACCTTTAATTTATTTGGTTATTAATTAATTATGTATATTTTAATGTGGAAGGTCATATAAACCACTCTATCTTCTGGAAAAATCTGACCCCTGTCCAAGTAAGTTATATTCCAAGTCCTAACTTTATTCTAAATTATGGTTTGGAATTCGTTTGTTAATTTTTTTTCCTATTTAGAAAATGGTTAATAAAATGTAATGGGAAGGAAGGAGGTGGGGAGCCTCCAACGGGTTCGTTAGTATCGGAAATTGACAATCAGTTTGGTAAGTTAAATTCACTGGTTCAGAAAGTGAATGCAGAAGGTGCTGCTTTGCAAGGTTCTGGCTGGGTGGTAATGTTTTTCGCCTACTTCTTAGCGTTACTATTTGTTCCATTAAATTCTTTAGGATGATTTCGCAAAAACGAATAGACTCAACTCAAGTATTGAGAGTTAACGCTTCTGTTTTTCAATTTTGATAGTGGCTTGCTCTTGACAAAGATCAGAAGAAGCTTTCTATCGAAACCACATTCAATCAGGTACGGTGTACTTGATTTGGAGATGTTATGGGATGCCTTTTGAGTTTTATGTCTATTGTTTTTTGCATACTCCTCGGTTCTTTTAGGTAATTCAAAGGGTACATTTAATTTAAGGAGCGATCGGGTTGAAGGCATAGTATACACCTGCGCACGCGTACAGCATTTTAGTTTCATAGAATTTGCTTCTCTTGTTGGTGAACTTGTATTCCAATTTCTGGCTGTGCTGCGTGTTATGTTGCCTGACATAAACTTAATGCAGGATCCGCTTGTGACCAAAGGAGCAAGTTATGTTCCTCTGCTGGGGATAGATGTGTGGGAGCATGCTTACTACTTGCAGGTAAATTTGCTGCATTTGGTGTGTTTTAATACCCGTGATAGTTAGATATCGCTGTTTCATGACTAGTTGACAACGAACAAAAATGCTTGATCTAATAAATTTTTCAGACTTCGGCTTTGTTCCAATATGTTCTGAGTTCTTTCGACCTTTAACCGTGTTATTGACGTTTGTGCAGTACAAAAACGTGAGGCCAGACTATCTGAAGAACGTGTGGAAGGTTATTAACTGGAAATACGCAAGCGAAGTGTATGAGAAAGAGTGTCCTTGAGGGTTGAGGCTAAGCCATGGTCCCGGTAAGTTTTAGGTTGAGTTTGTCCACTTCGTGCAGGAATAATATGCATCTGTTGACGGGAGTCCGAAATTTGTACCGAGACTTCCCGTCTTTTTCGGTGATGCATAGTTGCATAGCATATCAGCTTTTGTGTAACTCGTTTTTTTGAGGATCTCCATTCCTCTTCTGTGTAATAAGCCCTGTACTCCAACTTATGTTCACTTAAGTTGATGATGGTGAAGCATATAGCCCATTTATAAACGGAAAATGATTTCCACACACTCTTTTCCTCCCCTACACACCATTGTTTATTTATGCCCGTTTGATTGAATGAATCAAATGGAAGTCAAATGACATAAATAAACAGTGTGCAAAATGAGAAAAGATGTTTAAAAATCTCAGCATGTTGGTGGTCTCATTATCATTAATCCTCGACTGTCTGCTGCCAAAAGATGTAGACATTGAAAAAATTTCCAGATTGATTTGGGTTTGTGAATTAGTTTGAGATGTACTTATGTTGATCGACAAGAGGGAAAAAAAATGAAATTATCGATCATATGAAAACGAGCCGAATCCAAATTTGATAGGAAAAATGGATGTTATTGCATTTGCAAGCGAAATAGCTTCTCTATAAATATGGCAAGAGAAATCTTTTTAAAAAAAAATAGCAAGACAGAAAAATGTAAGTTATCAAGAATTCACAAATAGAAATTGTACAACTATTCACAAATAGTATCGAAATAACAATACTACTAATATATCACAACATGGCATTCACATAATATTTACAACAGATTGGTGCGATCGATATTAACATAATATTGAGACAATATTTACAACAGATTGGTGCGATCGATATTAACATAATATTGAGACAATATCGACACGATTGATATTAACATAATATTGAGACGATATCGAAATTAATGAAATTATTTGTTACAATAATATACCCAATGATTTTTTTTGTTGGGATAAACTTTTTATTTATTTATTTTAATTTTAGTTTTGAAAAAAAAAAAAAGAAGAGAAACTACGAACAGATTTTAGCGGGCCCGCGCCGAATGGATCATAAGACCCCGCAAAACCCTAGTGAAAAAAAGCGCACACATATATATCCTCCTACCTTAAGAGGCCGCCGAAGCATTTGGCAGCAGAAGAAGAAGAAGCTCAGATCGAGACGGCGGCTTAGGGTTTCTCTTCCCTGAAGGCAAATCAGCAACCATGGTAAATCTTCTCTCCCCTAAATCTCCATCCCCAAATTACACGATTAACGACTAAATTTCACTTATAAATTCTTAATCTTCTCTGTTTGCAGACTTTCAAGAGAAGAAACGGCGGCCGGAACAAGCACGGCCGCGGCCACGTGAAGTTCATCCGCTGCTCCAACTGCGGAAAATGCTGCCCTAAGGTGTGATTTTACCTAATTATACCGTTTTCTAATTTTATTAAAGTTTAAATTTTTAGAGGTGAAAGATTTGAAATTCGAAGTGGGTTCTGGGTTTTAAATTAGTTTTTGAATTATTTTTAAGAGGGTTCTGGTTTTTAATTAGTTTTAGGAGTAATTTTGTATTGGGTTTGTGTTTAAAAGGACAAAGCTATCAAGAGGTTTCTGGTGAGGAACATTGTTGAGCAGGCTGCAGTTAGGGATGTTCAGGAGGCGTGTGTTTACGATGGTAATTTTTCTTTCCCTTTCTGTTTAATTCCGTAAATGTTTCTTCGTTTTTGTTTTCGGCGGTATTTTTGTATTTGGTTTTTATGATTGTGCTGATAATGTTTTACTGGGAATGCTGTTTGATTTGAAGGTTACACTCTTCCTAAGCTGTATGCTAAGATGCAATACTGCGTTTCTTGCGCCATCCACTCCCACGTTGTGAGGGTTCGGTCTCGCGAGAACAGGAGGAACCGTGAGCCCCCTCAGCGTTTCAGGCGTCGGGTATGTTCTGAATTTCATCGCTATGTATCTGTATCTCTTATTTTGTTTTAGTTTATGCCTCTGTGCAACTTGGTTTATGGTTCAGTGTGAGATATACTTTCATTTAAATTGTATGTTTTGTGTTTATTCAATACTTGTGTTTTTCGGGATTTTGTGTCTGAAATTAATACATTATACATTCTACCTAAGTGGATGAGTGTCCATTTTATACAAACTTAACAAGTTTAAGAGCAAAGGAGGTAATGCCATCTTGAATTTTCTTAAAAGAGGTTCAAAAGCACCCAACTGCGAAGACTTTATTTCTTTTGCCTTTAGGACATGCATATTTCTAAGTTTTGGACTTATTATTTGGTTAAATGATCCTTGTACTTCCATTATTAGTGACATTGAGGAGCTTGAAAACGCATGCTAAACAATTTTTGGTTTAACTTCAAAATTATATCTGCTATCATAGTATTATCTCAATAACATATTTACTAGCGAGGAGTTTCTCCTGCTAAAGTTTTTATACCTGCTTCTGATTTTTTGTATCCAGCCGTTGCTTTCATTCTAAATTTTAGGTTGTTATTTGCCAATATTAGGATAAATTTTGAAGGGTGGTACTTATGTTGATCCCTATCTGTCTAGTTCAGCTGCATCCCCTCTCCCCAATGTTAACATTTTACTTTTTTTGGCTAGATAGTTCCTACTCAGAAGCAACATTTGATATAATTGGTTATGTGAGACTAGTATGGAACCTTTTCCCCGATAATGTTGTTATGTGGCCTAGGGAATGCTGGAATGCTAGAAAGTTAACTGTGTTATGTCTTCATCACATTTGGCCTTAATTTTTTATTTTATACATTTACTTTCATCATTCATTTTCTTTTACTAAACCTTTCAATTTTGATTTATGCATTTCAGGAGGATACACCTAGGCCTGGTGCGCCTGGTGCTCCTGGTCAGGGTCCACGCCCTGTTGGAGCTGGAGCGCAAGCTGCTCGTCCATGAAAAGGCATCACATCTGCTGCTCGATTGCTTTGAGGATGTGCATTGAGGCTTTTAATTTTGGCTGCTACCTTGCTTTATTTCCATTTTATCTTTGAATGTGTCTTTGACTCCGTTGTGACTTATGTCTACTATCATAGTACTTTAGTCTTATATGTCATACTATCATGTTGTGGGAAGGAATTTGCAAAAGGTAGCAGGAGATTCAAAACCAGAGTTTTTTCATTTTCGTATTCGTATTAATTTTCACTAGATTATGATTTTCGAAGATTTTGGTACTCTAGATTTTAGGCTAAATTGTAGCAATGGTCTTTGAACGATGTTATGAGTTTAGTTTTGGTCCGTGAACACTAATAATAGTTGCTCTCGTCCTTGCATTATGTCTCGTGTAGTTGCTCTCGTCCTTGCATTATGTCTCGTGTTGCACTAGTGGTCCTTTTTGTTATCTCCAAGCGGTAAAGTAGGATCCAAATGTTGCTTTGATGCAATGTGGTTGTTGTCTCTGACGATTAGCTTTGACGGGCTGGGATTAGGTTGCAGTCGTCTTCCTCATCAAGTGGCAAATGTTGGCACTAGTTGTACTCTAGATTTCCTAATCATTTTTCAAGTTGCCTAATTGAACTCTGTTTTGGTTGGTTTTGGCACCATCCACGTAAGAGCTGCTATAGCTGTTAAGATCTGATCCATTCAGTCTTTTTGTTACTTGTGGAAAACGCTTTCATGTTTAAACATACTTTTCAGCAGAGTTTTTGGTAGGTACTGTTGAAATCAGTTGTTTTGCTTTGTCCTTATTGCTAGTTTGCTAAGCATTCAAGCCAAATTTGTTAAGTCATACCGCCACGTTGAATTGTAGTTTATACGAAGACACTACTTGACGAACACCGTCGCGTGGTAATGTGGTGTTGTGGTCAGATACTTGGGACTGGCTACAGTGCTCGCAAACATTGAATGCTCACACCTATCTCACCCTCCTTCCCCCCCTCTCTCCTCCCTCCTCCCTCCTTTTAATGGTGAGATTGGTGTGAGCATTCAATGCTTGCGAGCATTGTAGCTTATTTCCAGATACTTTACGGATCTAGGGTAAAGTATTAACAAAAGGTCCAGTGTTAGGGTTGATACTTAACGAATACCGCCACGTGGTAATATGGTTGATACTTAACAAAAGATTACACTTATTATAACTTGGGTAGACCAGTTGTGTGTCACATTACATAAAGTGTGGCTGTAACGCTAAACTGTAGAATTTCTTGACAACATTGGTGTTCCATCCAAAGGGGATAAGGACTAAAGGTGGACAAGTCCACAGAGGAGCAATTGATAGAGATATGGATGCTTTGGTGGGTGTAGAAATTGGATGCCAGGTCGAAGAGAGTAGACAAGTGTTGTTGCGTCTCTAATCGGGCGAGATATGAACTTTCAAATGTCAAAAGTCATGATAACCATACATTCTGAATATTCAAGGAAACCATGTGCACTGCCATCCAAATCCACACACAACACAATCATGACATTTTGTGCTTAGCGGGGATGCCATCGTAAAAATTTGGATGTCCGACCGCGTCATCTCTGTAAGACATCTTTCACACAAAAATATAAAATTTTGTTCATTTAGTTATATTTGGTCCTACTCTAACATTACTAGTTGTAAGAGTTGTCTTAGTCAGTAGTGTTATTGAAAATTTTCTTTGCTCATAAATCCGGCTTGGTGCCATATTTTCTTTGGTAAAGTGCTTTTGTGTTTGTGTTTTTTGTTTTTTGGGTGAATAATGCCATGTAACAACACATTTCCCAATTGGGATTTTGTTATTATTGTGTAATAAATAAAGGGACAAAGCAATACCATAAGGAAATTAACAAAATTTTAGATTTTCATTCATAATGCAATGTATGATTTCATATTTAGGCTCAATACAATTTATTCCCAACAATTAAGACATGAACCTATCATATACATTTCGTAACAAAAAATTGTGTATGTTTTTATATTTAATAAATCAAGTATTATTTAATAAAGTATTAGATACGATAGTTCTTATTTTTATGCATGTAGCTGATACATATCGGTCACACATGCATCAATGATTGACAATTATTCACGTACATAAAAATTAAATCGAATTCAGACACAGACACACAAATAACTTGTACCACTAACCAAAGAGCCAGCTGGTCCTCACTGATTTGTGGCATTTGTAGGTTAGGAAGAACAAAAAAAGCATATTCCCAAGAATCTTCAGTGAAAAAAAAGAAAAAGAATGCGAAATTAGGAAATAAATAATTCATATACTACAATAGGAAATATGGATAAGGATCCCCTAACGTTGAAAAAAAAAAAAAGCAGGGCACGAAACGACGTCGTTTGTCTCGTTTGTCTGCGTCAGCATGTTGTGGTGTCTGCCTGGCGTAGCAGTGCCGCGGCATACTGTGCTCCCTTTGTTAATAGTGATGACACGCTGATGCGTCGTCGTTTCCGTCGCGGCCTTGCGCTTGCATGGCGTCGCGTCGCTTTGCGGCAGACGTGTGTCGTTGTGTGGCCCACAACAATCGAAAACTCTTAAAAAAACAATTTAATGCTAAATTTCACTAATAATCCTTGTACTTTTGTTACATTTTTTATTTTCCCCTATAGTTTTTCTTACATTTTCATCCTCATACGGTACCTCAAATTCGTCAAAAGCGAATGGAGCTAAAGTTAGGCATAAAATGGACATGCCCTCCTACAACGAAATCCCTTTTTCAATCCTTTCAAGCACATGTTTAAATTTTTTTCATATATGTTAGAGCGAATGTACTCTCTCAATACACTCAGTTTAGATCCTCTTTTTTGCACTTTAAATTAGTCAAAGTAAAATACCGTATAGTTTGCAAAAAAAGAATTTAGTGTTGACCCTGTTTTAAGATGATAACGTCATTTTCAACAAAGTAAACCCCTCCTCCCCCAACCTAAACAATTTTTAATCCACCCTATTGTCTAGTTGAATTTTTCAAAAAGATTACAACCCATAAGAGAGAGTAATTGATTTGAGTCATAGAGAATTATACGAGCCATAACTACACATTAAGACCCAAACGGTACATCTCTCCGCTTAGACCAATCAGAGGCCTAAGTGGCCATAATTAAATGAAAATAAAATAGACTAAAATGTAAGTACAAAATATTACATGAACGAAAGTGAAAATTCGACTGGGACTTTCGTGCAAATTTAACTTAATAATAAAATAATAAAATAATAAAATAATAAATAATAAATAAAAAATAAAAAATTAAAGAAAGAAACAGAAGAAGAAAGAGAGAGAGAGAAAGGGAGGAGGATTTTTGCCGCTTTTGCGTTTGGGTTTGGGGGGGGTTTTAAAAGGTTTTTCCTCACACCACCCAAAAAAATGAAACTGTTCTTCCCTTCCGATCACACCCTCTGATTCCTCCTCCAATTCTCCGACCACCGTCTGTCAATCACTCCCTCAACGGCGCCGTTTCGGCGTTTCCTTCCTCTACCCCCATTCTTTTCCCTTTCTCTTCTTCTCCCCCAATTTTGTTGCCTCCATTGTTCAATTTGATGGCTCGTCTCCCCTGTTCGGCGCGGCCAAACGACGTCGTTTTCCGCGAGGATCGATGCTGCCCTTCGCCGTCCTCGCCGTCATTACCGACCTCCAACCCCGATCCCTCCGCCATAGCCCCCGAGTCTTGGGCCGGAGCTGAGCAGGCAACCCAGGAGATTGTCTCAAAGATTCAGCCCACTCTGGCGGCCCACCAGACGAGGAAAGAGGTCATTCAATATGTGCAGAACCTTATCACATGTAACGTCGGGTGTCAGGTAATTACAATCCTGCCCAATTACATTTCTTCTGATTTCAGTTTTACCATCTGGGTTAGTGTTTGTTTTGTGTTGTTCTTGTTCAATTTGACGGTAATGGCGACATGGGTTTAGCTGGTAATGTCCAATTTAGTCTAGTCTTGCAGTGCCAATGCCTACATGTAAGCAAATGTTACTTGTGATGTGATTGATCTTAGTTTTTCAACATAATGAATGACTTCAATAAATGGAATGGAATTTTTGTTGGGAGCTGAAAAAATCGTTACTTTACGCGTTAATTGGGTTTTGTTTGGATCCTAATTACTTTTAGAGGCATATTTTCTTGTATTTATTTCTGTTTGGCAATGAAATGTTGGTACTTGGTGAAAACTGTGAAGCAATATTGTTTTCGAGTTCATTTTTTTTGAGGAATCGGTGATGTTACTAATGTTGTTTCTGAGTTTCTTCATTTCATTGACTTGCTTATAAGTTACGTCTGCAATTTCTGTATTGTTAATCTCACAGGTTTTTCCTTATGGGTCAGTTCCATTGAAAACGTATCTGCCTGACGGAGATATTGATATGACGGCATTTGGCAGTGCAAACATTGACGAAGTCTTTGCAACTGATGTGTATGCAATTATGAAGGGAGAGGAGGATAACGAAGCTTCTCCATTTCATGTGAAGGATGTACATTACATTGATGCCGAGGTTCTTCCCACTTTGATGCCTTCATTTTTTCTGGGAACCTTCAGTCCCTTCAGTTGAAAAAATTTCCACTTCCATATAGTATTAGAGTTGGAATCTTTGATGTAGGTATTATCTGGCATTTTTCTTTTGTTTGCATCAACATACAGTACTTTTTCTTCTTTGGGATTTCTTTCCTATAACTTCGGCTTCCCTTTTTGTGATGTGTGTTTGGGAACGTTTTGAGATTGATGTGTTTTACTCTGACTAAGTTTTTCTCCACACATACTGTGTGGCCTTTCCTAAGTGTAGAATAAAACAGATATTAGTAAGCTGATTTGCAACATAAAGTTCTGTTGCCAAATATTTTCAATTTTCTTTGGAGTTATGTTTGTGCCATACTTTCTCTAGAACTGATCATGTTGGTTCAGAGTTCTATTGTGGTATATTACCCCCTTTTATTTATACAACACAACTGTTTTTTTTTTAGCTTTTCTATTCGCTAGATTGAAGTTGTTGGACTTTACCTTATTAATAGGGAATGTTTCTGATATTCATGCTTATGGAACTCAACATTTGCAGGGATTCTGTTGAGTGCTTTACTTTCTTGTGTTTTAACATCAATGCTTCATGCTCATTGATGACGCTCCTAGTTGATGAAGATATCATAATTTTCTTAGTTATACATTTTCAATTTCCATTTGCGAGGTTACATTATCTAATTTGTAGGTTTTGGTTGCAGGTTAAGCTTGTGAAGTGCATTATACAAAATATAATTGTAGATATATCCTCCAATCAGTTAGGAGGATTTAGTACACTGCACTTTCTTGAACAGGTATGATCAATTCAAATTTTGATTAGCTACGATTGGTATTGTATAACTGAGTCAGATGGCTCCGTTGCTATTTTAATTTATCTACTCTATCACTGGCATGAAAGTTCACTTAAGTTTGATCTTTGGGTCATATTTCTCATGTTGCTTCCTGTGCAGGTTGATAGTTATATTGGCAAAAATCATCTTTTCAAGCGGAGTATTATTCTGACAAAAGCCTGGTGCTACTATGAGAGTCGTATTCTTGGGGCCCATCATGGGTTGATTTCAACATATGCTCTGGAAACATTAATCCTATATGTTTTCCATTTTTTTCATTCGTCACTGGATGGACCTCTGGCAGTGAGCACTCCCAAGTCAACTTTGAGCCCTTATTTCAAATACATAGATAAGTTTAAGAACTTAATTATTTTTCATTTTTACAGGTCCTTTATAGATTTTTGGATTACTTCAGCAAATTTGACTGGGAGAACTACTGTATAAGTTTAAATGGACCAGTATGCAAATCGTCCCTGCCTGATATAGCGAGTAAGAGATATTATTGTGTGCTTGTGATGTTGGATGGCTTTATTTGTGTTTTTTTTCTCTCTCTCTCTCTCTCTCTGACTCACTCACTTAAACTGCAGCTGAGGTACCAGAAAATGGGAGAAATGATCTACTGCTGAGTGAAGAATTTATTAGAAATTGTGTGGAAATGTTCTCTGTTCCATCAAAGGGGTATGAGACAAACTTGCGAGCTTTTCCCCTGAAGCATCTTAATATAATAGATCCACTAAAACAGAACAACAACCTTGGGCGTAGTGTCAGCAGAAGTATGCATTCTCTCTCTCTTTCTCTCACTCTCATGCTGTTGTGGAGTTTTATCGTAGTATGATTGATGGGTTTTCTACAGGTAACTTCTATCGAATATGCAGTGCTTTTAAATATGGAGCTCGCAAGCTTGGTTGGATTCTTTCGTTACCAGGGGAATGCATAGCAGATGAGCTGCCCAAGTTTTTTGCAAACACTTTGGATAGACATGGAAGCAATGGTCAGACTAATGCGCACATTAATGCCTTGTCTGGAGGTTCTGAAGCTTTGAACATTTTGTTGGAGCTTGGTGGAGATTTTGACAGTCATGGAATGAACCTGCAATATGGTCCGTTTTTCCCTGGATCTGCTACATCACCTCCTTTATTGCCCAGTCCTCCCTTGTCACCTCAGCCATGGAAAGAGAACCCATGGGGAGGTACGTCTGAAGCCCTTCAGTTCCATCAGAATATTAATTCTCAAACTAACGTAAATGGTGTTGATTGGGGAGTACATGCATACCATGCAAATGATTCCACTTTCTCCGTTGCTGCTTTCAGAGGAGAGAAAAGGAAATCCCGAGGGACAGGAACGTACATCCCCAATGCGGTAGTGGCATTTTTGTTTTCTATATAATCATTTTTTTCAGACTGCATTCCTGTAATTTTATTTTCATGAGCTTTATATTTTTGGGTTTATTTTTGTATAAAGTCATTCTCAGCAGAGGACTACAGTCCTGGTTTTCATAATCTCATGGTTATCTGCTTACAGTCTTTTCAGAATTACCGTCCCTTTAAGGATAGGTTGCCGGGAAGGGGAAGGAAACAGGCACCAGGAACTTGTTTTCCATTTCAGAGACACGCCTTTGGCTATGGCTTCACTGTAGCTCCTCAAGATTCAATCTCGCCTAGAGAATGCAGACGAGAGATCTCAGAAGCGGAGTACCCAGTTCTAGGTCGTGGAAACTCTGCAACATTAGATTACCATCAACCTCGCATGCCTTTTTGGGAGTCTTTTCATGACAACAGTTTCTCCAACTTGCCAGCAAAACTCGACTCTAGATCCTCATCCCCTCAGTTATGGGAGGAGGCACACATGCCAGAATTGGACCGTCAAGCAGAGTCGTTTGGAGCCGATGAGGAGAGGTAGTTGGATTTGGTAATTTGAAGTAGTCCTGCACAATAGCTTTTCTTCTTTCTTCTAAAGCTAAAGCTCTCTTGTTGTTTGTGTCTTCAGGAGGATTGAAGGGCAATCATACCATCTGAAAAATGAAGATCAGGCATTCCATCTGAAAAATGAAGATGATTTTCCGCCGCTCACCCCTCGAGTGCCGTTGAAGGAAGGATTATGCGTTGGAGAATGAAGACACTCATGGATGTAGGTGACTGAGCTTCCGGGAAGACTTGTGCCCCTCACCCTCCATCTCCTTGGGGACCTCTGTTGTTGGTTGTTTCGATGTAGAATACACATGATGTACATTCTCTTTCGTTTTTGTCGTTACATATTTCATTGGGTTGGGTGGATGATGTATATACGGGGTAAAGTTTGCCCCTCGGCTTGTCATTCCCTCCCAAACTTTCTAGTTCTAAACACACTACTGAGAAACCTTTGTTAGGTATCTTTTCGGTTAGATACTGCTTAGTATACACATGATGAAATCTAGAAAAATGTAACGAGGAAAATTTTGGTTATGTTGATTTTTGTTTTGGTCGAATGTTTTTTTTTGAACCGTTGGAAGTTTATCGTAGTCAAGTTCAGTTTATTTAAGTGAAGCAGTGACAGTTGCGGACCTGGGTTTAACCAAGTTGTCTAGAACAATGTGTTTTTTCCTCAACACTCAAGTTCGAATCTCCTTGTAATTTAGGAGGTTAGATTAATGGGAATGTCGTTGTACTTAAAAAAATGAAGCAACTACAAAAGGTTACCATGTAGGAATCCTGTGCTTGGCACAAGATGAATAAAGTTGTAGCATGTAAGGGCTCGTTTTGGTGCCTCGATTCAGTTGAATTAGAAGGTCGAGGTGAATGATATTTCATTTTGAGGGAGGATTAGAAGTGGTTAGACATGAAGAAAATTTTCTCTATTAATTTTACGTTTTTGTGAGAATTTAATAAGTAATTTTTCTACCTTCATGTTGGGCAAAATTTATTCATTTCTTTCTTCAGCACACCTTGAACGCAGTAAGTTTTCCAATCCAATTAATCCCACAAAAACGAGCCCTAAAATGCTAAATCCACTTGCACCGTTTCAATACTTGCACAGATAAGTAAAAACTGCTAAAATAAATAACCAACAAAGCACCAGTGGTCTAGTGGTAGAATAGTACCCTGCCACGGTACAGACCCGGGTTCGATTCCCGGCTGGTGCATTCCTTTTTTCATTTTTCTATTCTTTTTCAGAAAGAGATTTATGTCTGACTTTTTTTTTTATTTCAGAAAACTAATGAAAAGGAGAGTTTTGTCCACTCATATTCCAACCGCACAGATCTCCCGCAACCGGACCATGTGGCAATGGATTTTGGGAAGAAACAAATTAAGTCGTACTTGGGTGGCACTAAGTTGCTTTGTCCCTCACATTATTATTATTATTAATATTAATATAATATAATTAATAATTATTATACAAAGACACTGTTTAAAGTTCAACTATATATGTTCTCTATAAAAATTGACCGAATTCATTTGATCTGTCCATTTCATTTCGATTGCCTTCCTTCCTTCCTTCAACATGACAATAAATCTTTCCAGCCGACAACCTCTTGCTAATTTCCACAAGTTCAAGTTCTGCGGATTATCATGACTAAACAAAATGTGGGCGGCTTAACTCATTACATTTACTATTTGATTTGGTAAATGATCTGTGTAGGCGCATGATTAGGAGGTCATAGTACGAGAGAGTTAAATATATAACTATCAAGAATCTATTCGTACGTGTCAACCTACTATTAGTTATCACGTATATTAAACTACGAATCTCTTTGTCAAGTTTATCTATTCTAAACACTATCGCTATGTGATTTTGGATTAGGAGGAATTTTTCCATTTCATTAGATCGTATACTCCTGTTGTAAGTGTAGCACTCACATGAAGATATATCCAGGTAACAGTGATACTCGTCTTCCTACAGTATTAAAGCCACAGTTTTTCGTAGCAAACTACTCAAATAACAGAGAAACATCAAAAGAAATCTGGAACTAATACAATAAATCTGTTTTTTTTTGTACCTATTCATCCTAATTTTTGTTGTTATTTACACACGTGAGAATTTATGCCAAATTAATCAATGGGTACATATGCCTATATACTCATACTTAACTATAACTACCTGCACTAGTATATATATAGTTGAAACAATCATTGTGTTAGACTATTTTCCTATTTGTAGTGCATGAACTTATAAATGTAATACTCCATTATTAAACTTTAATATATTGCAACTCGTCGTGAATTTGGACTAAGAACATTACTTATTTTGTTGCCATTATTTTAATGTACAATTGGATTCGGCTGCACAGACAAAAGCAAATAGCTCCAAAATTATAATTCACCATGTTTAATTAATGTTTTTTCTTCAAATTTTACCCAACAAATCGTGACTTGTTTTGTTTCATTAGAAAAAGAAAGAAAAATGGTGTGCTGTGTAAACCACATAATGGAAAGTTTATCTATTTTAATTATGATATTATGTGTTTTTTGTTAATTTGTACACTACAACCCACAACATGTCTTCCCTATTCTCACCTGTCTGAATTAGTCCAAACGCATATTAGGGTTTTCAGATATTTATCTTCTAAGTTTTATCAAACTAGTCTTTTGTAATTGTAACTCACTGCAAAACAGAGGGTGACACTAACGACTTTACCTGTTTCAACCCAAACTATTAAGTCTTATAACTTAAATACTTAACGGATTCGTGTACGATATTATCAAGTATCTTGTTTTATTAGAAAAATGTGTGCTGAGTAACAAAGACATGCATTATAAAACCTCATAATGGAACATTTATTTATTTTAATTATGATATTATTGTTGTTTGTTAATTTGTACACTACAACCCACAGCAACAAGCTTCCCCAATTAATCTTACCTCACCTGTGTGAGTTAGTCCAAACGCAAACTAGGGTTTTCAGATTTTATATTGTTAGTTCTATAAACAAGTATTGTAATCCACTGCAAATTACAGAGGGTGTCGCAAGATGGTACGTATGCATGCATGGCTGGTAAGGTCAACCAAATAAAATTTTATTTCCTTTAAGGTATACAATTTTTGGTGATAAATTTCACAGGCTTCATGCAGCATATATAATTTATTTGAGACTGCAGACACAAACAGTTATATATTGAGGTCACTCTGAAATATGCTGTAAGTAGAAGAATGGGGCCAAATATAAAGAAAAAAAATCATTGAGAAAGAGAGGATAAGAATAGAATAGGTGGTAGTGGAGGGACCCCAATGAAAATGCATGAAAAGATAAGTGAGAGGATGATTGATCTGTCAACCCACTACTAAACACTTGGAAAAATGAGGTACGCGCCCTTAGTGGATCCACATAGTCATTTCAGAGAGAGATTTATGTGTAACAAAATAATATGAAAATAGGGTTTTAGAAAATCGGGTTACAAACCATATGAGTTATATAGCTCATAATTTTTATGAAAAATATAATTGTTGAGTTTTCACAATATTTTTTGTATGAGTAGTGAGAAAATTCAATAAGCCAATTAAAAGTGACCTTACCATTTATCGGGTCTCCTGTACAAGTAATATTAATTGAATTTTTTAAGCTAATGGTTCGGCGAAAATAACATGAATAAAGTTTTATGATAAATTTTGTAGAACTCCACAAATCCGATAAAGACAATGAGTTATAGCCAATTCAATATTACCAACACCATTAGGTTTGTTTGGCAGTTTTGATAAGCGCGTAAACAAAGCATGTTTGGACTAATTTTAAGATGAAACAAGTAAAAATGTTGTTATCAGTAAATTTTAACTCTTTTATAAAGTCTCTCTTCACTCAAATATTGTATGGTTGATCATGCCATCATGGTTGATGGGTGTATAATTGGAGCACAAAAAGAATTTTTCGTCTTGTAAGAAATGTCAAGTTTAAATCGCTCTTATTGTTTTTTTTATACGATCAAACGTATGAAAAGAAATATCAAACCTATAACTTTGAGTGTATAGAAAAAAATAGGGTTCTTTAGAGATAGACCCTTACAATTTTTATTTCCTAGACAAAAACCCATCTATATTTAAACATCCAATTAAAACCCAAAATTCAAATCCATTGACATGTAGACAAAGAAATAACCTATTACTGCAAACTATTTACAACCTATGCCATAACACCCTAATTATGTCAATAAACTTTAATACCTACAATAATGATGAAATCCTAAATTTCATCTAGTTTCTTTCCTCTCTTTTTTTTGTCAAGCATTTAAAATTCAACTCATAGGTGCATTATACTTTATAATTGTTTTAGTTAACACTTGTCCAAAATTTCAGTGTTATAGGCTACAATTAAAACAATATACATATATATTCTCCTTATAACAAATATATTAATGTATAAATATATTTCCTTATAAAAAAATTAATATATTTCAAGTAGTTACACAATTTGTAAAAATAATTTACCTATGTTTTTTTTGAACAAATGACATATGACATCCTTTCTCTTGAACCAAATGACATCCTTTATCTTCAAGTAGATACTTTAATCTACATAAAATAATTTACCCATATCTATATTAGATTATAGGTAAATTAAATCTTGAACCAACTTACATCCTTTATGTTGTAGGTAAATTATTTTGCATATATCATTACATACAATATTAGGCACATTTTATTGTTATTATATATATGTGGTAAAATAATTTACCTATATATATGTGGTAAAATAATTTACCTATACTTTATGTAAAGTATAGGTAAATTAATTTTGAATCAAACAATATATTTTTTTTGTAGGTAAATTATTTTGCATGTATTATTACATATTACATATATTAAACACATTTTTTTATTCTTATATATACGTGTGCAAATAATTTACCTATATTTTTTATGTAAAATATAGAATCAAACTACATTCCTTTATTTTGTTTTTGTAGGTAAATTATTTTGCATGTATTATTATATTTATTAGGAACTGTTATTGATATTATATATATATTTTGTGTAAATTAATTTACCTATATTTTTTTAGATGAATTTACTTATATTTATATGTAAAATATAGGTAAATTAATTTTGAATAAAATAACATTCCTATATTTGTAGAGTATACTAATAATTTTGGAAAAAACACCAAAAAACCCAAAATTAGTGCCTTTTCATATTTCCAATTTGGTAAGAAAATAAAAAATTAAATTAAAATGCATAATTTTATGCAAATTTGAAAAACAAATAAGAAGTTTTTGAAAAGAGTCATCAAAACATGATAATGCATTGAATTGCGTCCATGATATATCTGATCTTTTATTTTTTTTTATTATTATTTAAATTGAGAAAATAAGTATTAATATTCAAGATTTATTGTAATCGTTGATCAAATTAATGATATTGTTCAATTTCAAAAAATAAAAATAAAATTTTCCATATTTGATATTAATATGCAATGAATTTATAACATTAATGCCTTTTTTCTTCTCCTTTCCTTTTTGCAAAATCATTAATCCCCCCTTACAATCCGCATAGAATTAATTGTATGTACAGCAAACATGCAATAAGGTTAGTTTAGGCATCTAAAAAATGTAAAATTTGTAAAGTAAAACATAATTAATGAATTTGCTTATGTGGATCCTAGTCACTGGGTTTTCTTCGAGTAAAAAAATTATGTTGGGTTTTATGTGGAGAAAATTGAGTTTGAGGGGCTAAAGTCATATTTTCAGAAAAAAATATACTAATGACTTGAGCTAAGCTAAGTATATTGCATAACTCTTATTATTTATATATTGTTTTTTTTTCCATAAAAAAAACCTCCACTAAATTCATAGTCAACTGTACGATGATGGTCGCATGTAACATTACCAAACGGAATTCCTACCTACAAAATGCAAAAAAAGCCAAAGCATTTGACGCAATAAATTAAACAACCCAAACAGTCCCTAGGGAGTTGCCACCACCACCTCCTTGTCAGAGAGGGACCACTCTCTCTCACATCTCTTCCTGTTCAGTCTACTACTGGTGCAGTATTTGCCTCTCCCTCTATATTTACAGCTTTTTACTTCTTCACTCCATTCACTTGAAAGCTCAATTGCTTTGCCCACAACAACAACAACAACAACAACAACAACAAAATCCCACAAAAGTGCTTTTACAATTTGGATTCCTCCCCTTTCCCACAAATGGTACCAACAAAGTCCAGCCACAGATTCTTCAAGTTTCGTACCCCATCATCCATTCCACCACAATCTCTCTGATTCCTCAAAACTTTTGGCAATTTCCCAAACTGCCCTTTTCCAATAACCCACCAACTATTCCTCCTCCTAAATTCCCCACACAAACACAACTCTCCCTTTCAAAGTTTCAAACTTTCTTTCCATTTGCCTCTGAAATTTGACATCTTTTTAAAAATCCAAATCCCAAATGGTTGCCAACAAGTACGAGGGGGCCTCACGCGCCGTGGTAGTGGGTGTGGGTTGGATTATGCTGAGGATTGACTACTCCAGGCTCTTCTGGCTTTTGTTTGGTGTCTTCTCTTATGAAAACCACGAGGGAAAGCCTCGGATTTGATTTCCCAAATTTCCCATTTTTTATTTTCCACACCCTTTAATTTTCCCACCACACCCTTTTAATTATTTCTAGCTACCCTTTAATTTGTTTCTAGTAATCAACTGCTCTGTCCCTGGTTTGTTCATCAAACAAAGGAAAAAAGGTTGGATTTTGAAGTCTTGGGAATTCGTTAGTTGACATCCTCGAACATGTCGAAGGCAGACAAGGCTGGCTATGTTGAAATGGATCCTACTGCGAGATATGGTCGGGTATGTAATATGCATGTTACCATTAATTTGTTTTCCATTTTAGAAACTATAATTTGAAATTATGAACGTTACCCAGTTGCCAGAATTGATGATTATTGTTTTAGCTCCTTTTTTGATTAAAGTTGATTACTTTTTGTTTCTTTAAGTTATTTAATTAAATGGGTTTTGAGAAGTAGCTGAAAAACCATAGAAATGATCTTAAACTTTGGAATATTGGAATATCAGATATTTTGAGTTTGATCAAATGGTTGGTGAGCATAGATTTCTTGCTCGCCATGAGTAGGTAATCAAAATTGTATTGTATGTGTATGTATGTATGTGTGCATGTATGTATGTATGTGTGCATGCATGTATCCATGTACGTGTCTATGTACTGATACACTGTGTTATAGAATTTAGATAGTTTTGAAGGATGGAATAGTTTATTTGGTCAGTCTTGTTTATTGGGTGAGTCACTGTCTAATTCGAGAAATTTTTCGAAGTGTCCGGTTTTTAACTGGGTACTCCACCTGTCATAATACAAGTGGATGGACATGAAAAACTATATTATTTCCTCCACTTGTATTATAACATGTGGACTACCCTTTGAAAACCGGGTACTTAAAAATCTCTCGTCTAATTCATCATTAAGTACTTTATTTTATGCAGGAGTAATTGCCATCCGGGTGATTCCGATGACCTTAAAGTCTAAACCCATTGGCCATTAGTTTTGATAACAGTTGGTGTTGAGAAAGATTGTTAATTTAATACAAGATGCTAATTCTTCTCTTAATAATATTGGTTTTAAATTCTGTGCGCTCTTTGGACTTCGATTGATGGTGCTTGTTAGGAGTTGAGAAAATTGGAGAATTAATTTGATTGTTTAATTTGGTGCGTCATTAGTTTAGTAGTAAAACAAAAGTAAAAGGTTTTCTTGGCTTATGCAAGCAAGCACCTTGCTGGAAGTTTTATTCAGTTGTGCTTGCTTGACGCTAGCTATATTATCTCTGAAGGGACAACCTTGTAATGCTATTAGAGTGAGAGCTTCAAATCCGATTATGTCCCGATTAGTATTCTTTAAGACTTTAACTAAAAGTCAGTTCCTGACTCCTGAGCATTTGTAGTTACCTGATATTGATGGACATTGGATTAAAATCAGCAGATAAATGTAAGACCAGTGATTATGCATTCAAGAGTAATTAACCATATGTTGATAATTTCGGTAATAATAATAGTCAATGGAAATTAATCGAATGTTGAGTCAGTTAATTTGTTCTGGTTTATGTATGGAAATAAATAAATGGAAATGATGTTTTCGATTGCTTTTTGAAGTGATGATAGCATTTTCTTTGTGCTGAATAGTTTGAAGAAGTTCTCGGCAAAGGAGCAATGAAGACAGTTTACAAGGCAATTGATGAGCTGCTTGGGATGGAGGTGGCATGGAATCAGGTAAAACTTAATGAAGTGCTTCGCTCACCAGAGGATTTGCAACGACTCTACTCAGAGGTTCACCTCCTCAGCACCCTCAACCACGACTCCATAATTCGGTTCTACACCTCCTGGATCGACATTGAGCACAAAACTTTTAACTTCATTACTGAAATGTTCACATCGGGGACGCTAAGAGAGTAATCTCCTTTCCAACTCCAGTATTGCTAACTCTAGTTCCTCAACTTGCATATCTTTTGAACTAGGTAGAACACTGGAAAATGGAGAAAATGTAGCAATAGACCCTAATTGTAGCCTCTGCTCTCGAAATTGTCTCTTCATTAAATTTATGTTAATGAGAAGGACATTGTGATCAACAGATTGGGAACCGTTATCCTCGATACCAATTCTTAAGCATGAAACAGGATTCCTAATTGAATCCATTTGGCTAAAAGTACTAATAAACTACTCTATCTTCCATATTGCAGGTATAGGAAGAAATATAATCAGGTAGACATCCGAGCCATAAAGAACTGGGCCCGCCAGATCCTTCGGGGTCTTGTATATCTGCATGGACATGATCCTCCAGTGATCCATAGAGATCTTAAGTGTGACAACATCTTTGTTAACGGGCACCTTGGGCAAGTCAAAATTGGTGATTTAGGGCTTGCAGCGATTCTCCGCGGTTCCCAATCTGCTCACAGTGTTATAGGTACTTGTTTATCTCCATTATTAGCACGTAAATGCTGGCACTTATTTCCTCCACTAGAAGATAATTTTTCTGTCTTTATGCTTTTAGGCACTCCGGAGTTCATGGCACCAGAACTATATGAGGAAGATTACAATGAACTAGTCGATGTCTACTCATTCGGCATGTGTGTTTTAGAGATGCTTACATCTGAATACCCATATAGTGAGTGTGTCAACCCTGCACAAATCTACAAGAAAGTGACAGCGGTAAGGTGAAGTTTCGAAGTCGAGATTAATAGGTATCAGTGAACAGAACCTTACCCCTTGCCACTGTATTTCTTCAGGGGAAGCTTCCAGGAGCATTCTACCGGATTGAAGACTTGGAAGCACAGAGATTCGTTGGAAAATGCTTGGTAAATGCTTCAAAGAGATTATCGGCTAAAGAATTATTGCTTGATCCATTTCTCGAGTGTGGTAAAGATGAATCATTGCCTTTGGGAAAGCTTGGACGCCCAAAGCCATTTTTAAATGACAACGAAATGAAGAAGCTGCAATTGAGTGATAATCCGACCAGGACTGACATGACAATCACGGGGAAGCTAAATTCTGAAGATGATACCATCTTTCTCAAAGTTCAGATTGCTGATAAAGACGGTACTATTTAACTTCCTCTGGCTGTTGTTGTAATTCAAGTGAACTCAAGAGATTCAAATGGTGAACGTTTCTTCAACTGCTTTCTCATGCAGGTTCTCTTAGGAACATATATTTTCCTTTTGACATATTAAATGATACACCATTTGATGTTGCGACGGAAATGGTCAAGGAATTGGAGATCACTGATTGGGAACCATTTGAAATTGCTAATATGATTGAAGGGGAGATATCTGCTCTGGCACCAGATTGGAAACCTGAAGCCTACCACACATTTAATTATCATGATGATGACGACGATGGACCTCACCGTCCTTCTCACTCTCATTCCTCCTGCTCATCATCCCACTCATCATTACCAGGCTTGATCAATTCTCATGGGATTAATGAAATGACAAATGGCTGCGATTGGCTCCAAGGTATGGCTCATAGAACTCACTAAGTTAATTAGCACTGTGACTACCCACTATAATTTTTGGCCCTTTACTGCTTGAACTAAAAGCCCAAGGGCACGAATATGGCCGTCTTTTCTATATGCTAGTCTTTCCTAGAAGACCATTGCCTATGAATGCTCTTTTGTTTTTCCATTCCTTCGTTTTGTAGTCCATTAGGGATCAATGGGACTAGTTGTAGCCCTGTTCCATTTCTTATACCACATCCTTGGTGAATAAAGGATTTCATCCCAAGTCTCAATAGATATGTCAAGAAACTTTACCGACCTGACCAGAACATAAAATCACATGATAATATGTTGATTATCAGCTCGGGTTCATAGGTAACACCTTTAGGGATGCATTTTCCTGCTAAAAATACTGACATGGGGATTAAGTATTTTCCTGCTTAAAATACTTCCATTTTAATTGCAAATGATTGCGGTTGCAGATGATTTGCTTGATGAGACCAGCTCACAAAGCTCTTCACACTCAGGAACATATTCCAACTTAAGTTTCATTTCTGGCAATGAGCATGGCACTAAGATGATCCCCACAGGAGGAGACAAACATCCCATATCAAAATGTCACAAATCAACAAGGTTTTGTCCCGAAGAAACCCGCAATGCTGGGCAGTCTATAGCGAAAAAATACTTCGAGAGATGCAAAGCTTTTCTAGCATCTGGTTCGAAAGATAAAAGGATCATGGACAGCCGTAAATTGATGAGGAATAGGTCACTAGTAGACATAAGAAGCCAACTACTACACCGGTCTGTGGTTGAAGAGGTGAATAGGAGGCGCTTGTTTAAGACTGTGGGAGCTGTGGAAACTATCGGGTTTCAAGCGCCTTGTGAGGTTTCAAAGAAGTTGTAGAAGCCATTAGCTGCTGTGTGTTTTGTTATACAAGAACCACAAGAAATCAGGAAGGTAAATTACACCAGTTACTTTTTACATTTCTCATCAGCAGTAAACTCAGTAAAAGAGGAATGGAAATTTTATTTCCCAATCTGGAGATACAAGAAATGACAGTGTACTGGCTTGATTGCCTCCTGATATGGTGGGAATAGTTGTCAAGCTACAAGCAAGGACTGCTTTGTAGTAATGAAGTTGTCGACCACTTCAAGTATCTAGTGACTTGTATGTTGTAAAAAATACAAATTATGCTTCCATAATGTTTTCTATATCAGAATAAATGGCTAGTTTGCTAGCTTCTTAAATGTGTTGATGCCCTTTTCTTTTAGTGCTTGCTATAAAATAAATCGTATTTAGTTTTGTCCTGACAACTGATAATGTTAATGAAAAACACTTAACGAATCAAACTATAGAAACAAAAATTCCTCACCTATACTACGATAACAGTAGGGTCTAAATCAGGTTTTCCTTTTTCCAAATGGAATTTTAATTGTTTTGCCTATGAAATGAAGTTTTGAGGGGTTTATATAACAAGGATGCCACTATGGTAGTAATCCAAACCAATCATGTACTAGCATGTAAAAAAGTTAAAGCGCATGACAATTTGCGATTGTTTTGCGATTCCCAATGTAGATAAGTTTCTCTCGTTTGGAAGGGACTCAGTCCTACCCTCTACAGCTAGCAGGCTGCAAGTGCCAAACATGCCATTATATTTTGCATAATTATAAGATGATGGTGAAGTGAGAATCCCATGTCCAGTGCATGGGGATGCTTGTCTTCACTTGTAGGTATGAGTAGTACCCCTGCATGGATTTTCCTTCATAGTAAACACACAGGCTGATGTGTTTTAGGTATGGGTTGATTGGATGGGAACTTACACAAATTACTTTTATCTATAATGTGGAATTATTGAAGATAGGGTTTAGTAAGGTAGCTGGTTTAGGAAAAGTTCCTTGATGGATGTGTTTTGCTAATTTTGGATATGTGAAGGCTGTAGACTTGTTGATATATGCAAAATCCAAACAGTCCTTTAGCCGGGAATCCTGGGTTGCACATTTTTTTGTGTTTGATGAATAAGAGTTTGATCATGTTTGTTCTGAACTTCTAACGCTCGAGTCCTTCTACTATACATCAATGCATAGTATATATTGTCTTTTTAAGTGGTTCGCATCTATCCGTTAAATTCTTTTGGATTCTTGAACATCCATCTATCCTTTGAATTCATCAATATATGTCATACATTTGCTAACTCCTTGTCTTCACCAAATCAGACACTTTCAAGTATTGTAATGATGGCCACATGTAAAATAAGGCCATGCCCTTCTAATTAATTACATGATTAAGATCTGCTTCATGAAACTATAATTAGGGACCCAAATTTGGAGTTGGTTATGAGTTATGGTAATGAGAGGTATGGAAGCAAAATCACTGATGTTTAATAAGAAGAGGTAGCATGCTGTAATTGTTTGATAAATCATCACACACTTCCTGCCCCATATCATGTTTTAAGTGAATCCTATAAAATGAACTCTTAAAATATGAATTTTTTTTTTTATATCCAGGATGTTATCTTCAACGAGTTATTAGGAGAGAGAAATTTAAATTTAGAACGTCTTCTGATATTAAAATAAAAAATACTAAGAATTGTTTGAATTGAAAATAACAAAGGGCAATCTACTTTTGAAAAAGGGTCGATCAAGTGTGAGATCATGCATGGGATTCATTCTTATGACTGTCCTCTAATTAGATTTCTTTCCTGAATTTTCTATGTGGTCCTAATTGGATTTATTTGCCTCAGTTTTGAAATCTGGTACTTCTTTGTTCCTTGATCCTCTTGCATGTTACAATGTGTCCAAATTCGATATCTTGTCATGTAAGGTTTGTTTGTCATATTGCACCTTCGCAATTGTTAAAAATATCAGTTCTCTCTCTCATAATATGTACCACTATCGCTCACATAAATTTTTGCAACGATTAAATCTTACATAAAATTCGTATGATTGAGTTGGAAATAGCATTGTAGCCGGACCCGAAAAATAGAGAGAATCAATATTTGACCAAAGTCATTTTCTCGCTCCTAGCTAGCTAAGAGTGATTAGCAATTAGGGTCTTGTTTAGAGAAAGCTTTAACCTAATGACTTCATATGTGGATCGACTAGTTTTCCGAAAATGCTCTTTAGGTTATGCTAGGTTAAAAATTTGATTTCATTCCAGTATAACCAAAAAAGTACATATATGTAAGTAAACATGTACCATGCCAAGTATTTTTCATATATAAAGCCAAGTGTGTGTTCATCTATTTTCCTATTTGGTTTGCACCCTACTATATAGTTAATTAGTACATGCACTATGCATGCCTTGAAAAGAAATTCACTTTTATAAATACATACACTTTTTTTACAAACAAAATATACTTTTTCTTTTTATCTATGAAGCTATTTATTTCCAAGAGTCATAAATCATTGAGTCTTTGGTGAAACATTGGTGGTCCTATATTACCAAAAACTGATGACACCCTTAAAAATCAACCTAATACCAAGTATCTACTATGGAAAGATGGCAATTGTTATATTCTGGGCTGATCTATGGTCCTCGATGTTCTCTGTCATCAAGAAAACAGCACACAGTAGCCCCAAATCTACGGAAATTAGGTTGAATTTATATCAACCCCTATTACTGCTATATGCTTAATTATGTGTCAAAATCTATAAGTCAAATGCACTCGAAATGATGAGTCGTTTTGCCATTTCCATCTAAACCATTCATATATAGGCCATAGGGAGCTGCCACACAATTGCAACTTAATGAGTAGTAACTGTTGTTGTGCATCACTTGCATTGCACGCGGTACGTTGTATGGCATGTAGCCATGTGAAACCCTAGTTATCACAGTCTTGTGACAACGTAACTGAACATTTCAGTTTATCTGCATGTTATGTCATTAAACTGTTAATTTAAAATCACTAATTAGTATGAATATACATGTATCCAAATATACAAGTTCTTTGAGATCGCTTTTTAACCTTTATTCTTATGGAGAGGAGATGCTATTAACCCCGGAAGACAGAGAAAAACTTCAACGAGACTTCTCTATCACGTAACAAGTTGAGTGCTAGGTATATTGTTTAGTTAACGGTTGTCATGTATTACAATATCTTAATTATTAATAAATGCATGATAAGCTTTAACACGATGATATATGTAACTCGTTACATGGAAAGAGAGTCCATGCATAAGTTTTATATGCACCCTTTACATTTAATATGCACCTTTTACATTAGTACAACTAATGCAATAATTTTGTTGAGATACGACACACTTTCATGGGTTATTTTAACTAAAATCATGTTATTTGGTAGAGGTCATGCCATCATTAGCCTAACCAAATTTATTCCCCCTCAGCAAAATTACTAAATACAATTCTTTAATGTTTCACAAAAACAGTTCAATGACAACCACATTGTTTAAAACTTTCATTTAATTCTATTTTTCAATATGTACAAATAATATATACAGCAAAGTATTCTCATCTGGCTTCTGTACTTTTGTACTTTTGCACAGTTTCTTTCCTTTGGATTACACTACTACAACTCATGATCTAGCTAGTACTAACTAGTTGAGCTTGTTTCCAGAAACAAAACCTGGGGGAACAACAATCTTTTCTTTTCTTGCATATCCTGGAGTATTTCGTACTTCGGGTATTTTAACCGTTAGATTTTTGTTTTAAAATATAAAAATCAAGATCCAACAGTTAAAAACTCCGGAGTACCCAAGAATGTTTTGACAAAACCCTCAAATAGGAATATATGTTTACTCTTCTAACATGGTACGGCCCCTTCTTTTATACCCCCATGCCATTTTTCATGACGTTCACTAGGGGTCGTCAATGGGCCGGGTCGAGTTAGGCCTAAACAAGGTAATAGAAATATTTGGGCCGGGCTAGGCTTTTTTAAAAATTTTAAGGCCCAGGCCCAACCCACATGCTGGGCTTTTATGGGCCAAATGGGTCGGGTTGGGCTGGGCCACATGGACCGGGCTGAAATGACCTTACTTTAAGAAAAAGAGTTCGGACCAAGTGACTTATACCTTTTTATTTTGAGTATGTTTATGTAAATTGGGATCTAAAATGGGCTTTCAAGCTGGGCCTATGCAGGCCAGGCTAGGCCGGGCCTCAAACACCCTTGCCCAAGCCTAGCCCTCTATATTACAGGGCAGACCGGCTTGGGCATGGTGGTGGACCGGGCTGGCCTGGTAGTGGGCCAAACCGGCCTAGGCCTAGTGGTGGGCCAAGCCAGGCTTTTTCCTCAATGGGCCAAGCCGGGCGGGCCCCCAGGCCCCCCACGGGCCAAATGAAGACCCTTAACGTTCACATTCAACTTTTATAATATGTAAAAACACTGTATTTAAATTGAAATAATTAATCGTCTAGTATTGTAATATTGTGTTAAAAAAGTGAAATACGCACAAATCGATCGACGAGTAACAAAATTTTTTGATAAAAATCCACTTTTTTTATAAAAAAAAAATTGTTACTAGTTCAATTTTTGCATATTAGTATCTCTTTATTGTCTATTTAGTGAACACTATATAGACGATAAAGGAACACTAAATTGTGGTCTATATAGAGCTTAATGTTTGTTTAGTGAGCTTCCAGTTCTATTTTTTAGTTAAATATTTCCTGGCTCAAAATCAGTGAATCCAGTTCTTTCAACAAACAATACATGCAGCTTTATTGAGACATAAAGATATTTTCTTAGAAACCCAGAAGTCAGAATGTAGTCATCATAATTTAAATTAAGATTATATACATGCATTGGCATTTAACAATCTAAGAAGGTAAAAAATGTTACATTTTGATGTGAGCCATGTCAAACCAGATTTGCTCAAAGGCCTTGACAATGAGATCATGATATTCATTTGAGTTGAGTGAGAGATAGCAAGCAAGAAGGTCTTCCAAATCCTTAGCTGCCCTGATGTTGTTCTCCACAATCATCTCCATCATTGACTCCCTGAAGTCCCTCTGTGGATCAACTGAGGACTTCACAACTGCAAAACTCTCCGAAAGGCTCCTGTTCTTCGACTTCAAGTACGACGATGGTGATGATGACACACTCTTTCTACCACATGGCTGAGTTTTCTTCTTGCTTCCAAGTCTTGGAGAGTTGCCTCTAAGTCTTATGCCTGTTGAACTGGCAGAAGGCTTTCGAACCGAATTCGGGGTAACTTTCCTTTGTTTACCCTTTTGAGTCGTAATGCTTTCCTCCTTGACAATTTTGACAGTGAGAGACCTTTGTCCTTGTATTTCCTTCACTTTTGATGAACTTCTCTTGAACTTGGTGGCCTCATCAAATTTCACTGGCTTTGTCAAAATTGGAGGAAGCTCTACCTCTGAGATCATATCAAAATCAAACCCATCAAGCTTCTGATCATGGATTTTTTTTGTAGAGCTTTCATTTTTCATGTCAGTAAATTTCAGGTCACATTCAAATTCTGATGGGATTAATTCATGAAAGTCAGGCTCACTAGAACTCTCACTAGAGGAGCCAAAGTAATCTGGAGACTGAATATTTCCTTGGCTCTCATCAGTCCAAACCGAATTGATCGCGGCATGACAGTTGCAATTTGATGAGGATTTTGAGACAGATTTGTTAGGAGAAGGCTTGTAAACAGCTTTTCTTTTGGATCTTCTGGTGGATAATCTTCTGGGGTTTTCAGGAAAATGTGTGTCTGAGGCTTTGGGGTGGATTGGGGAATTGTAATACTTGTTTTCTGTAGTGGGTTGTGTTGAGAAGTAGTAGGAGTATCTTCTTGTTTCAGAAAGGTGGGATTTTTGGGGTGGTGGAAATTTATTTGAGGTTGGCTTCGTTTGATTGGTGGAGTGATGATGGCGGTGAGAGGTGTTGTGGTTTTTGGTTCTGGTGCCGCTCATGTCTTTGAGCTTGTAAAACCAAGCATTTGGGATCATGTCTGAAAATCTGAACTTGTAATTCCCCATCAAAGAATGAAACAGCTAGCTCCTCCCTCTCCTTTTCTCTCTCTCACTGACTCACTTGGGTGTGTGCGCGTGCGCGCGTATGGCTCTCACTCTTATGAGTTGGGGGTTTTGAGTAAGGAGCACAAGTGAGGATAGAAAAATAGTTAGAAGAGCTGAATGTTTTGGTTTATAGAAGGTTGTAATTGGGGTCTAGTACTAGAAAAGTTTAGTAAGAAAGCAACAGGTAACAAGTATAATGAATATTAAATTAGTTCTTCATTGTTATCATTAGCGTAAAGTCTTTATCAGGAGAAAAACTTTCATGCAACGAGTTTTATATTTTCCTGAGTCACGAGATGAGAAATGTTGAAAGAGTATGAAACAAGTTGAAGGTAAGTTTTAGCCCTAACTGGGGCTAATTTGTTTGTATTACTTGGCACACAGTCCAATTTCTTCTGCAGACTGAAGGATTGAGCTCAATTAAATATGCCAAAATTACTCTTTATTAAAAATTAAAAATTTCTCTCCATTTCCTTAAGAGAGATCTCTTCTATCTATTTTTTTCCTTTTCTCTTTTATTGGATGTTTCTGTTCTCTTCTTTCCCAACTTTATAAGCCAAACACAAACTAACTGATACTAAAAAGAAGAATATTTTTAATATTTACAAGTGACCTTTTGAATGATAAACGTAAACAAGTGTTAAAAAAGAACCAAAACTAGGTATTATAGTTGTTTTAAAGCAATAATCTTTGTGGTTATGTAGTACAAGTTGTACAACTTAAGCTTGAAGGATTCCAATTTCTATATTATTTATACATGGAATATATGATACGATATTGTTTTTACCCTTTACAATAAACAATGAAGAATATTAGAGCTTGATTTATTTGATGTTTTCTGGCCCCTGCATATATACCCCAAATGCGTTGTTGTCCCCTTCTTTTAAATTTTATCTTATCTGGATCCTCCTTCTTTTGTTTAGCTAAAGCAGCCAACACTAATGATGATTTTAGTAACAGCCAAGACCCATTTGTCTACTAAGTGCTGTATATCTTCTCATAATTCCATGCTTCACAAATGATGATATTCCATGCCTTTTCCAAGTGCTTAATTTCCACAAGGCCCACCTGCTCTTAGAGCCAAGGCTGGATAACCTCTGGTTACTAGTTATGGCATAATTGTTTTTAGTATAAGAACATTTAAGAAATTATTGTATGATATTAAAATACCATTACGTGCTAACTAATCCACGTACATGACATAAAACAATAAAACATGCATGAATTAACTACGAGTTTATACTTTAGGATACAATACCAATTCAATATAATTATAATACTGGTAGATTGATTATACCATGCAATAGTGGTCTCCACCGCTATCGCAATACCTTGTCTTGTTAATTGTTATTGTATTTTCTTTTAACTTCTGAAAGGTTAATTTGGAGAGCAAAGCAACATCTGAGGAAAGGCTTGGTGGGTGAATTATATGTTAAACCATACAATTAAAAACTTAATTCGGTGTATATAAAAAGTTAGAAGAATGTTATGTCTAGTTGCTCACGTGCCATGAGTTATTTCTGACACTTTATGCATACGGAGGAGCTCAAAATAGACTAACGTAAAAAATTTGTGCATGTGTATGGGCGATTGACCTAGTTCGATGCATCTAAGCATTAAATCTTCTCCTCCTTGGTTTAGACTAATCCTTCAACCCCTTCTTCATTACTACATCACACTAGGGACGACAAGTCGACTTGTACTAATTGATGGATATGGATTGAAACTGAACCTCATATTTCAAGAGAGAAGAGTGATTAATATATATGTGACATAAACCCTAAAGTTACATTTGAGAAAATGCCTAACAACTAACATGATATCGACTCCTACGTGAAGAGTAAATGTGCTGAAAATGAATATGTGAGCATTGGGAAATTATCAAGTGATGGAGACAAAGAAATAGGAACAAAGATATCACATCAAGTCCCAACAGACAAATAAACATTATGTTAAACCCCAAAATGGTAAGATTGAAAAATGATTCATATATACTTTCAACGTACATTTAATATAGTTGTTTATCCATTTCAATCTAATTTTAAACACCAAATGAGACCATAAGAATTTATTTCTACTTATCTGCAAATCACAGTAATGTACTAACGCACATAAACCAGTTACTAAAAACACAAACATAAAAGTTTAAACACTCGTATTGAACCGCGCGGTTAGTTTGTTAAGGAAAATTACTCCTTACATGTAAAAAAATCAAAGTAATTTCCGTAGAGACCAAAAAAAATAAAACAATCGGGACTAGGATGATCAATGGTCCCAGTTTTCGAAGAATGAGACACCTCTCGACAAACCATTCTACTATTTATTTTTCTTTTTCTTTATCTCTTGGTCGTGGGTTTGTATAGGCCTGTAAAATAGGTCAGATTTAGCCCATCTAAATTATCAGTTCTGAAAGGTCCAAATTTACCTGTCCATCATTTCAGCCCATTCGACTAGTTGGGCTAGACTGGACCATGTTAACACTAGGCCTCTAGCACTGGCACCCTATTATTGGTAGCCAAGAATATTTTTCTTTGTGTTTAGTTTTTCAACTTTGATATATTAGAAGAAATGTTGCAATCATCTTATCTTTGTATCTTGAACCGAGAGATCTATGAACTAGAGAGATCCAAATGCATATAGATTTAGAAGGCTACAATGAGGGTAAAACATTTGGAAAATTTCACTTATAAGGAGGATAGATGTTTTGATGTTCAACCAATTGGTCTGAAGTTATCGCCAAAATAAATTTGTTTAGGTCACCTTTTTGTCCATAATGTAATGTTTTGGTAGCGACACTCAGACTCTATTTTGTTAAAACAACTCATAAGTTCAAATCTCGAACAAAACAAAAGAACTTATTGTTGAGCAAAATAGAGTACTCTTATCAAACAAGACCATGTAAAGATTGGGAGTAGGCTACAATGCTCGCAAGCATTGAATGTTTACACCGATCTCACCATTAAAATGAGGGAGGAGAGAGGAGAGAGGGGGGAAAGGAGGGTGAGATCGGTGTGAGCATTCAATGCTTGCGAGCACTGTAGCCAGTCCCGTAAAGATTGATCCACACAAGTGCTTGGCTCTTTGCTCTCCCATTTTCTCACTAACTTTCATAGAGATTAGAGTCTATCTCGGTAGAGATGTAAAAATCACATTTACATCTCATTTATATTTTGGAAAAAAAACTAGGGGTGCAATTTGGGTTGGGTTAATCCGAATCCGCCTATGCTTAATTTGATTTCAAACCCGCCCAAACGGATTAGAATGAAGAAAAAATCCGCCCAACCTCAACTTGGTCATTTATTGGGTTGGAATGGGTTGATATCTTGCCCGCCCATGTCAACCCAAACTCAACCTGATTTTGAGCTCGAATTCGCTCATGCACATATTACCCATCCCACTTCATATTATATAAGGTATGTATAAGTTTTTGAATGACTATACTTGAAGTTTATTGTTGGTTTTTATATGGATAATGAATGATATTGTTACTTTTACATTTCTTTTGGTTGAAGTTTTGAAATACATCTTGTAATTTAATTTCAACTTTGCATGGTTGAATCATTAGAAATGATCTCTAAGTTGTTTGCTCAACTTTTGTGTGGATATGATGCGTAAATGAAATTTTAAACTAATTGTTTGGTTCAAAATTTGAAAAATCATGCAAAATAAGATGTTATAAGGTTGGACTCAATAAAGTTGGGCGAACCCGAACCCAATCTGAGTAAGCTCGAAATCATTTAAAACCCGAACCAGACTAAACCCACATAATCTCAAACCTAACCCAAATCTGAATTGTGAACGTAAGATTAAAATTGAGTTAACCATCTAGCCCCCAACCTGCCCGAATTGCACCCCTATTTAACATATTTATTCGAAAGCTTTCCAGTCGATTAAAAACATATAATTGTGTTTCACATCCTCATATACACCTTTCACTAGAGATGCTCTTATAATTTTCAACACACTTGTTTGAGGTCCAAAGGCCACGCGTTAACGCAGCTAATGACATTGACACCCACTTAGGAACTTTGGACTTCCTCAAACGCAAAAGAGTTTACTTCATTTCATGGTATCCCACTTACTTTGACTCCACTACGTGAGCCCCATTAATATTAAATTATCACTGAATTAAGATCCCTCCCTCCATCCATCTCTATGTAATACTCTCTCTCTCTCCCTCCCTTTGTTACACCAACCGCTGTTGCAACAGCAAAACTCTTAAAAGCAATAAAAAGCAGCAAAGTCACCATCCTGCACTATCCCTAGCTTCAATCACACTCTGCTTATTCCAATCATTAGATATGAAGTTGAAAGCATCAGTTGCCTTGAGATCCAAGCTACTCATACCATGCACAAATTTCCTACAAATCTTCAGGTTCAAGCTCAAAAGACCATTCTTTTTAAGAGCTCTTCGTCTCCGTCGACCTCCTTACGCCAAAGTTAAAGAGGATAAAAAGGCTCCGAAGAAGAAGATTCGGATAACTTCGTTCCTATCCGCTTTCTATTCAACCAAGAAGCCGAAAAGAATGGACAGATTAGCAGCGCTCAAGAGCTTTTCCGAAAGAGGGGGTGATGGAAATGGAATAGTGCATTATCGGTCACCCGTGTCACCCGTCACACCGGCTTATTTGAAGGCTACGGCCGGAGGAAGGGCTGCAGCTTCGGGTGACGATGAGGTGCAAGACGCGTGCAGGAGTTTTGAGAACTATTTGGTGGAGATGATCATTGAGGAAGGGAAAGTGAGGGACTTGATGGATGTGGAAGAGCTTCTGTATTGCTGGAAGAACCTCAAGTGCCCCGTTTTCATTGATTTGGTTGGGAGATTTTATGGAGAGCTTTGCAAGGACTTGTTTTCCACTACAAGTGATGAAAGTTCGTAGTGTTATTTTGCAAAATTAAATTCTTTGATTTAAATGCCAAGTCATAATTTTTTTTTTTTTGGTTAAATGAGATGTAAGTGCAAAAAATTATTCGTTTTATCAGTAAACACATGAAAAGTCCTCATCCAAGTAAACATGCCATAAATGTACTTCAAAACAATCAAGGAGCAAGCACTGCATACCCCAAGTTGGAAAAAAGTGCCATGATTAAATTGTGGAAAGAAAAAAAAAACAATATGATGGAATATTAAGCAGATATCTATTTATAGTTTAAAAGGGAATTAACCAGATTCATGAAGTCTATCATATCAAAAATTGAAATTCCATCCATGATTGGAAAACTGCTGTAAATTGCTCTTGACTAAATTAACTATTAACATTTTCAAAACAGAAGTTAGGTTCAGCTGAATTACCAGTTAGCCAGTGAACTGTAAACATTCCCAAACGACGGTTACATTTTTGATTTCGAAACATACACCCGAGACCTCACAATTGTCTCTCCAATTCTAAATCCGGGCATGACCATAAACTCCACTCGTCGTTCACCCAAGACAGCTGCACCTTCCCCGTCTTCCTCCACAGACTCCATATGGACATCCGAGAATTTACTTCCTCTTTTCACTGCGAACATTTTTGATCCAGAATCTATCGAAGGTGCAAGGCCACGTAACACCCAAACCCACCTTGCCATTCTAGCGAATATTTGGTAGAATGAAGTCCTCGGATGCTTGCCGCTCAATACAAGTGTCCTGTGATCCAGATGCCCAAAAAACCTGGCTTCCATCATTGGATGAACAACTAGTAGATACTTTTCTCCGATGAATCTGGCAAAATCGGAATCTGGGTTCTCCGTCAGGGCGTCCATAGGGTCATCATATCTCATGATATCACCCACATTGCAAGATTTCAATGACATTCCATAAAACATTCTCCTAGCAATGTAGGCTTCAAATGCATACTTTTTGTGGGCCCTTTTCGAATACGCAGCTTCCACTTCCACTGCCTTTGCCGCACGATCCAAATCCCAGCCTGAAGCTTTCATCAAGTTAATTAACGGCTTAGCAAAATCATGAATGGATTTCGATGCAGCTCTGAAAGCATCCTGAAATGTCGCAATGTTCCACACCCTTACATTCTTCCTCTGCAAACTTACCTGCCTTACCTTTTCAGCTAGCGCCACATTCGCCAAATCCAAATCCCTGAGCTCTTTTTGCAAGCAGAGTATATCAGAGTTCTTAACTTCCATTTGAAACTTCAACTCATCCAGCAGCTTCTCATTGAGTTCAACCTTCTTCTTCAGGATATCCGAACGTGAGTGATCAGACTTGAGCTTCATACATTGCTTTTCCTTATACGCGCGCTTCATCTTGCAGAGCGCTTCAAGCTCAGTCATAAAATGTTCGTCTGCAGCTACAATCTTCTTCGGGTTATAGGGCAAATGAGCTTGCTGAAGCTGAACATACGCTAATTTCAGAGCTGACACAATGTCAAACAACTTGGATAACTCCGCATCCCCACACTTATCGCTTGTTCTCGTAACTTCCACCGGCTGGGGATGAATTTTCATCGCATCGCACTCCGTCTCCTCCGTGACATCGCTGCTATCCTCACCCAAATGTGCATTACTGATGTTGGGATTGTTGGGTTGATGGTTATGATCGGGGTTTTCGGACGAAAACACACCAATGGATCTCAACTTGCAAACTTTGGCAAACTTGGAGACAATATCAGATATGTTTGAGGAGGGTTTAAGGGGTTTGGCAGTAGCAAATTCCATTTTCTTCCTTAAATGTTAAAAAAACCTAATCAAATACTGCAGATCCAAATAACAATTTCACTAAAAGCACTTTTGCTTCCACAAAATTAAAAAACACCAATCTGATCAAACTTGTCTCTCAAATTGGGCAGAACAAATCCATGAAACCCGGCTTAGAAAATGCCCACTAACACAATATTATACTCAACAAAAACCCCAGCAGCCAGCAGAAATGCAAAAGCACTTTTGAGGATCAAAACCCCAAATCAAACAAAACCCAGATACCAAAATTTCAACAGGAACAAACCCAAAAGCCCTCTTACAAAACCCAAAAGCCAGAAATCAACAGAAGTGATTCTACAGCAGAAGCAGGGCACATGCAAAACAAGAACAACAGCATTTGGGATTCACAAGAAACTTACACACCAGCAAGTGAAGCAGCTAAACGACGGCGTTTTGAGGAAGAGCTATCTCGTTGTTCTTCTGCATTCTCCAATGTCCAGTCTCAGCGAAAAATGGGGTTTGGTGGAGATGCCAAATTTTATTTTATTTTTTCAGAAACTGTTTGGAAAATGTGAGGGCTCAAAATTTGGTGATTTTTTTAACTAATATTATTAATTTTTATGGGAAAATGTGCTAAAACCCAGACCGGGAATCTCTACTGTTTCTGAATAAACCCCCTCCTGCCACCACTTTGAAATTCCTGCATTTTTTTACTTTTTCTGTTTTTTTTTTTTTGGATTTCAAAAATTTGGGATTTTTCAGAGAAAGAAGCTCCAAAAGAAGCGCACGTAGTTACCAAAAAGTTAATTGTTAAAAAAGAGGGACCGCACGCGAGTTTCTTTTAACTTCTGTGTCAGAGAGACTCAGAGCGTCGACGCGCATCCCAAGGTCCGCTGTGTAATTATGCTGCTGTTTTTGGATTTCCAGATTGAATCTCAGCCGTTGAAAGACACGCTGTGGGAATGTGGGATCGCAATTGAAATATGAAGACGCGATGGAGCGGTAACACCAGACGACGTCGTTTCGAAGAATGGACTCGTGTGTGCAGAGAAATTTTTATTTGTGCCGAAACACTTGTCAATGGTGATGTAGTATATCACTCCACGTACTATTATATGGATGACATATACATATTATAGTTTTTTCAAAAAATAATAACACAATGTGGGGACTGGCTACAGTGCTCGCAAGCATTGGATGCTCACACCGATCTCACCCTCCTTCCCCCTCTCTTTCCTCTCTCCTCCCTCCTTTTAACGGTGAGATCGGTGTGAGCATTCAATGCTTGCGAGCACTGTAGCCTACTCCCACAATGTGACAATATTTCAGATATAATGAAAAATCTCTCATGAGTGAATTACTGTTCAATACGCACGTGACATTTGAAGTGAAAAAACTTGAAGAAGCAGCAATCGATACGTTTTGCCTAATCCTCCCTTTCCACGAAAAGAGTACGAGTAACGTTCATACCAATTAAGCTATTTAGTTTGGTTTAGAAATAACTTACGCGTTTTTACAGTTTTTACAATTTAGTACCGAATTGAGGCGATCGGTTTCGGTAAAAGATTTGGGTTGAATATACAAAAGTCACTGATGCATATATGCTAGAAAGACGGCAAACCTGAAAACAAAGGCAACACAAATCAAATCGCTAAAAAGGCGATTGGTTGTGCGAAGTTATCTCTTTTTTGGTCAAAAGCGAAGTTCTCTCTAGATCAGGAAATTTGTGACTTGAGAAGATGTACTCATTTGACATCCTATTGTAACTTTTATATTTTTATTAATGAAATCTCTTTATCCTTCTTGTCAAACAAACTAATTTCTTTTTGCTACATGCGTCACCCTTGTATTAGAATTTAGAAAGAAAATAGAAAAGTTAATATAAACCCAAAAGTATTAACGCATTTTATGAAAAAAACCCGAAAAAAAATTATTTTCAGATAAACCATTTGACTATCCTTCCATGTAAGCAAAATTTCCTTATTTGAGTTGATAAGCCAACCCATATTTATTAATACAATTTTCTTCTCTATTATAATGCCCATTGTGGCCTTCAATATTTACACAACCCATTCATACCAATTAGATTAATCTTTACTACATGATTCCTTAATTTTGGCTTGTAATTCAATGTAAATTATTCCAATTAGATCTATATATGCAAATTCACATTTCTATAATATTTCTTCCTTAATAAGTGGTATTTTCAACGCATGCAGCAAGAGATGACCATGTTCATTGATATTATCCTCCTTCATTTTTTTTTTCCTAAATCCAAAAAGTTGAGCATTAAACCCTAAATCTATTAAGATGGCGAGTTTGATGCTCTGATGATCTCCTCCTCCATCTCTACATATATCATATAGGTACACGACTCCTTTTTTTATTTTTGATCGAGTGGCATGCTTCCTTCTTCTTAATTTCCTTCTGCTTTGCTTACCAAGCTTATCCAATATGTATTGTAATCTAGTTTTTGAACAATAAAAACTTTGATAGAAGTTTCAATTGTTGAGTTTAATAATCTTTTGATACAAGTTTCAACCATGGTTCTAGTTTTTTGAACAATACTAAACCTCTTGAATAGGTTTAATTTATCTCTTCTAAAAATACACAATTTTTGCAGTGTTGTTTCTATACTATAGGTTCTTATTTTTTTATATTTATTTCTCTTCTTGATTATTTTTTTCATATCAATTTTTACTCCACCTTCTCAATAAATATGCAGGTGCAACACAATTGGAGTGTTGTTTCTCTGCAATAGGTAATTGCTTTGTTTTAAATTACTTATTACCTATTTGTTAGGTTGAGTTTTATTTTTCATGATATCGATCATGTTTGATTTGAGCTTGTTTATTTTGTCTATAATACTTCAAATTTTAAACATATTTTTCAGTTTCTCAAATTTAGATCGAACATTTCTTTTTTACCATTTTTCATATAGAATGAAATTAATCCTTACCCAAATTATGTACTTGTTTCTAAAAAACAAATGTGATATTATGAATTAATCTAGATGAGAATTTGAACTCTAATACAAAGGAGCGAGTGTGTTAGACAATTGGCGTAATCCCTTTATCTATGTATTGGATTGAGTGAAATTGTACTTTGAGTCAAGTTTTTGTAAAGTATTTCATTTAACTCATCCCCATCCCACTTTATCGGATTCGTCAAATTTCTAGCCTATTTTGGCAAGCAACTTCCCTTCTAGTTAATCGTAAGGCAGGCATTTTAGAAACTACAAAGTGTAGAATGTAACTAAAAAAGCAGTTGCCTTTTGTTGATATGGGGTGAAATGAGATGCATAATCACGTGAAGAATCTGAATAGATGAGTAGGTAATATGTATGCTTAAAAGGGACAAGAAGTGAGTACAATATTAGAAAGATAGGGAGAGATACAATCATACAAGCAAACACAAAAACCTGAAAATTTTAATATCGAGAGACTTTGCATGGAGCCAAGATCGTGAAAACGATATACAAATTGAGGAAGAAGAGTGGGGGACCCTTTTTCATATAGAAAATATATGATCCCACTTGTCCCCTCTTAGGATCCTATGATCACCTTGTAATATTGTTATACTACATGAAAATAGTGACAATACCAACATCAAATCTTTGCTACCATTTTTAATTCTATATGTTATAGTCCCCTTTGTTTCTTCTTGCTGTTTTCACACATGCCCATAAGTAATTAATAATAGTTCTCATGGCTAGCACAGATCTAGGGTTGACTGGAATGGGCTATAACTCAACCGAAATTTGGGAGGAAATAAAAATATCTACATGGCGGTGGAATACATTTTAGATGTTTGAACAGTTTGGCAAGGAAGATGAAATCGTGACAAACCCTCGCTTCTTTTTTTTTATTAAAACGATGACGTTTTGGTAACTTGGTTTCCTTTTTTTTATTAAAACGAGCATTTCATTCGATTTAGGTTTAAACTTTTTTCTAACATGACCTTGGGGCTTGGGCCTTGACCTTTTGAGACTTTGAGTAGTTCTTTACTTTTCCACTTATTATCTTTTGTTTCGTATAGTTTATATTTGCAGTACAGTCCAAGAACATAAGTTTGTGGCTACTGTTGTCAACTTATAATTTTATTGGATTAGCAGTTTGTAATTTTTAGAAAAATGTTGTAACTAGGAAGGTAATTGAAGGTGTAGAAATAATAATATAAGTGTTTTACAAGTTTTATAAATTGAGGAGATGTTATAAAGCATCGGAAATTGAGTAGAAATTTTGGGAGAAAGTTGAACTTATGAAATTGGGTTCAAAATCCATCCCATCCCATTTTCTAATCCTGGATTCATGTCTGCTCATAGCATTATATTTATTAGTACAAAATCATAAGATTGATAAGGGAAATTACTGGCACTTGAACAATATAAAATCTAGTTCATTTGCGTTCATCACTTGTATTCTTGCTCTCAAGTGAATCAGTGTACTCGATTAAAAGACAAAGTTGTATGTGACCAATAAGTCTTTCTTACTCCTCATGTAATAAGTCACGTGAGATGTGAGGAATACACATTTAAGCTAGTGCAAAAAAAAAAAAAAAAAAAAGCCAATAGCCAGGTATTTGAAAGTAACGAAATTGAGAACGTGACTTGAATCTTAATGTCACATGCATTTCTCCAAAAGAGTAGAAGAAGCTTATGAAAAGAGTGTAGATAGTTTAATTTTCCACAAACAACTATAAGAATGGACAAGTAGCATGTTTGAACTCAAACTACAAGCATGGTCAAATAACATGTGTTTGAAGTAATTCGATTTAGCTTGGTGGGTTCTTGTCTGTGATAAAACAACGAGTAGTTATATGTCTTGGCAGGCCTTAGTGGTCCTATATATATTTTCTAATAGACAAGCTTTTTTCAATTTAATATCATGAACCGTTTGGATGAAGGGGAGACATAACACATAGAAGAAAATAAATATGGAACCCTCAACCCAGTAATAATTTTGTATGGAGCTGAGAGTACAAATAATAATATCTGAAATGCAGAGACGTTATTGCACTTCTACACAGTACAATGGAGTGCATAAGGGAGTTAGAATAGCCTCCATTAATTTGAAAGTCCAATTTGCTGTTGGATTTTATCTAAAGAGAAATACTAAGCATTTGATCCATGCACATCGCGAATTGACAATTCTTAGTAGTTGATGCAATATAGGCTTTACATGCATAAAGGATTGACATTTCGACAACGGTTAGACTGTACCAAGCACAACTCCTTATAAGGAGTCGATAGTTGATACCTTACCATGGGCATTTACTAGAGTATATATATATGACATCATATCTTAGATTTGAACCTTTACAAATTTGATGAAATCTAGCTAATTAAAGTATGTGTATGATACATACCACACAATAGAATCGAATCCTGACCAAATATCTAATATATATAGCCGCTAAAGTGTCCCTGATATGAGAAAGCAGCCACAACTATCACAAACAATTATTTATGATAATCAGATCAAAAGAGAGTCCCATCTGTCAAAATCAAAATATAGCTAGGGCGCTGTCAGCTTTGTTCAAAAGAGAGTCCCATCTTCATTTAACCTGATGCATTTCCCACCTCTCTATCAAACCCTAAACCTAGCTGTGGTGGAACAACGGTCAAATTTAATTCAAGTTTGAAATATTCATATATGACTAAGTGGGTCTACATATATAGAGATATATATAATATACACACACACATATATATATATATATATATATATATATGTGAGACAATGACTCTCTGGACTTGGTTTCTACTAGCAAAGAGGAAGGCTAGGAGGAAAGCAAAGGGCATCAGAACCCTATCGAGCAGAAACAAAAGCATAGAAACAAGAACAGGTTTGCAATATCTGCAGAGACTTAATAAATAAGTTAATTTCCTTTTCTCCACATCTGCATTTTTTCCCAAATGCCCACGCTTGCACCAAACAACTTATTCATTGCTAGGGACAATAAGAGTAGTAAAGTCGAACATGTGTTTCTGTATATGGTTTTCCAGTGTCTTTACTTCATGGCGCAAGAATATGTCCACTTTTGTCGTTTCAAAACCCTAATGCAATTATAATTTCTGACCCATTTGCCCTCTGGGCATTTTTTCATTTCACCTAGCCAAGTGAAATGTTTGAGATGTTAATGTTTGCAGAATGGAAGGTTATATGGTAAGAGTGGCTGGCTGCAGATTAGGTTATATGTTGAATAATTTGTTCATGGTTTATGTCGTTGTCTGTTGGCAATTCATGTTAGGAAAAAGAAAAACACACAGGACTGTCATTTCACTATCTCTTCCAAGAGTACATAAGCTTATTCTATCATTGATTCCATGAGAGTGATATGAAGGATTTAGCTTGCAAATAGCAAATTTAACCTTTTTTTCCTTATAGGGTAAATGATCAAATTTAGCAAAAGTTATAACTTCATTATGCTGCAATTATTTCTTTGTAATTTCTCGTGGAAAAGCAAAAGTAACTTTAACTTCCTAATTTATGTTTTATTTTATTATTATTTTTATATCCATGTTCTTTCTTTTTCAAGTATTGTATTGAAAGGGGTTTACCTTTCCTACTACAGTTAACACTCTCCAATTACAATGCGAAACAAAAGATTCATTCCTACTTACATGTCAATCACAATCTAATATACACAAAGTTATTCATTAAAAACACGAAAGAAGAAGGAATGAGTCCATACATGTAAGGAGTACTCAAACATTTTCCTTCTAATGCACTCCAGATCAGTAATTTGGCTCTTAATTTATTCGTTCTCAGAAATTTAGCTAGGAAGACGACATGAGAAAAAACATTCAGAAAATCATGAACTGAATAAGAGAAGCAGAAAGTTATAAGCCATGTGAAAGAACAAGTAAACTGTCAATTATCCATGTCCTACATGGGGGCATTTCAAAACCCATCACCAAAAACATTCACCATTTTCTTGCTGATTTGTTTGGACAATTTGTCCACACCTGATTGCTTTCGGAATCTCAAAGTTTTCATTGATTAGGAGGGTCCAGTGGAGTGGCCAGCCAATTTGATGGTCAGATTCAGTGGCATATTGCTATGACATCCCAATCCTTATGTGCCAGAAGTGTCACAGATTAACGGCTTGGGATTGTTTCACGGCAGTTTGATTAGATGCTAACAGTTTAATCTCACCCTAGACCAGATGGAAAATGCTTTCCTTTCATCCCCAAAGGTCCACTGCTGCATGTTACAGGCAGTGTGTACTTTTGTTTTTCCCAAAATTCCAAAGCAAACAGGGTGAAAACGGAATTGTGAATTGAACAAAACGCATCTAAGCCTTGAACGAAGGTGCATAATAATGCTTCACCCATTTTTACAAGTTGCCAATTTACCACACGACTCTTCACAAATAAGTTTGTGGATCAAAGCTAGATTTCGTAGTCAAAAGCACTTGAAACACTGTTTCAGAAAGAAAACAAATAATCGCAAACTCAACTATTATTTCACCTGACTATTGTTGTATTAGATATTTAACCTTTGATAGGTTTATTTCTATGATGATTCTTAAAGTGTTTTTTACCAATATTCAGTAGTATATTTTGCAATATTCAGCCGAAAGGCAAAGGAAAAAACATACAAAGGGGTCATGACCAAACGTTCTTATTTTGCATAACAGTAGAGAGAATCTTCAAAACTCCTCTATACTAACATGGATAACACTTTCTTTTTTAACAATTCCCGACGGATATAAATAACCACTCCCCATAATCTGAACCACCTTAATTGAGTCAGATCATATTATTATCGTATTAAAGTCTCCATTCATTTTCTATTAACTGCATCAAATTTTAAATAAATAACTTGTTCAATTCATAGTCTATTTGAAACAAAAATAATAATATACTTAATTTATGAGATATCTTATTTAATAATGTAATAAGATATTTTGGTAAGGATAATATTTTGGGTCCTGACGAGTCTGGACCGCACATCCTTATCCAATAATATGAGTTAATACTAATACAATACATGTCATATTGGCTTTAAAAACAAATTAATGACATATTATTTAATTGTTTTCGGCGCAATCATAGATATAGGGTCCTAACTAGTTAATAAAATACAGTTTGTTATGATAATATAGGAAAAATCTTGGGTACGTACTATTTAATGGTACCGCCATTGAATGATCTAGATTAATTTGCGGTGGGCTCTAAATGAATCTTAAACTATTCAACAATATGTACCATTGAATGATATACGTACAATTGAAGTTTGATCCGATAATATAAAAAAATATATATCTAATGTAATGATACGCGTTAAAAGAGATTTTTTAGTATGTACCGGTGTATACTATACATTAAAATTTTTTACTGTTGAATTCTTAATCAATGTATCTTTGGACACATATTTAACTTTTCATTCCTTCGTTTCATTCCTTGGATGCATAAGATACACTAGGAGATAGTAAAACTTTGGTTGGGGGCAGAGAATTTAAAACAAAAGAAAGAGGGGTGAGGGCAGACCGGCAGAGAATAAAAAACAAAGAAGATACAGTTAATTAAGAAGGGTGGGGGAGTGAGTGAGAGGTGGTTGAGGGAAAAAAAAAGGCAAAAGAAAGAGGGGGAGAGTGTGGACTGTGGAAAAAAGGAGGGGGTGCAGAAGGTAGCAGAGCAGTAGTTGTTTTTACATTTCTGGGTTTGGGAATTGTAGAAAGACAGTAGAGAAAAGCCTGCAAGAGAATCAAACAACCAAACATGGCAATGCTTAGGATGCGACGACCCTCTTAGATTCACCCTTCTTTTTAATCTCACTCTCTCTCTCCCCCACCCCCCTTCTCTCTCTCTCTCTAAAACTTGCTTAAATATACTACCATCCCCTACTTTTTCAACCTTCACCACAACCACCCCCACTTAAGAGCTGAGATGACAGTTGCAACATGGGAACCTAGTTAATCTGAAAAGGGGTTCCAGAGAGAAAAACCGCTAGAGAGAGAGAGCCCAGAAAATATCACATAAAGTTGCTGTGTTCTTCTGCCATTGGTGGGTTTTCTTTGAGCTTTCATCTTGCTGTTCATGGAGTTGAAAACACTTCACAGGCTAATAAGGTTCACCACCATCAGCTTTTTCTCAATTTATGCACTTTTCACCTCCATCAGCTCCACTACCACTACATGTCCAGGTGAATTTTTCAACAATCAAATTAATTTCCTATTTTATATTCTTCTTTTTTGCAAAATTGAAATTTTCACTGAATTAATATTCATTGAAACAGAATTTAATTTATCTGCTTTTTTCTAAAATGCAGATAACAAGTGTGCCTTCACGGCTAAACTGGGTTCATATTTTCAGGTAGGTTGTTCCATAGTTCCACTATACCTGTCGTATTTTATGGTCCGTGATTTTAACACTCTTAAGTTAGCCTGTTGTGTTGCATTTATTAATGTCGGAATTAGAGAGTAGATGGCTAAACGAGGAGTGCCGGAATCACTACCTTATCTTATCTTATACTTCAACATTTAATAAGCATTAATGCTTCTTTTTATGTTATTTCTTTTTCTTCATATGAATCACATCAATCACCAGATAATGTGACCTTACAACAAGTTTCTAGTAGGTTTGACTAACTTTGACCTAAGCTGGGTTTATGATAAAGACTGCATACGCATGTATGAAATTGAAAAGACAAAATACAACCATATTATTATTATTATTACTGATCAAGCCACCATGGTGATTGATAAGTAGCACACACTGACAGAGGGGCAGGGTGGTCCTGCTGCTGTTTACCCTGGTCCATCCTCAGAAAAATGGTATTGTAGTAGGCTCAGCCTGCGTAATTAAGAAGCACACAGCACCCCAGGCGTAATTTAGCACACAGCTTTAGGCTTGGAGGACAGCATATTTTTCTTTGGCTTTTCAGAAGCAAAAGAAAAGGCTTTTGTTGTTCATATTGTCGTCTTCTAAAAATTCTACTGCATCTTGGTAACTTGCGCCTGCTGTGCTCAGCGCCCAACCCGCCTCAACCCATGTTCTATAGTCTACACTCCCGTGAACAAAAAATTGTTATGGGGGTCGGCGCATATTAGCATTGGTAGGCGCACGTTAGCACTAAGGATATTTGTGACAAGTCAGTGGACATTAGAAAACTGTGTGCGCAAAAGGGTTGGTGGATAATTATGTTATAATTGCTAATTTTTGGGAGATTAACTAACTGAAGTGGTGCAGGAATTTGGGAAGCACGGTGACAAAATGAGGGAGCAGAGGACGATGCCTTTGAGCTTGGCTAGGAGGTACTTGAGTGGACCTGGATCGTCGCCGCCGCGGTGCACATCCAAGTGCGGCAGGTGCACGCCGTGCAAGCCAGTTCATGTGTCTGTGCCTCCTGGGACGCCGGTGATGGCAGAGTACTACCCGGAGGCTTGGAGGTGCAAATGTGGCAACAAGTTGTACATGCCATGAAAATAAATGAATATGATCATCATATGCTTTATGATATTTATTTTGTTTGTGTTAGTGTTACAAAATCTCTCTAGCTAGCTACTTTTCTAGCTGATCATATGCTTATTTAGTCAGAAAAAGGATATTTATAGGACTTAAATTTGTGTAGAAAAATATATATACACGTTAACATTGACGGAGAGTATATATGTTATATGATCAGTCTGGAGAATATATATTGTGTTAAATATCACGATCAGATTCTTATTTTGCTTAATAATTGATGATCATGCACGATCACTTTTGCCTCCCAAAGTTTGGAAATTTATCTTCATAGTAATTGAATGGTTACGTTGTTTCTTTCCTTGTAAACTTTCTTCTCAACAACTAGTAATATGAACTCATTCCCCCTTACTCCTTCCTTTTGAGGCCGAACCGGAACTGGATAATCATGGAACTAGCTAAGCTAGGAAATAGTAGCACCTGAACATCATTGGAGGTTCTCCACATTTGGAGGGATTCTTACTTACAAATGGAGATGTATCCCGATAAGTCTCGAACACTCATCACGGAAAGAGAAACTTACATTTCACGAGTTCACTATCCCGCACTCACCCTCCCCTCACTTGACTCTGATCTCAGAATGAGTGTTGTAGACTCGAGAATATATATCCTTAATAAGATAGGAGAATCTCTCTCAAAGCTAATCCATAAAGAACCAAGAAAGTAATGGGCCTTTTTCTTTTTGGGTAGAGACAATGACAAATAGTGAACAATGGAACAGGCTCTACCTCACCTAAAATAAGAAAGAAAACGTGCAATCTGTTTTCTATGATTCAACAATTATTGTTTATGAGATTTGAACTCATGATCTCTTTCATAGAAGTAGAAATTATGTGCCGCTAGATCAAACATTTATTAGCAATTGTGCACATTGTCTAACGTGAAACTTTTGCCACTACATTCCTTTCCATAATAGTTGATCATGCCATTAGCACAGAACAAATGAATTTGATTGTGAGAGAGACGTTGCATACATTCGTTTTCCTGCCTGTGTTAATATTGGAGGAAATTGAACCATAGACCGATTCTAATCCTAACTCATTATTCCACCCTCCCTTGTCACTTGGACTTGTTAAATCGTCCACTTTTTAACACCAAAAAAAAAGGCATCTAATTTCAAGTAAGAAAATTGTGGGCTTTTCGTGTCACAAGAGATCATTATGGACCTTTTTTAATTTTATTTTGTGAGCCCAGTATATAACAACAAGCTCTGCTTAACTGTATCAAGCTTCTAATGACTTTGTTTTGTTTTGGTTTTTTTTAATACGTAGATATTATCTACAGTAAGTGGTTGGAGAAGTGGACTAAGCCTCACAATGAGTTAGTCATAATAATTTGGTTCGTATTCGCCTTTGGCGAGATTCGAAGTTAATACCTTTCACTTACAAGTGAAGAGAAATACCACTATACCGTAATATTACATGATGACTTTGTTTTGTTGAACAAATTTGAATTATACATAGTGATGATAGTTATGTCCAAGTTTAGTCATTTCGTCAACGGTTATATTAGTTTTTTAGAATATGTGTAAACTATATTTGTGAGTCTGCAACAACTTGCAAATGAAGATATAAAGAATATCTTCATTGGTGGACACTGGACATTAACCGAAACCCCTATCCCGAGAACTGAACAGAAAATTTTGGTTCAAGCAAATTGTATACTGATACCGAATCGAAATATTCGGATTCCGAAATTTGATAATACCAAAACTGTGTTCGATTTTGGGGAAATTTCGGAAATCCCTGCCCCAATAATTTCTCAAAAATTAAAACCCTAAATTAGAAATTAATCACCCAATTTGACAATCAAAAACCCTATTTTAAAATTTTATAATTTTTAAAACTTACCTTGAATCGTTGATGTAATTGAAGGTGGAAGGAAGTGGAGTTGAGGCGGTGAGTTTCCTCCCAAACCCCTATTTGTTTGGTTTTGGAGGTGGAGGAAAAAGTTGGAGATTGAGGAGAAATAGAGGTGTGGTGGTGGTGCAATGATAGTAGACAAAGTGGTGGTGGCTAGCCGTCATTTAGAACGAGAGGAGAAGGGTGATGGAGTGGTGGTGGTGGCTGGCTGGGTAATGGGTATCATCGTCTGAATCTAATTCAAGAAGATGAGAGTCTCGAGAGAGAGAAGAGTCTTCTCTCCAGACCCTAAAGATTAGAATTCAAACCAACGGTTGAGATTTGATTTCAACCAATCCGACGACTATTATTATTTAGAATTATATACATTATATAATATAAAAAAATATTTATTTATTTTTGGTTCGGTTTAGGATTAACGAAAATATGGCTAGGAGGTCCCGATCCCCGTACCGAATAATCGGTATTTTTTTGGTATCGATTACCGAAACTTTCGGAGTTTTTCGAGTCGGATTTGAGATTTCGGTAAAAAAATTTCAGCCCTAATTATTCTCCAAAATATCGTGTTTTATATTAATGATGTTAATGAGAACCTGTTAATCTTCAAGCTCCTATATACATGTGTGTGTGTGTGTATTAGCTACGAAATTGAACGACTTTTAGAAAGAAGTGTTACATATATGTACAGGGCTGTTCTTTTGCTAGACAGTCGCGCAAGACGTTGTGCGTGACAATTCTATTCCTAGCTTGCCGTAGGATTAATCCTAATGCCCAATATCGTGACACGCAGTCAGGAAAGAGAGTTTTTAATTTCTGAAGTCCATAACCCACACTCTCTCTCCTCCCCAAGAAACCCGGCCAAACATTGCCCATCAATTCATCTCTCCCAAAATACAACACCAGAAGAACAAGAATCTGAAACTGAGTTTTTCCCATCATTCCCAAACATCATAACAAAAATCCGAAATCGAGTATTTTTCATCCTCTCTCAAAAAAATCCGAACCAGAGCTCAGAAATCAAGCAACCTTTACTCACCACTTGATTTGTCAAACGTCAAAGGTTCCTCTAAGTTGGAATATGTCAGCAATTAATCATCTGTTTAATAAGAAATAAACTCTTTGTAAATTACTTGGCGTAGCAGTTTTATCTTTTTTGCTTCTGAGTGAAAAACTAAATGACGTCCATACTCATGAGTCATGATTGTTAGTTGCTAGTGACATTTATCTGGTATGATTGTTCTTACTTCTTAGCTAAATGAACAACTTAAAACTTTTCTTTATACACTTACAACACCCTTTTGTAGAAAAACGTAAACTCATATATATACTCATTTGTTAATTATTGCATTCTGTTAAAGGAAGGAAATTGTCAATGAGTGATTATAGGAATCAGAAAGATAGTCAACGATTTGGTTGCAGAGATTTTAGTGTAAATGTAATTAGCATCAATTAGGATTCTTTTACCTAGAATAGCACTCAACAGCTTGTATAAATCCTCATGTTCATTGTACAATCAAATATATATAACATTACCAATTCTACAATTTTACACATTCGACTATATATTATTATGTTATAAATGGACAATATTTAAGTGTTTTTCACTAACATTCTCAAAAACTAAACTGATTGAACATCGGAAAAAAAAAAAAAAAAGTTCTTCCCTCATGTAAAAGTGTACATAAATTCCATGTTTCCGTATAGAAATCATGAACAACATAAAATATTAAGCAATATATATAGCGAAAAATAAATTGGGGTTCATGCATCATGGTGAATGTTTTCATGCTATCAAGGCTTATAAAATATCGATTCCGTGTTTTAGAAGTTACTTGATTGGATAGAAACGAAGAAAAGCCTTTGAACGTTGGTGGTGGAAAAAATCCTTCAATTCCTTAGCGCAGCAACGAGAGTGTGTTGATAACGTATTGTAGGCCTATTTAACTAAGGGATTATAGAGAGAAAAGAAGGGTGGAATGGCAAAGGGAGAAAAGAGATGCTTGAGAAATTTTCGAGTAGTATGTCTGTCTTGTGCCTTTATTTATACTATTAAAAGAGAGAGAGAAACTTGCTCTCTAAGTAATACAAGTTATACAAGAAAATATCTTCTAGATCTCATAAGATTTCTATACATAATCAACTAGGATTTACACAATCACATTCCTAATAAATTAGAACCGCAACAGGATTCAAGTTGAATACCAAATAGGCCCTAAGTTTAAATACGGGGTGTAGATTGATAATCGCGTTACTTATATGAGTGCAATTTTGCTCACCCCCAACCCAAAGTAACCGTTAACCCCCTCTTCCGAAATCCAGCCACATATCCATTTAACTAACCATAGTTATCTTATGAATTTAATCAAATATTAATAAAAAGGAAAAATAAATAATGTACTTTTTTTTATATAAAAAAACACTTGCCATCTATTCATTCCTCAAAATCCTATCAATTAAATAATCGATTAAATGTATTAAAAAAAAAAAAAAACTTGCCATCTTCTCGCTACGACTACAGCACAATCCACTTTTAGTTAAAACTTTGATTCTCTTGCTACACCAACAAAAAGGAAGGAAAAAAACAAAGGAGCTTTGATGAAAAGGGCTTGAGCCAACTTTTTCTTAACAAAAAATACTCTAAAATTTTTATTTAATAAAAAGGGTAGATTGTAACATCCCGTCAAAAGTTTGTTATAAAATAATTTATGGGGAATATTTTCTACACGTGCGTGTTTATTTCGTACACGTGAGCGTGTAAGTTTACTGTTTTGGTGGGTGCAAAATACCCTAAAACCCCACTTTTCCTTTTCTTTTCTTCCCCTTCCTTCTCCCCGTCACTTTCTATTTATTTTTCCCAATTTTGACTTTTCTCTCTCTCTCTCTCACCGTGTGTGCACAATGCACACCGACGGAAAGTCATCGAATCGAAGCGAACGAAAATCACCACCTTCTTTGTCTCGATGCCGTGGACTCAACGGTGCAAACCGTTCGTCCAAACTCTCAACCGTTTGACGGGAAACGCAACCGGAAGAACCGGACATTCTCGGCCATTTTCCGGCCAATATAGACCGAGGTGAGGTTTCTAACTACCACCATTGTGTTCCTCTCGTTGAGTAGATGAATTTTCATAGGTCGTTTGGCTGATTTGGTTGGGTTTTGATGTAGATCGACAAAGCTACAGTGAACCGCAACTTTCGGGGCAAATACAGGCCTTTTCCCGAGCTTGTACGACCAATCCAAAGGTACACCGTGATTCTACTCTTCTCCAGCTTCATTTTGATATGTGGCACGTAAAATTTGGCCAAGAAATGAAGAAGATATGGAGCTTTACAAATTTTCCAGAAACCGGCCAAAATTCCGGCGCCGGCGACTGGAAAAAGACCAGAGGTGACCGGCGCTGATGTCAGCAAACCGGTCCAGACCGGCCCGGGTGACGTCAGCGATGACGTCAGCAAACCGGTTTAGACTGGCGCTGACGTCAGCGATGACGTTAGCAACCGGCTCAGACCGCGCTGACCGGCTCGTTAACCGGCTCGGCTGACTCGTGTGTGAGCTGCGCGTGGAGCCTCGGCTTCTCGCGTTTGAGCCACGCGTGGGGGCGCGTGGAGCATCCTTTTTCGATTCCGTCTTCGCGAGGCGACTCGTGACGACGCGTACTACCTAGGGGCAATACGTATGATATTTTTCGAGGTGTTTTGGACCTCCGTATTGAGAAAGCAAGGGATAGGTGTAATTAATTAGTTAATTAGTAACCTTTATGAGTTTAATCATTATTACGGTGATATCTCATATAGATAAGACCTATCCAGAGGACTACCGGGGCTACCCAGGACGGGGGGCTACGACCCGACTACCTACAGGTGAGTGAGTGGGTCTTTGTTTTAATAAATGTATATATACGTATGGTTTTTCAATGCTTTCTTCAAACTGTTAGCATAACTCATATCATATACGTTTGTTGGAGGTAGAACATTCGTATTATATTGCCATACATGTTTTCATACTGTTGCTCATCAGTAGATGTATAACACCCCAGGTATTAGTACTCAGTCTTGTGGCCAGGACTAGCCTTGACGTTTGGAGTAGTCACTACCAGTACTGCTACGCAGCTTTGGATCCATTGTAGGTACTAGCCTGTTCTAGGTTGCACTAGGCAACTCGAACTTGTGTGACGCACTTTGTGCACAGCGCTTAATGTTAGACTCGCGTCATTGTAGTACTCAGCGTATTACTTTTATACCTAGCCTGTTCCTTGTGGTTTATCCACTTGGACTTGTGTGTTTACATATGGGTGAGCATGTCAGTAAATCATTATCGGGGAGTACCCGTGTATTTTCTTATAGTATTTTGAGGTTCATGCCTGAGGGTATGACGTATTTTCTCAAACTATACTTGTTTTCAGCGAGGGGTTAGTAGACTTTTGAAAACAACGGTTTTATAAAACTTTGCTTTTTGACCCACTCACCGTTTTATGTTTTGCACCCCTCCAGGATTAGTTGGCTTGGAGCTTGTGACGTCGAGACGCGGTGGTATGATAATGTAGGGGTTCTCTACTCTTGTAATTATTTTGTATCCACTGCTCAGTTCGCAACTTATTATTTTATTACTATTCTTCCGCCCGCACATTCCGTGCACTCTGACCCTTATTTAATTCAATTTTCCTTAATTATTCTTCAATTTTTCTAAATGGCTTTCGTTACCTAACACGTGTCGGCCAGCACTTCCCGACACTTGGCGTGTCCGGGATCGGGATGTGTCATTTGAGCTTTAATAAAAATGACAAAAGTTTAATACAACATGCCTAAAAAAATAAAAACCCACGGACTGGAAGAAAAGCCCAACACGTAACATCAGACATATTCTCCCAGCCCTTGCTCCAGTTGGTTAACTTCAACTATTTCTAAAACTGAACATTGACATTACCACTATTTCTAGAACACTGTCATTGTCACTATTTTTAGAACTAGATGTTGCACCTCACCCTCATTCTCCCTCTCACCCTCTCCCTTCCACTCACCCCAAAATGATTGAACTTCAATGGCCTACCCCTAATACCCCTATTAAATTCCATAACTCCATCCATGTCCTCCACCTCCGACACCAACGCATACTTTATCGTTAACAAATTGATGACCCAGATCAATTGAATCAAAAATCAACATTCCAAAGTCGAACCACATCTGAAAGTATCAATTTTGAGGAAGCACTTACATGGAATTGAAGCCCATGAGGAGAGGATTAAACTTCTCTCTTGGGTCGAGTACCAATTTTTTCAGATTTGGTCAGAAATTCTCAAAAATCACCGAAAAAATGTCACCTTTGGAGAGGTCGATCTCCCTAAACATTGAGTTTCAACGTGTGGATACGAACTCGTAGCATCTGACCTTGCATAATTTCTTTACCGTATGAGAGATTTAAAAAAGTCTAAGATTGGAAAGAAGAATATGAGAGGGAGGAACTCAAGCAGCAACTGCTGTGTTTCCAATGTGAAACGGACCAAAAATGGGCAAAAGCTTGCCATCAGGGGCAAAATTGGAAAACTCATTGCTTGGGCCATTCTTATTGGGCTGGTTTGATATTGTGTTTATCCTAACTATTAAATAAAGTTATTATGATGTTTTTGGTTAAGATTCAAAGTTTTGAAGCAATTTTTATTAGTTTTTTTCAAAACAAAAGCTAAAGAGCAAAAGAAAAAAAAAGGCGAATAGCAAGGAAATAAAAACGAACAACAACACTCTTTAGTTAAAACTCTTACAAATTGCAACTGATAGACGGATGCTTGCCAATTTTTCATTAGTCTCAAATTTGTGACATGAAGCTTTGACTACAAGGGATGAATGGAGCTGAGAAATCCCACTTTTGTTGTTCTTTCTCAATTTTTGTTAATGGAATTAGTTTAGTCCATAGAATTTCTATATAATTAAGACACTAGTAGAAAAAACAACTTGGGCGACAAAACTTTAGGCGACGGAGGAAATTTTGTCAGGCAAGAGGACTTTGGGCGATGAAATCCCTGTTTTGTCGCCTAAAGTGTCAAAACATTAAGGCGACTAAGGCATTCGTCGCTTAAAAATGAAATGGGCGACGAATAAATACAATCGTCGCCCAAAAGATGGAAAAAGTGGCGAAAAAAAGAGAATTTGGCGCCAAAATTTTGTGCGACAAAAAAAATTCGTCGCCTTAACCTTTTTAGGTTTTGGGTGACGAATTTTTCATTTCGTCGCCTAAAGACACTTTAGGCGACAAATAAGTTTTTCGTTGCCTTAACCTTTTGAGGTTTTGGGCGACGAATTTTTCATTTCGTTGCCCAAAGACACTTTAGGCGACGAATAAGTTGTTGGTCGCCCTAACCTTTTGAGGTTTTGGGCAACGAATTTTTCATGTCGTCGCCCAAAGACACTTTAGGCGATGAATAAGTTGTTCGCCGCGTAAACCTAAGAAATTTACTCTACACCATTCTTCTTTTGATCTGCTAAAGAATGACTTATTCATGTCTAAATGAAGTAATTTTTGTACAAAATGATCTTGAAGAAGAGGTCTACATATTCAATGGTTCAGATTTAAAGAAATAAGTATCTATGTGTGTTTACAAATTAAGAGTTGTACGAAAAATTAACTTATAGTGAAAAATTCATAATCAGTAATTGAGAAGGGAAAAAATTTGTAAAAAATATACAAACACTCGTAACGAGAAGGCATACAACTTTCGTTTAAGGGTCATCTCCAAAATCGAACATTAGAAACCATGAAGCCTATATTATTTTTTAACCGTCGATTAACCTTTACGTTTACGCTCGGTTATCATATCCGTAATTTGTTTTTTTTCATGCTGGTTCTTTTTCGAAAACATGATCTTTTACTAAATGCAATAAGATGAACGGTTCAGATCGTTTATATTATGTCCCCATCTTTACAGTTTAGTCAAAATTGTGTAGGACGTTATAAAGTTTATAGAAACTATATAACATCATTAGAATTCTCAGTAAACTGTAAAGATGGGGACATAATATAAACGATCCGAACCATTCATCTTATTGCATTTAGTAAAAGATCATGTTTTCGAAAAAGAACTGGCATGAAAAAAACTAATGACGGTTATAATAACCGAGCGTAAACGTAAACATTAATCGACGGTTTAAAAATAATATAGGCTTCATGGTTTCTAGTGTTTGATTTTGGAGATGTTCTCTAAATGAAAGTTGTAGGCCTTCTCGCTACGAGCGTTTCTATATTTTTTACAAATTTTTCCCCCTTCTCAATTACTTATTATGAATTTTTCACTGTAAGTTAATTTTTCGTACAACTCTTAATTTGTAAACACACATAGATACTTATTTCTTTAAATCTGAACCGTTGAATATGTAGACCTCTTCTTCAAGATCATTTTGTACAAAAATTACTTCATTCAGACATGAATAAGTCATTCTTTAGCAGATCAAAAGAAGAACGGTGTAGAGTAAATTTCTTAGCTTTAGGCGACGAACAACTTATTCGTCGCCTAAAGTGTCTTTGGGTGACGAAATGAAAAATTCGTCGCCCAAAACCTCAAAATTTGCCCCCAAAATTTTGGGCTAGCCTCCTAAAATATTGGGCTGGTTTAAAAAATTTTAAAACAGTTTGCGTGACGAAATTATAATTTTGGGCGACGAATCACATTCGTCGCGCAAAGGTCTTCGGGTTTAATCTTTCAACCCGTGGCTTTTCTCTTCTGGTTTGTACATTCTTCTCAGTCGATCTGCAGAACTCTGTCAAACCGACCCCTAATCCTCCTCCAATTTCTGCAACCACTTCAATCAGCTCAAAAATTACTCAATCCTTTTCTCTCTCACTCGTGCTTCATCTCCATCTCTCTCTCCAACCCCTAATCCTCCTCCAATTTCTTGCACCGTGAACTGCACTTTTGCCCGCTCCCCTTTGCCATGCGTCGGACGTCGTCTCTTTCCTTGGGTAAGCTCTGAAACCTTTGTACAGCTCATGCATGTTGTGTTAATTTCAAATATCATGCTTGATTATTACTTAATTTTGGGATTGTTTGGTGGGTATAGCAAATTACCATCTTTAATCCATGGAGAAATATGGACATTTTAAGAGTTGGGTTTTGCTGAAAAGCAAAGATTTTTGCTGGGTTGTTTCTGGATTTTTGATGAAGAAATATAGCTTCAAGAATTTGAGATCTCTGACACTGGGGACTCTGGGGCTCCTCATTCAAAATTTATAGAAAAGGCTTTGTCATCTTTAGTTCCAATGTTGCTAGAAAATTTTCTGAAACAGGAAGAAGATCTAGACCAAGATGACAACATTTGGAATATTGCAATGGCTGGTGGGACGTGCCTACAACTTGTTTCCAAGACTGTTGGAGATGCCATTCTGCCCCTTGTGATGCCATTTGTGGAGGCTAACATAGTAAAGCCAGATTGGCACTGTCGTAAGGCAGCTACATTTGCATTTGGCTTAGTACTTGAAGGCCCAAACACTGAGAAGCTCTCCATTCTGGTCCATTCAGCCTTGGATTTCCTGCTTAGGTTAATGAAAGATGAAAACAACCATGTCAAAGACACTACTGCATGGACTCTTAGTCGCATATTTGAGTTTTTGCACGGTTCTGGTAGTACTGTGATTTCTTCTGCTAACCTTCCTAGGGTGGTGGAAATATTGGTGGAAGGCACTAAGGATGCTCCAAATGTTGCAGAGAAGGTTTGTGGGGCCATCTATCACCTTTCTCAGGGGTATGAGGAAACCTGCTCCTCTCTCTTTACTCCATATGTCCCAAGCATCATTGAATGTCTTCTTTCCACTGCTAGTCGTGCAGATGGTGATGATTCTAGATTGAGGTCTTCAACTTATGAATCGTTGAATGCGGTTGTAAGGTGTTCTAATATTAAAGAAACATCACAAATTATAGCACAACTACTTGCTATTATTATGAATAAGTTGGGTCAGACTTTAGAACTTCCGTCAGATGACAAGGGAAAGCAAGGAGACTTGCAAGCTTCTTTTTGTGGTGTTCTATAGGTTATTATTCAGAAGCTTACCAGTGATGATGGAACTAAACGGTTTATATTGGAAGCAGCTGATCAGATAATGCTTCTGTTTCTTAGAGTGTTTGCTTGCCGTAGTTCTACAGTACATGAGGAAGCAATGCTTGCTAAAGGTGCACTGGCTTATGCAACTGGACCTGAGTTTGAAAAGTACCTTCCTGAATTGTACAGGTATTTGGAGATGGGGGTGCAGAATTTTGAGGAGTTTCAAGTATGTGTTATCACAGTTGGGGTGGTTGGTGACATTTTCCGTGCATTGGATGAGAAGGCATTGCCATACTGTGACGGGATTATGAGTCACCTGACGAAGGACTTGTCTAGTGAAGCGCTCCACCGGTCTGTCAAGCCTCCCATATTCTCTGTTTTTGGCTACATAGGTCTCGCAATTGGAGAACATTTTGAGAAGTATGTCCTTTATGCAGTGCAGATGATACAGGGAGCTTCGGAGCTCTGTGCTCGGATGGACACTAGTGATGAGGAGTTGATGGAATATGGAAACCAGCTAAAATGTAGCATCTTTGAAGCTTATTCTGGTATACTTCAGAGCTTTAAGGATTCAAAGCCTGAGGTCATGTTGCCATATGCCCAACATCTCCTGCAGTTTATATAATTGGTTTTAAGGGATGTAAACAGGTATCGTCTCTCTCTCTCTCTCTCTAACTAAGTATTTATAATGTGTTGATAGCCATTTGTATTTCTTAAGTTTTAGAAATCAAAAGGGGTACTTCCGATGGTGTTTCCAGAATTTTATACTCTTTCTAAAGCGGATTGATATAGTTTTTTAGATGGCAAACAATGACACCAGTTTTCCCCTTGGCCAACCCCGCTGTTACATAATTCCCTTCAAATGCTGCACTCTCCCAAACCCCAGCAACCTTGGAACGTTCACCCTAATTATCACCCTAGTTGGAATAAGCATGATGTTTGTGTCGTTTTACCTGAAGTATTTTTTTCCAGCCTAAAAGACATGCTAAGATTTCAAAGGTCAATCTTGTCTCGCAGATATGCTTCATGTTTTATTTTTAGTTCCTTGCAATTAGTTGATGAACTTAGGTCAGGTTCTTTCTGTACCAGAAGACCGCACAAAGAAACTACCCTAAATCAGAAGAAACAAAAAATTAAAACCAGCAAATCACAGAAGCACGCATTGGAAAGGTCGGATGTTTGAAGACTTGATTGGTAGTACTAATTAAGTAAAAAATTAAAGTGATTATATACAAACTGCAACAGCTAGATACAAGTTTCTTGTGGAATCATGTTCCCTATTGCAGAACAACAAATGCTAGAACGAATTGAGAACAATAATTTCTCTACTTTCTCTCCTAATTTCAGCAATGACCCTCACCTTGCTTGCGAGGGTAAATGCTAATATGATACAAGTATTTTGTTTGTTTTTTTTCTTAACATATATGCTTTGTTCTTGTTTCGATTCTTCTATGTACAGGAGGAACTCTGTAATATGCTGGCATTGTTGCAGGAAATAACATCTGTCTAACTCCTTCGGCTTTAATAATTGGGAATGCACTCTGCCAAATTGAAAACCAAAGGATTAGTTAGCAATTCATGTTTGTGTTGTTTGTAATGTGACTTACGTACATTTTGTTTTAGGATTCTAATTTATTTTCAATTGAATATTTTGTACGTACATTTCTTTATATAATATAATTTATTTTTCTACATTGTTTATTATATTTTATTGTCTTTTAAATACCAATTAATTCATTATATTAATTAATTTAAAAAAATAAAAAATAAAAATAAAAAAATAAAAAAAAATATATATATATATTAAATATTTTGGGCGACGAAACAACCACCGTCGCCTAAACCTTTGCGCGACGATATATTTCGTCGCTTTAAGTGCAACCATAACTTGGGGCGACGAAATCTTTTCGTAGCCTAAAGGTTTGCCCGACAAAATTTATTCGTCGCCTGAACTCTATTGCCACGCATATTTTCGTCGCCAAAAATCGTCGCGCGAATGTGCATTGGGCGAAAAATGTATTTCCTTCGTCGCCCAAATTCTTGGTCGACGAACTTTGAGCGACGAATTTTGGGCGACGAATTAATGGTCGCCCAAATGTTTAGGCGATGAAATGGGACTTTGAGCGATGAAGTTTTTTTTGTCGCCCAAGTACCTTTTTCTACTAGTGAGAGTACAAAAAGGTGTTTGCAATCTCATCTAATATCATGATTTTGACATAGTATTGATGCATATACACGCCATGGTTAATTCAATCAATTCTTTAATTGATAAGATTTTGAAGAATTAATAAATGACAACTGTTTTTTTTAAATGCATTTAATTTTGATTAAATTCATAAGGTAATTATGGTTAGTTAAAAGGACACGTGACAAGATTGGGGGAGGGAGTAATGGTTGCCTTTGGTTAGGAGGGGTGAGCAAAACTGGACTCTTAATCATCCAAATATCAAATAAATGGGCTGTTCATCATGAATATGTTACTTGGTACCTAAACCGTCGATTTGTTCTATAGACTAGAATGACTAAATGATCTCCGATTGAAATGAATGTTTGTAAGGGTGATCTTCAAATAAAGATTAAGAAATTGAATGATTCTGATTATGAAATTTATACAGTCAAAATACATTATTCGCAAGGTGAAAATGAGCTCATTCCTAAAGAGGGAATGTAAGTATTATCCTTAAAGAAAATGCAGAAACACATAATGACCAAGTACACTCAAGGCATCACGAAGAATGAATTCAATTCGAAACGTAAGATACTTGGACGCATCACGGAAGGAAAGAACTAGATGTGTATAAACTATAAAGCAAAGGATTGAATATGTCCTTCAATTGTTATGAGAAGGTTGGATCATAAGTTGGGTAAGGAATAATATTGTCAAAGTATTTAAACCCACATCTGGTGTATTGAAGCCGGACATCATCATTTTTATTTCCTTCCATCTACTCGAGAGAAAGTTGAGAGAACATTCTCTCGATCGGCATGGAAGGGAAGACTGCAGAAACTGTGTTGACTTTTTCTGTTGAGGGAATACTGTCGAAGGTGGCGTCGCTTGCTGCTCAAGAACTCAGTCTTGCTTGGGGTTTCAAAGCTGAACTCAGAAGGCTTGGAAAGTCATTAACCGACATTCAGGATTTATTGGCAGCTGTTTCCGACCAACCACAAGATAGGGTCAAGGTGGTGGAGGAGTGGGTGAAAAAGCTTAAAGGTATAGCTCATGATGCTGACGATGTGATGGATGAGTTCGACTACGAAGTTGTTCGCCGTAAAGTTGAGCTCCAAAATCATATGAAGAAAAAGGTACTCAACTTCTTTTCACTCTCCAATCCACTTGCATTTCGATTGAAAATGGCACATAAAATTAAGAACATCAACCAGTCCTTGGTAGATCTGAAGGATGATGCACCTTTCGCATCTTTCGCATCTCTCATTGGTTCCAAGAGAATAGATGCAACCCCTCGGGAATTTATAAGGGACAGACAAACCAACTCACTCATTGGCAGAGATGAAATACCCGTCGGAAGGGAAGACGTTGTGTCAAAAATAGTTACAACCTTGACTGACTCCAAATACAATCAAGAAAATCTTGCGGTCATGGCCATTGTGGGAATGGGAGGCCTCGGAAAAACAACTTTGGCCAGGTCAGTATACAATAAGGATTCAATACTCAAGTTTTTTGAAAAGATTGAAAAGAGAATATGGGTTTGTGTATCGAAACCTTTTGACGTCAATCTCATTCTACTTCGGATGTTAGAAGATCTTAAGTTGGCACAAGGCCCTTCAAAAGATAACCAGAATGCAATTCTTACAAGCCTGCAGAAAGAGTTGAAAGATAAAAGATACTTACTCGTACTTGATGATGTTTGGAATGAAGACTCTGGAAAATGGGAGAATTTGATGGATTGTTTGTCAAAGCTTTATTCTGCGAAAGGATCCAAAATTGTTGTCACTACTCGCAGTGGCAAAGTCGCATCAATTTCAGAAAAGCTACTTCCACGACATGATCTGGGAAAACTTTCTGCGGATGAATGTTGGTCCATCATGAAAGATAGAGCTTTCCCCAATAACAGTGTTGATATAGCTGATGCGTTCCAGACAATTGGAAGGGAGATTGCTAAAAATTGTGGTGGCGTTCCATTAGTGGCAAAGGTGCGTACTCTTATTATGTATCATAACATGAAATTTGCACTTTATTTTATTTTTATTTTTTTATACGTTTTCATTTATAAATTAGGACAATACTTGCATCCGTCCCATGGGTTTCACCACCTTACTTACCCCTTGTAATAAACGTAAATTCACCATACAAATTTCATAATTAGAATTGTTTATTTTAGTAATAAAAACAATAGCAATTTAGCGTGAAAATTTCCTCTTAGTAGGCCCCACGGGGAAAGTCTATTTCTCGCTGTAGAGCCCCTTTTGCGAGGAATTTACAATTTCCTCGCCATAAGTGACATCTGGCGAGGTAATATTTCTCGCTATAGCCTTTCACTGAGGAAACTGAACCCACTCATACTCCCAAATGACCAGTACTTTTTTTTTTTAAAAAAATTTAAAAGGGAAAAACATTCAAAATTTAATTGGAAACAAACATATGACATATTGCAAATGAATGTTTTACAAGCATATCATACATTGTTTCCCAACACTTGCAATAATGTAAAACACGAAGGAAAAAAAATGATCACTAAATTGACTTCTTGTGTTCATAAACTTCTACGAGAGTTCCTCACTAAGTCATCATTTATCGAGCTCTTCCATTATCACAAGTAATTGCATTCCTTGAGGTTGTCATCCGGCTCTTTATCCTTTTGAAATACATCAACTTTTTCCTCGTGCTTGATAGAAATAAAAATCTATTAAAATAAATAATATTAACCAAGCCGATGCTAACGATTGAATAAATAAACTAGTGAATGTAGTAGTCACTAGTCAAGCTGGTAATTATACCAAATTAGCAATTAGTCCAAAAATTAACATAAAATGCTTAGACACATGTTTAGCAAACGACCACAACAAATTAGATAGAAGAAACTATCGACTATTTAAGCAAGTCTTTTCTATCAATTAATATCATTTTCTTCATCAGAAACAAGATGGGAACTCCCACCATCTTCATCAGAAACAATTCCAAAGCATAGTTTGTAGTGTGCAACATAGAACTTTTACCCAATCAGAAGCAGAGCCAACTTTTACAAAGCTTATAGCAGCAAAAACAGGAACAAAGAGCTACAAATCTGAAAAACCAAAACATACCCAAATTAATAAGAGGTGGATAAAGATTAATCTAACAGGAAAGAATAAACACACACACAACAAACTTTTACCCAAATCAGAAGCTGGGAGGGGTGGAGGTGGAGGCTAATATCTGCAAATCAAATTTGATACAAATACAACCGTATGAAAAATACAAATTCAATTGGGTACTAAATTAAGCCTAAACCTCCACTCTAAACCCTCCAATATGAGTGATTTAGTGGTGAGATTAAAATGTAGCCAATCATGAAAATCAATGTGGTATGACTGTTGATCATACATTCCCAACCTCTGCTAAACTTCTGCTGCCTTAGGACAATCTTTAAAAACATGAGCCACTGATTCAAAGCCACAAGTACATCTTTGACATTCAGGGTTATCAGTCATACCCCTTTTTCAGCTTTTGATCATTAGTTAGGAACTTATCAAGAGAGAGCAGCCATAAGAAACAATGAACTTTTGGAGAAATATGAAGTTTCGAAATGAGATTCCATCGCCAACTAGATTAATGGCCAACATATAAGCATATTTAACAGAAAAATTACCATCACTTGTTCCACTTGAGATACACTTACAAACTAAAGTATCAAACCCAACTGGAATGCTAAGAATTTGTTCAACAATCTCCTTTGGTAAAACAAGTAAAAGTTTACCAATATCCCAACCATTATTGTAACAATAATCAGCTACAGTAGCCTTAAGTATATCGTCGGATTAAGTATATTGTCGGAGAGAGGCCATCTAGCATGACATTTTTCAGTCCAAAATTTTCCAATTCGCCATAGCAGCCCCTCATGCAAAAGTTTAGTCCTGTCACCTTTTCAAGTGCAAGAAGAGCCTAAAACAGTTTTATCACCTTTAATATACTTGCCGTTGAAAGCTTTAGCCCAAAGACCACGATCCCCCTGCATCAATCTCCAAGAGTTGTTAGCATGAAGAGTCGAATTCATAACTCTCATGCAACTCTCATGTTTTTCAAGCCAAGCCCACCAAGAGACTTTGGAAGGCAAACTTGTCTCCATTTAACCAAGTTAACTTTATTTTTGGATTGAGTGTAGCCCAAGACGAAATTCTTATTCAACCTGTCAAGTTGATCACAAATGGTAACTCGTAATTTCACTGTCTACGTAGCATACACTGAACAAGAGTGGCCCGACCAGCAAGAGATAACGAATTCACCTTCCAAGCATAAAGTCGAGCTTGAGCTTTTTCTACCAGGCCTTTTTAGGTGTTTTTAGTGATGCGAGAATGAATGAGCGGAACTCCCAAAGATTTCCCCAAATCATTAGTTAGAGGAGATCGAGAAAACATTTTCTCGCTATAATAAGGACATGTTTAGTGATAAAAATCGAGCTAGTTTTTGCGAGAACAGGAAATTATTCTAGCCAAAAGTGCTTTATAGCGAGAAAAATTAATTTTCTCTCTAAAACAACAATTTGTTGTAGTGAATCATAAACAAATGGATGGTTCATTATGGATAGGTTACTCGGAACCAACACCGTCAATTTGTTCGTGTTCGACACATATGGATGACTAAAAGGTCTCTGATATGATTGATATTTTGGTAGCATACAAACTGATCCAAGCCCTTTGAATTTTAGTTATATTATCTGCAAAATTATCCAAGTCATCCCTTGTCCAATAATGCATTGCCATGAGCAAGTATTTCTCCAATGACAATGTATTATTAAATCAGGACGCCACTTGGCGGTAAACCTGTTTCATGTAAGTTATTCTGCTTCCAGAGCGTGTAAAAACATCACCAAAAGAAACCAATCTAGTTAGAATCAATTAAATTAGTTAAGCGGCTTAAGCCAGTTGCATTATTATTGGATGAATTATTTTGTTATGACTCAAATTGGTATCTGTTAGGTCATGTAGTTTCTAAATTGTTTTAGGACACCTTTGAAAGTTTGAAACTAACTAGAAACTATTCATTCTTTTTTTTTTTGGTCATATATTTTTCATTTTCTTTTTCATCTGATAAAAAAGATAGATTCAAAAAATCGTTGTAGAGATAGTTAAACTACTTTACTCTATTGATCATTATGTGATAGAAACTCTGTAATCCAATCAATAGGTTTTGGGAGGCATTTTGCACACTAAAAAAAGTATTGCAGAATGGTCGTCGTTCAAAGACAATCGAATATGGCACGACCTATCAAATGGAGAAGATAAAATTATGCCAGTCTTGAAGTTGAGTTTTGACAATTTAGAATCACCATCATTGAAGCAATTTTTTGCATATTGCTCCGTGTTCAAAAAAGATTTTGAAATTCGGAGAGATGACTTGATTCAACTTTGGATGGCTCAAGGCCTATACTCCACCCTTTGCCTGCCCAAAGTAATCAAGATATGGAGGACATAGGTGATCAATATTTTGATATTCTATTGCAAAGCTCCTTATTTCAAGATGCTACAATGGGTTGTAGTGGCACTATTAGCAAATGCAAGATGCACGATCTCGTGCACGATCTTGCAGAACTTGTATCCAAATCCGAAATCTTGAAGGGAGACTTGCGCGGCACAGATAATACACTCGAAATTCGACATGTTGCTCGAGTTTCTACTTCTATACTGGAACAAATTCCAGAAAGAAGTGCTGGGAAATTGCGGTCAGTGGTCACTGTTTTCCGACGACGGTGAAGTTCCAACTAACATTCTTCCACGGTTCACAGCTTTACGCGTCTTAAATTTAAGTAATGCGGCTAATATTGAAGAATTTCCAGTTTCAGTTGGAAGGCTGAAACACTTGAGGTATTTTGACATTTCTGAAACAAGATTCAAAGCACTCCCCAAATCTATAGGCAATCTCCATAACCTAAGAGCAACGAATTGTGCCCTTGAAGAGTTTCCAAAAGAAGTGCAAAACTTGATCAACCTGAGGCATATTTATGTTGATGAGAGTACGAAATTTCCACAGGAGATGAGAGTACAAAACTTGAACATTACCTTACTTTTCAGTGGGTAATGAGATTGGTCGTCGAATTGAAGAGTTGGTGGCTTGGAACTATTGAAAGGTAAATTAATAGTTTGTAATCTGGAGCACGTAAAGAATAGAGAAGAAGCAAAGAAAGCTAAGTTAGAGGATAAGAGGGAAGTATGCCATTTAAGGTTAAAATGGACGAGAAATATGTCAACAACTGACAACAATGAGGAGGATGATGTCCTAGAAGGCCTCCGTCCACATCTTGGGTTAAAGACCCTAATTATTGAAAACTTCATGGGCAATAAGTTTCCATTGTGGATGATGAGTAGGTCATTACTGCTCAACAACTTGAAGAAGATTCAGTTACTTGGATGCGACAAATGTGAAAGAGTCCCACCGTTTGGTCATCTACCTAATCTTACGGAGCTTAAGATCAACGGAATGGCCAACTTAAAATGCGTTGGAGCTGAGTTCTATGGTTGTGAAGATCTTGTCCACAATGTAGTCACGACAAGTAAGGAGATAATTACTTTATTTCCCGCACTAAAAGTATTATTTATTTCTGAGTGCAGCGATCTAATTGAATGGAAGGAAGCACCAACGATATCAACAAAAAAAGCAGTGGTTTTTCCTTGCCTCGAGGAGATGCACATTGTAAATTGTTCCAAATTGAGAAATGCTCCGAGTCATTTTCCATTTCTCCAAAAGTTGAAGATAATTTCTAGTGATAGCAGAAGGCCAATAGAAGAAATAAGCAGTGGACTAACAACTCTCACTTCCCTCAAAATAGAAGGTATTAAGGAGCTTACTTGTTTGCCGCAAGGGATGTTGAAGAAGAACAATAATCTCTCCTTTTTAGAGATAACAGACTGCGTTGATTTAACTTGTATTGCCCCCGATGTATTTGGTTGTTGCGGTTCTCTGGAGACATTGGTTATTAGGAATTGTGAAAAGCTGAGGCATTTGGCGGATGGGCTAGACACACTCCCTTTCCTTCACTCCTTGCAGATATACGGATGTCCTGCCCAATTTAGAGCTCCCCCGCTTGGAGGAATTGAAAATCGGTGGGTTCTAGGGGGAGCTCAAGTCTCTGCCTCAACAAATTCAACACCTCACTTCTCTAACACATTTGGAGGTAGATGAATTTTCCTGAATGGTTGGGTAGCCTTACATCTCTTACCGTCCTGAAGATTTGGGATTGCAAGAATCTGATGAATTTACCAAGTCTCCAAGCTATGCAACGCCTCACCAAATTACAAACCCTGTGGATTTATAAATGTTCAACTTGATAATTGCCTAAAGATTCAAAATCATTTGACAAACCATTTCCGTCACCGTGTTCAGCAACTCCGCCCTTCGTTTAACTCTACATGTCATTGACATTATTTTTGAAACAAACCGCAAAGATAGACGTAAATACTTGTTAGAACATTTGACAAACACACAATTGTATGTCAAACTCTTTTGTGTTTATCTCTGCTTAATAAGTAATCAAGTATGAATGTATAATTTTTTTTTTAATGTGCCTCACACCGCTAAATTGTAAGTTATTTTGTTCAACACTAAGGAAACTAAATGTTATCTCAACTGGGTTAAATATTGCATATAAGCATTGCATTCCATAAATTTACAAAAATATGAGAAAAAAGATACCACAAATTCGTAATATAAATACACCAAATAAATAACATTTCCCAAGATAAAGAATAAACATTGCATTGAATAATTGTCACATAAACTTTAGGCAACCAAATCACTCTAAAGCTAAAAACAAATAATCTCAATTTGACGAAAGCAACGTTTTCCTTCCCATCCCTCTTATTCTCCTTCCGAAACTGCATACTTCTAATTATAGAAATATAGACAATCTTCGTAGAAAAATAAGAGGGACAAATGAAAGTTATGTATCAATTCTTCCTAACTCACACTTTACCCTACATTCTCTACAAAGAACAAATTGCCACACTAACTTTACTCCACCCAATTATTCTCAAGAAAGAACTAACTATCTCACAAATTGACAACAACTAACTTGGGCCAGTTAGACTAAATTCAGCAAATCATTTAGCTCAGAAAGCAAAAATACTTCAATTATATCGCTCACTATATGATAAGCAAAAGAGACAAATTGTTACGCTAATTTTAGCCAACCAAATCGCTTTAAAAGTAGCTAGATTGAACTATTAAGTACCTTAATTCTTATATAAATTTTGGCCAAAGACTATAAACAACCCAAATAATTAACCGAAAAGTTATAAAAAAGAAATTACAATAAACCTATGTTACCCGAGACTCAGCATGAAAATTGCAAATCCAAATAACATGCAAATTCAACAAAAACCATAAGAAAGACTTAAAATAAAAACCACAAAAGCAAAGAAAATCAAATTACAGAACAAAAACACATGACAAAAATTACCTGCAGCTCAAGTATCCCACAAATCCCAACCCAATGAGAGGAAGAGAAGATCCAGGCTCTGCAAAAACAACAAAGAAGAATAGCTTTGTCAACAACAAAGAAGAGATTATCCTCTGTTTGATAACCCAAAAAAGTTATAGCAAAAACAAAGAAAAAGGAAAAAAAAATTGAACATAGAAACCCTATATCAATACAAAGAACAAAAAAATCAATACAATGTCTCCCCATAAATTACGTACCTGCTGCAAGAAATGGCAATTCGAACAGCCTATCAAGCAAATCGAAGAAAAACCCAGAAACAAAAAGGAGTCGCTTTCTCTTCTAAAACGTTGAAAAAATTGACCAAAAATTGGACTGCAATCTGAATTGAAAATCAAAGAAGATGAGATGGGCCTGATAGAAAAGTGTCATTCGAGGTGTCAAAGAAGCTATGAGCTGTCGATTCGACGTCTCACCAGCGAAAAAAAAAAATGAAAAGTTGCGAGGTGTCGAGAAGAAGCGTGAACAGCGCAAGCAACGAAGAAGAAGAAAGAGGACCGAGGGCATATTTGTCAATCAACAAACCACTAAGCCAACTTGAAGCGAAGTCGAACAAAAAACAACTGACTGCTAACCCAAATCCATAAGAGGCGCACCAGACTGAGCCGACCCAAAAAATCGGCTTATGAACAGTGTTTCGGCAACCTTAGGTTTAGTTTAGATATAATTTCGTATACAGAAATTATTTTGTGAGCGTAAAATGTTCACAATATGGATTATTCAACTTAGGTCAGTTTGAATTGACCTAATTTTACATGTAATTCAAACTTAGGTCAGCATGCATTGACCTAATTTTAGATCTAGATCTGTATTAGATGCATTTGATCAACTAATTATGATTTAGTGACTTATGAATATGTAAGGTAAGTATAATTAGAAACGTCGAACACTTGTATTTTGTACCAAAGAGAAATGGACATTACAAAATTTGACTCTCTCTTCTTAAAATATCATAATTTTCAATTACATTTTTGCGTTCTCTTACTAGCTCTACAAGTTTGGAAAGTTCTAAAGCCAAAAGACAAAAAGAGTGGAGCCTTCATAATACCAAATTTTGCCTTTCTCTTAACTAGAACTTTGAAATATGGCTAAATGGGATTAATCATCCCCGTGGTCATAGGGTAATTGGATGATGACCCATGTGGTACAAAAATTAGGAATTACACCTTTGCGGTGAAAACAGTTAGCAAATTTAGCCTAAAAATATGATTTCCGTTGAAGGTCTGCTAAAAGTAAGGGTAAGATTGTATTTTCAACCCCACCAAAAATAAATTAAAAACTAAAAATAATATATATATATATATATATATTTTTTTTTTTTTGGAAAAAAAAAAAGAAGAAGCATCAATTCAGTCAGCGATGGCTTACAGCTGCCATGACCCTCTCACTTACGCCCAAATTCCCCATATCCCAAAACTCTCAATCTTCTTATTGTCTGACCAGTGACTATCTAAACTTTTTGCCTCTAGGCAGACTCAATTGACTTGTGCTTGCTTTGATTTGTGATTTCGTTGAGTAATATGAGTAGTTCAAGGGATGGGTTTCTTTGTCTTAAATCTCAAAAGCTTGCCGATTCAAATCTGAAAGCAAGGAAACATGATCGGTGCAAATGTTAGAGTGCAGTTTATCAGCAATGGGTGTGTGGTTCTTCGGTTTGTGGACATGAAAATACAATCTTACCATGCATTTTAACCAACCTTCTACGGAAATCTTGTTTTAGGCTAAAATTGCTAACAACCTTCACCACCACATAGTTTAATTTCTAACTTTTCTACCACAAGAGTTATCATGCAAGTACCTTATGACCACATGGATGATAAATCCAATTTGGCCTTAAAATATTATTTAAAATTGATTATCTAGGGATAAAATAGTAATTTTAACAAAAAATATTTTTAGGCATCGTTTGGAAACTCCTTTTAAATGACTGAAAGCGCTTTTAGAGAAAATGTTTTTGGATTCCAAAAGCACTTAAAGTGTTTTATGCAAGAATCACCAGTTATGTGCTTCTTGCAGGAAGCACTTCAAGTGCTTTTCTAGGATTAACTAGCATTTTTAGTAAGGATTGGTTTCAAAAATATTTTCTTTAAAACCACCTTCAGTCATTTGAAAACACTTCCCAAACGAGCCATTAATGTAACATAAAAAAGGCCAATTAGCACACGCGTAGTTTATATAAAATGAAAAATAAATTGAAAAAGTATATATGTGAGTGGATTTAAATTGAAAATACAATATGTGAGTGAATTTATATCGGAGTTCAAATTATTTCCCTTCACTTTGCTCTAGTTTAAAGTACTAATATCACTAGTAATTAAAAAAAAACTCCTTATTAATATAAAGGCAGCTGGGGAAGTTAAAATTTTATCATTCTAGTTCTTAACAAGAATATGCGCCTGACAGTTCAACTGCACTGAATACTTGTTTTACGTATGTATAGGCTGCAGATTCCTCATGGAAAATGTACGGACTTGCTTGCGACATGTCACTTGAATATGGCTTTTAATTCATATATAGAGAAGCTGTACATGCATGTTTGGTATGTAGGACAAAAGGTAGAGAATGTTTGATACACAAAGGTGAAAAAGTGATTGAATAATTAACAGTTAATCCGAGCATATATATATATGATCTCTTTGTTACACATGATTAGAAAAAAAGAATTAGAAAAGATTGGAATGGATTGGAGAAGTCTAATATTAATTAGCATCTATCAAAGACAACAATTATAAAGTCTAGTCACCCAATGAGAGCTAGGCATTACAAATTCCATTTTTTCTTCCTCACTATCCAAAGACTTTCATTAATAATATTTGTCTCTCTTGAGGTGTCTTCTAAGTTTATACCACCTGACATCTCTGGAGCAGCTGAAGACGATTTCTAATTTGGAAAAATTACAGTATCTGCCGACGGTGGGTGCTTTGAACAATTATATTTGAGGGGATGGCCCAAGCTCAAGTCTCTGCCTCAACAAATTCAACACTTCACTTCTCTAACAAGTTTGGTGATAAATTCATTTGACAGAGTGGAGGCGTTGCCGGAGTAGTCGATCGGGTAACCTTACATCCCTGACACAGCTGAGGATTTGGTTTCGCAAGAATTTGATGTGTCTACCTTCTCTCTAATATGATGTGTCTAACTCTACGATACGAAAGACTATCATTAATAACAAGAAAGATTAATTATATTTTGCACTCTCAAGTTTGGGTCTCATTGCAAATTCATACTTCATTTTTAAAACATTGCAACGTCATACACAAACTTATGATTTAATTATAATTTCATACATCATTTACATAATCTGTTAATTGGACCGTGAGGTGATGACCGGACAAATATGGGTCCACATTTTTAGTGACGTGGATGCAACTTTCCACGCCCAACTTCGACGGCCACCCTGCAGACCACTCAATCCCGCCGGCAGTCACTCCTCCTCTTTCCTCCCCCACCTCTCCGCTCTCTCTCTTTCTCTCTTTCCGAATTCACGAACTAGATCCAAATCGCAACTCTTGTTCTGGGCTCCATGGATTGTCATACTTGAACCGCCCAAACTATCCCCATTCAAATTCTTAACAAAGTCACCATTTTTTTTGGACCATTTGCATTCAAATGCAAACATTGTAAAGTCAGATCCATCATTCAAATTCAAATGAAAATCAGCATTGAAATCTATCACATCTTTCAAATTATCAACTCTATTCACATTCCCATGCCATAAACATTTAACACAATCTCCCTCAAACTCCTTGCAAATCCATGTTCCAATTCAAGTTTTCTCACGGACTCATCACTCTGATTATAATTCTCATCCAAATCACTACCAACCCAGAATAATTTATCTCGAACAATTCAAGCGGATCTGGGCAGGGATTTGAAACGGTGGAAAAGGATCAGGCGGGAGACAATGGTTATGGGTGCAGGTGGTAGTCAACGGGTTTGGATTAGGACGGACGGTTGTGTCAAACGATAGTCAGATCGTGGCTGCTGGTTAGTGGTGCGGAAAAGCAGCTGGTTCATCAGATCGAAATCAGCAGCAGCAGATTCAAATCGCGGTGCGATGCAGCTCTAGGCCTCTAGCGACTCGGTGGTGGAGTTGTGGTGCGTCTTGCTTTGCTTCAGGACTGGAGACTGAGGCACATGCGCTCGAGCTCCTTGAGCTCATCTTTACCGGAATCGACGTCGGCGGGTCTTGTCGAAGGGTTGGATGTTGGCGTGAGTCAACGGTCTACGTTTATTGTATTTAGAATAGAATCTCCTTCCTTTATTCTTTCCTTTAATGTACAAACTAATATTTATATATTTGAGTCTCTGTGTGAGATGAAAGAAGAGTTCAATTCAAACCCTAAACACTTTTATCTTTGGAGGCTAAGGTTGCTGGAGAAGAAAGATAGGTGGGTCCCATTTTATAACTACAAATTATTTTGTTTGTTTTTGGGTTCAACTTTCATATTACGTAGTATACAATACTACGAGAATTAGATGGTTTGTATACAATACTACGAAAACAATCTACGTCATCCAATACTACGTAGTATGAAAGAATTTTCGTTGTTTTTTATCCATGTGGCACATATTTTGTGGGGCCCGTGACGTCCACATGAGTAGAAAATGGAGAAAGTAACAGAAATTGAGACGAAAGTATGAAATTGGTACGAAATTGTGAGTCGTTGTATGAATTTGAAAAAATTGAAACCCGTTGTATGATATTGAAAGAAGACTAAAATTTGAGGGGATAAAATGTAATTTACCCTAACAAGAAATATACACTTATTCATGGAGCCGTAATAAGTCTTGTCCCTCAAAATACATACAAAAACATACCAATATAATTATAAGATTACTACAGTATTTTTAAGTGTTACTGGGTAAAGTTAATTAGTTCATAGCCACATGTCTTTTCAATAATTTATTGTATAAAAAATGCCACAAGACCAAGACCAGTAAACACTAAAGAAATTATGAAAAAACTTTAGTTCTACGTAGTGTTTAACACTATAACCACGTTTGGCACGCCGTATTAGCCACCGGATAGGATAAATAATCCAATTCCAAGTGTTTAGTGCACTTCGTAGAAAAATAGTCGCCCGACTAATTAACCAGAGTCCACCATTTAATACAGCTCATGCTCGACTAATTATACCAATAAAAACCTTGGTATAATTAGTCGGCCTCCTCTTCCACCCTCTCTCTTTCTCTCTCGTTGTCTCCGTCTTGCTCACTTCATCCCTCTCACATCGTTCGCAAGTCGTTCAGCCGTGATTCCAATCCCATGTTTTCTTCTTCTCCATCTGCTTTGTCTTCGAGCATCTGCCCATCTTCAAATTCTTCACGCTCTTTTCTCTTCTCTCTCCTCCTTCCTCCCTCTCTCGTTTTCTCATATTCCCTCTCCGGTCTCTCTCTACCTCTCACAAAAGCCCTGAAATTCTCATGGCAGGCAGCCATGGTTATAGCAATCGCCTCCTTTAAAGCCATGATTTTTTTTTTGGCTGAAATTAGAAGAAAAGTTTGGGACTTTTACAGAGTAGGGAGGGGTGACGACCATGCCAGGCAATGTGGGTTGGGTGGGGCTTTGTCGTGGAACGAGGTGATTGTTGGGTAATTTTTTTTCCTGGGTTTCATCTGGGTAGCTGAGCATCAGTTTTGCCACTTTTACCAATTACCAGAAAATATGTGGGTTGATGGCTCTGTCTCCTCCACTAGTACATCTCAAAATCCATGGGAAGGATTATCCAATATTTCTCATCTCGTTCTTTGTGTTTACACTCAAATTTGTCATGTTTCCACTTATTTGGGCCTAAAGCCAAATTATGGCATTATGTGGGGGTTATTGTAAAATTAGGCCAAACTTACACCAAGATATTTTAGATGTTTGCAAGTTGACATATTTTGGGCAGCAAGGATGACACTTTTTCTTGTAGGCTGGAGGTGTATTTGCAAGTGGATAGTTAATTAATGTTATCTCTCTTTGTGCAAATGGAATTAGGTTGGTGTGTGTGCATCAAGTTGGCTTGCTTTCACATTAGTTTTGTTCTCTATTTATTAGAAGCAAAGGCATGAAGGAAGGGACACTCAAACAACCAAAAATCAGAACATACATGTTCTAAGGAAAGCCAACCTTTCAAACAACCAAAGGGAAAAACCCCTCTCTTGAAAGCCAAGAAGTGGCATTCATCAGTTTATACAACTCAGCAACAAGCTTTCATAAGCCTACACAAGGCTTTAGCAACCATTCACAAAGCTTCAACAACTTGTGTTAAAGCTTTTAGATCAAGAAACCCCCGATCTTAGAATTAGCTCTGTCACTTCTCTCTGTGGTATCGATTTAAGCCTGAGAAAGAATCTCCTTTAGGCTACTCTCTTTTTGTCAAAGAGACAAACTTGTAGAGAAGCCAATCCAATGGCCTTGTCTCCAATCCGATGAGCATAAAAGCCAATTCGATGGCTTTATCTTCAATCCGATGGCCTTATATGCAATCTGACCATACTTTGGTTGATGTTTACAGCTTTATTTACTTACTGTATTTACTTATTGGTAAACTTTCAATTCATATTATATATGTTTATTTTGGTGCAAGCTGTATTTTCTTTATTTACTGCTTATTGTCTTTACTATTGAAGCATTCCGATTGAATATAACCATTTTATATTCAATCCATATTCCAACCATGTTGGCCTTGTTACATATATCTACATAACAATTAATGTCCTTAACAGGCAAGGCAAATAAAGAACCTAAGTTGAGCCTCTCACACTTAAAGGCACAATCTTTTGGTTAGAAGTTAAATAGCGCAATGTCAAATCACATACACACCGTCTACTAGCGGTACCTAGTAGTGGCACGCTCGCAAGCTTCCAATTCGTGTTCATATAAATTTCCAAGCCTACAACTAAGCGCCAGTGTGAATTTATTCAACGAACACTTTGTGTGTGTTTTCTCTGTTAATTGTTTTTTTTTCCTCTTTCTACTTTTTTTTCTCTGTATTTTATGCTTTTTTTTTCTTTAATCTATGTGGACTTGTCTTTTTTTTTTTATCACCAATTTTTTATTTTATAATTAATTTTCTTCATATTCGGTATAGTACTAAACATAGTATTAATAGTCGATCTTTAGTCCGATACTGCACCAAAAGACCGACTATTTAGTCAGTATTATCTGATGCACAGATTAGTCTATCTAACTGAAATAGTCAGTACAATCTGAGCGTCTAAACGAGGCCTATGAGTTTTGAATGGTTGAGATTGCAAGTTGAGACAAGTGGGAATCTCAACTTGCAATCTTAGCCGCCTAGAACTCGTAGTGTTAAACACTACATAGAACTAAGGCAATACACAAGAAAGCATACCGTTCCATTAAAGTTAAGAAAGGCAGTTGTCGACTTCTTCTTTTTCCTCATAACATTATCAGTTATTTCTTTAAAGTTAGACAACATTAAATAAGAAAATCAGAGAAAGTAGTACATGCAAAAGAGAAACTGTGTGAGACACTTTCTAAGCTTATCACAACTCCTTAAGCAACGTTAGCAGTAACTAACTTCTGACTTCGTCTAACAGCCCCCCGCAAGCTAACAGGTTGTGGAACAACTGGAAGCTTGGATACCAACAACTTGAAACGCGACGAAGATAACCCCTTGGTAAATAAGTCAGCGAGCTGATCTTGAGAGCAAATGTAATTGACCAACAATTCAGCACGAACAACTTTTTCTCGTACATAATGGGAGTAGGCTACAATGCTCGCAAGCATTGAATGCTTACACTGATCTCACCATTAAAATGAGGGAGGAGAGAGGAGAGAGGGGGAAAAGGAGGGTGAGATTGGTGTGAGCATTCAATGCTTGCGAGCACTGTAGCCAATCCCTACATAATGATAATCAACCTCTAGATGTTTTGTTCGTGAATGAAAAACTGGATTGGAGGCAAGTGCAATAGAAGAAATATTGTCACACCAAATGATTGGTTGACGGAGATGCAAATGCAAATCTTTAAAAAGAGACCTAAACCATGATAATTTCGCAGCAGTATAAGCCAACTGCCTATATTCAGCTTCTGCACTAGACCTCGATACTGTCTTCTTTTTCTTTGAACTCCATGACACAAGATTGGATCCCAAGTAAATGCAGTAACCACCAATAGAGTGCCTGGTATCAGGATTACCAGCATAGTCAGCATCAGAAAAGGCAGTTAACAGAGCAGTTCTAGGCTTATAAAGAAGCCCGTGAGAATGCGTAGCTTTCAAGTAATGGAGAATACGCTTCACTGCCATCCAGTGAGTGTGTTTGGGCTCATGCATAAACTGACATACCTGATTAACTGCGGAAGATAAATCAAGACGAGTGATGGTAATGTATTGCAGAGCACCTACAACACTGCGATACTGTTCTGGATTTTCAAAAGGATCACCATCATACGCACTCAATTTCTGTCCAGAAGAAACTGGAGTCGAGATAGGTTTAGCATCAGTGAATTTCGTGCGTTTAAGTAGGTCCAGAGCATACTTGGTCTGGCTGAGATGCATGCAATTGCCATCATATTTCATTTCAACACCCAAAAAATAGTGGAGAGGTCCCAAATCCTTCATGGAAAACAAACTGCTCAATTTTTTGATCAAATGTGCCATCTGTCATGGACTGTTGCCTGTGAGCAAGATGTCGTCTACATAAATCAACAGAATGAGATACACACCCTTTTGATTGAACATAAACAAGCTATAATCACACGTAGACTCTTGAAAACCAAGTTGAAGCAAAAATTCAGAGAATCTTTGAAACCAAGCCCTGGGAGCTTGTTTTAAACCGTAAATAGACCGTTGCAAACGACAAACATGATTTGGGAACTGGGTGTCAACAACACCTGCAGGCTGTCTCATGTACACTTCTTCATTTAAATGGCCATGTAGAAAAGCATTTTGTACGTCAAGCTGCCTCACATGCCATTTCTTTGACACTGCGAGACTAAGAACAAGACAAATGGTACTGTGTTTGACAACAGGACTAAAGGTCTCAGTGTAATCTACTCCGGCCTTTTGATGAAAGCCATTTGCAATTAAACGTGCTTGTGTCGCTCAATCGTACCATCTGCATGCCTTTTAATTTTGAACACCCATTTGTTTGGCAGTAAATTCATGTTGGGACGATATGGAACCAAACTCCATGTTCCACACCGTTGCAAGGCATTGAATTCCTGAACCATAGCATTCCTCCACTCTGGCGATTTGACAGCCTGACTAAAACAAGTAGGTTCAACAGGAAGAGAGTAAAAAATAACATGCATAGCATACTTAGGATTTGGTTTTTGTATCCCAGATTTAGAGCATGTGGTCATGCGGTGTTGTGGTTCAATAGGAGCCCCAAGAGGCACTGGCATTGGTTCTTGGATCACTTCATCTTGCTCATGCGACATAGGAGAGGGACCTATGGTAGAGTTAGGCTGTAAAGGTACAGGTAGGTTTACAATGGGGTCAGGCGAGATAGGTGGAGAAATGGGATCAGGTTATGTGAGTAGTTGACGTGAAGTGGTAGTATTGGAAGAGGTTTGTGAGTGTGTGGTTGGAAGAGTTTGGGTAGGGGTAGATAACTCAGGTACCGTGGGATTGGTAATTAATGGAAAAGTAAATAACATGTTTGGGGAAAGAGAATTACCACCTGTTTGAACACTCTCGAAGGAAGATGTGAGCCCTTGAAAAGGGAAACAGTCCTCATTGAATAGGACATGGCGAGACAAATAAACTCGTCTCGTGGACCAATCCATACACTTATAGCCTTGATGATTCAAAGAATAACCTAGAAACACACATGATTTGGATTTTTGTTGAAGTTTGTTTTGGTTATACGGCATCAACCACGGAAAACATTGACAACCAAAAATTTTTAGCATATCATACTTTGGTGGTTTTTGAAATAACTTCTCAAAAGGTGATTTGTGAGACAAAACACAGGTAGGAAGCCTATTAATCAAATATGTTGCTGTAGAACACGCATCAAACCAAAACTTATTAGGCATGTATGACTGAGAAAGCATGACAATGCTAGTTTTGACAATGTGTCGGTGTTTTCGTTCAGCAATACCATTTTGTTCAGGATGTTTTGGGCAAGAAAACCGTTGTGAAATTCCATGAACTACTAAAAATTTTTGAAAGGCAGCGCTTTTGTATTCGTCGCCTTCATCTCATTGAAGTGCTTTAATGGTTAGATTGAACATGTTTTCAACTTTGGTTTTAAATTTCACAAATATTTCAAAAACTTCAGATTTATATTTCATGGGAAAAATCCAAGAATATCGTGAATAATCATCAACAAACAAAACATAATACCGAAAACCTTCATTTGAAATAATTGGAGAACACCAAACATCAGAATGTAAAAGTTGCAAAGGAAATTGGGAAACAGACTCAGACAATTGGAAAGGTAACCTAGTGCTCTTTCCTAAAGGACACGACTGACAAAAGGTTACATTGGAGGTACCATGAATTGGTACCACTTTATTTGTAATCAAAAACTTTATTATTGAATTTGCAGGATGACCAAGACGAGCATGCCATTTTTGAACAGAAACGCGAATCCCTACAAAGGCTATGACTGGATATTTTAGTTGTCCACCGCTACCAGAAAATGGATACAAACCATTCTCACATCTCCCTCGGAAAAGCGTCCTCCGGGTCTTGAGGTCCTTAACAAGGAAAAAGTGTGGGAAAATGAGTAAGTGACAGTCATTATCCAAGGTAAACCTATGGGCAGATATAATGCTAGTGGAAGCAGTAGGGCAGTGGAGAATGTCTTGTAAGTCAAATGAACAAGTATTAGTGCAAAATTTATTTGAACCATAATGAGAGATTGATATGCCAGAGTTATTACCTACACCACCAACACCATCATTACCGTTATACTCCTTAGGGTTTACCAAGTTTTGCAGGTCCGGGGTGATATGAGCATTAGCACCAGTGTCGAGCAGCCAGGTGCCATTCTGTTGTTTGTTGAGTGTGATTGGAGAAGATGCCATTTGACACACCCCACCCTCGATACCCACGTGGATACCGAACGCGGGCGTGCTGGCCGACACTCGTAAGTGACGAAGCCATTAAATGCATGACAACACTTGGTAGAAACGAAATTAAATTGTAATAAACATTGCGGAATTCAATGTCAATATGCATATGGTTAAGAGCGTACTAATTTGAAACAGCGGAAATAAAATAGTGAGTCAAGTTCCTAAAATCTGTATCCATAACAGGGATGGATATTATTATAGAAACTGAATAACAGAAAGATAAATCCCTACATGGTTGGGATATCTGATCAGAGCTGCCACACAGATGCCTCGACTTCGCCCGATGCTCTATCACTGTGTCCTGAAGGGGGCGCAAAAACAAAAGTGTGAGTGGACAAAAATAAAAGTTTTCACAAACCTTTCTCTTTTCAATGTACTAACCCCCTGTTTGAAAATCCAGTATAATCGTAAAACATACTATCATAGTATAGTTCGAAAGGTATTATAAACATATACTGAAATATCTCGAAAGATGTACATTTCCGTAAGTCACAAATCATAAATATCCAATAATATAGTACGGAAAACCGACACAAGGTATATGCGCAATCACACATGCACGGGTTGAGGAACAGCCTCTCAATCACCGTACAAGTCCAATACGTTAATCAATAATTTGTACTCCTAGTACCACACACATGTAAGTCTTAGCGCCGCAACGCGTCACACCCGAGTCCTTACGCAGTGGGGTCTTTCCCCATAAACAACAATAATCGTAAGACAAGCTTGCACTAAGGTATTTACCGGACAATACCCCTGGAGTACAGTGCGTGTGACCCATACATGTGAGAACTGTCCTACGGCCGTGAAGACGGTACTACAAACGTAGTGAAAGCATACCAAGTGTGTTTGAAAACATACATACATACTCATGTGTATAGATATAGGAGCCAAAATCCCCTTTCATAAATCCCATAAATCAATAATGCATAAATAATATTTCCCAAATCATATCCAATATCTTTTCATATTTATGCAAAGTAATATCATAGTGTAAGATAATTCATAATGTATGAACATAATTGATAAATCATCTCAAATCACCAAAATAATCCATTTACCAAATGTATTTACCATAAATAAATTAATTATGGTTGCACAAATATTAATCAACAAGTATATATATTTAAAATTAAATATATATAAATAAACATGCTTTGGAAATCATTTGAAATCATGTATAAATCAATTTCATATTCATTTCCAAACATAAAAATCATTTAAGAAAGCAAAAGTCCACTCACAGGTATTCGGGAGTGAAATCTCCCCCGGTGTTGCCCTCCTCGGTGTGCGGAGCCGAAGAATTACCTATTTAAAGTTAAGGGATAAATTAGAACTTCCCTACAAATAATTAAAATTAGGCCCTATAAAAGAAACCGCCAAAAGTAATACTATTTTAGCGAAAACGGGCTCGAAAAACGATTTCCGGACCCCGAAAACCCCACCGCCGCCGTCCACCGCCGCCGGCGCCGTCGTGCGCCGCCGCACGCGCCGGGAAACGGTCGGAAAACCACTCCACGCGCCGGGAAGTGGTCTCACGCGCCTGCACGCGCCGGCACGCGCCGGGAAACCCCCGGACGCGCCCCCACGCGCCGGAAAACCATTTCACGCAACGGCCACGCGCCGGAGAGTGGCTTCACGCGCTGGCACGTGTCGTCACGCGCGGGCACGTGTCGCCACGCGCTGGCACGTGGTCTCACGCGCTGGCGCGTGTCCCCCACGCGCGTCACGCGCCCCACGCGCCCTGCTGACGTCACCCCACGCGCTGCTGACGTCAGCCACGCGCCTGCTGACGTCAGAACAGTTAAAGTTAACGAAATATACCTTTTTCTGACGGAATATTCCCTCGCCGTTAGGAATATTCCGTTACCGTTAACGGAATATTCCCTCTCCTTCTTCCTCTTGCCGGTCGCCGGAGCTCCGCCGCAGTCTGGTTCGCCGGAATCTGGAAAATAATTGCCGATTTAGTCCCTAAACTTCAAACATTCATATCTCCTTCGTTCTTTGGCCAAATTGGACGTGTAATATATCAAATTGAAGATATTGAGGAGTAGAACATTTTCATACCAATTTGAGGCCGGAAAAATGGCCGGAAATGGCCTGAAATTGGCCGGAAAGCTTCGGGAAACCCTAATTCCGTTCTCCTTCAATACTGCACCAAATTTGACGTACTTTATATCAAATTGAACCTACTCAATCTAACAAAGCCAATGGTAATGGTCTCAAGGCTTACCTTGGTCTGGATTGCACAGGAAATTGACGGTTAGTTTCCGAAACCGTTCCGACGTCGGTTTGAACGATTGGGTTCGAGTTTGATGATTCCAAAATCACAGTCTCGTCCACAATGACGAGAGGAACACTCTGGTATGATTTTTGGGCGTTGGTTTGGTGGTTTTGGGATTCGTTCAAGGATGGTTGCTCTCGGTACGGTTTTTGCCGAGAGAGAGAATGGGAGAGAAAGAGAGGGAGAGAGAGAGAGATTGCACGTGCAGCGGTTTCTGGGTAGGGTTGGCTGCTGTGCAATCAGCCAAAATGCCAAAAACCCTAATTCCCATACACGGGGTGGCAAATTACCAAAATGCCCCTACACTTTAAAGTTCCGTAAATTGTTCATTCGAACTTCGAATTGAGTTCCGCTTGCGCCCACGCGCTCGTGTCGACAAGTACAACAAGAATATGTAAAGAAAATAACTTTCACATGTCGTCACGAAAAGTCAACAAAAGTCAACATTGACCCTAGGGGTATTTTGGTCATTTCACATAAATTTTGGGACGGGTTGTAACACCATTGCTGAGAGGCGTTTGGCAGGGATGCGTCCTTCAAATGCAGCATTCATCCGTTGAAAGCAGTCAAGTGCGGGATGGCCAGGTTTACCACATATTTGACACACTATGCGTCCACCATTGGAAACAGTCTGTTCCCCATTGTTTGGACCATTACGTTGATTGTTGTTTGGACGAGGGTTGAAGCCTCGTTGATAAGCCCCAACGCCACGATTGGAAGGAGAGGCACCACGCTCAACACCACGAGTGCGTTCTCCACCTCGGCCTCTCGTAGCAACAAAGGCATTCACAGGGGCAGATTCCACCAAAGGAGCAGCTTGCTCAACCATTCTTCTTTCAGTAATCAATAGGAGTGCCTTAAGAGTCGGATACGTGATGGGTGTATCACGAGCTTGAGCAGCACTGACCGTCATCTCGAAGGCTGGACCAAGATTGTTAAACACAATCTGCACGAGCTCATCATCACTCACCGGTTGCCCAGCTAGGGCTAGGTTGTCAGCAATCACATTCATGCAATCCAGGTAATCCGCCACAGAGAGATCACCCTTTTTGGTTGATAGGAGCACTTTGTGCTACGATTTTAATATGTTTATACTTCATTTCTAAGCATTGTGTAGCCCTTATCCTTGCTTTTAAAAGGTCATTTAGTCGATTTAAAATTGTTGGGAAGTTTTGGCTCAAAATTAGGTTATGAAAAGCTCATATTTATGTTATTTTACATCAAATGTACTTGTCTTTTCTTAGTTACTTCCTTATATTTTTGGAGCTATTACTTTGTTTTTGTGTTTTGTAGGATCTTGTCAAGCAAAGAAAAGAAAAATAGCACAAAGTGGATTTTAAGTTACAGATTCGTCAAAACTGCTTGTGCAGATCAGCTGACTTTGGAAGCAAGTTGTGAGCAGCTCAGAATGAATTAAAAAACGTGCCTTATATGCTTGGAAGCTACAGATGTCTAGTTTTGGAGCATTTTCACGGATTGTCCATATCAATTTTCTAGAAGAAGTTATGGCCAGTTTTTAACACTGAAAGGTTCAGAAGATGCTGAGCAGTTTGTAAGCGCAGCGAAAGCAATAAATCAATAAATCGACAGCCAAAACAGATGCAGCCAAGAACAAGCCAGCAAACACATATTCAAATATCTGAAGAAATGGAATTAAAGATGAGGTAAGTGGGAGTAATTGGCATAGGCCACCCAAAAGAGTTACACTTGTGTAACCATTTTCTTTCACTTAATGTCATCAATAAAAATAGCTATTAGGGGGATGATTCAAGGTTAGAAAAAGGAATGGAGAGACCATTCTAACAGCCACACAGATTTCTGAAAAAAAATATATTCTCTCTCCTTTATCCATCCTCTAGTGCAACTCCACGGATTTCAAGCAAGGAAGAAGAAGAGAAGAAGGAGTAGTGAGAAATTCATCCATCATCCACCATTGAACTTTTACTTTAACTTCAAACCAACCGTCAAGCCTCCATCTCCATCTTCCATCCACGGTGTAATTCATTCTATTTCTTTGTAACCTTGTTTGATTTCTATTGGAATTGTTTCTAGTTGACATTGATGTTAGAACAAAGTTTAGGAATTTAATTCTTATGATTGAATAAAGTTTGATCCTTATAATTGTGATTCTTAGTTGCTTATGTGAGATTGTTCAATTGAATTTGCTTCTGAAGAAAACTTTTATATGTTTATGTTCTTTGGTGGCCAACTTAGGATATATACATGTAATTGGTGTAGATTTAATTAACTTGATTCACCTAATAGTTTTGTGAACCCTAAATCACAAGTAGTAAGGCTTTGGACAAGAGTCGAATTCAATTGAAAAGTTGCAAATAGATGAACTTATTCATACTAGGTTGTACACTTAAGTTGATATCCTTTCTCTATGTGTATTGCGTTAAACATGTTTTGATTAGCTAGCTTTCTAGACTTTGATTGCATGCTTAATAGAATTAATCTAGGTGCTCATTTTAGATTAATTAATTAAGGAAAAGTAAATATGAAATCATTTGCTATGAATGTTTCACATGATCAGCTTCTTTCTCATGACTTAGATGAACAATTGTAAGGTTGAATCGAATTTGTTTATGGAGGTGGTTTTGATCTTGTTTCTTTCATTTCATTCTTGTACTTGTGTTTATATATTTTATTTTCTTTGTTTCTTTTAATTTTTGAAAATCTAAAATAGAAAAACCCCCTTTTATTTTTGTAAATATGTTTATACTTTATTTTATTTTGTAAATAATATACTTTGTATTTTTATTGTGGTGTACCCTCGATCCGGATTAGACGATCCCTATTTACCATATACTAACGATGACATTTTCAAGGTTAAATTGTAAACACTAAGGCGTATCAATTTTAGGCGCCGTTATAGGATTGAAAAATCACTTGTTAAATTGTGAATATTTACATTTGTCTATAATGTGATCGGAAAAATAAAAAATAAAAAAAATATATTTTATTTTTACTTTGTTTGTAATTCTCGAAATTTAGTTAGTACTTAGGTTGTTATTTATATTGAACACAAATTTAATTGTGAGTTGTAAATTCAGAGGAATAGATTAGAGTCGCAATTATTAATGTTTGGCCTAAACCCCTTATTGGTGCCTAGTTGAGTCACCCAAGGTTGAGGCGGCCTTTAATGCTTTACTTGTGGAAGCTGTCTTCACACTTAGGACCTTTGCATCTTAGTAAGTATAGCCTATGTGGGATGAGTGTCAAGATGGGGACAACGTTCATGACGGGTTTGTTGAATCAGTGCTTACAAGTGAGCGTAAACCTACAGTAATGGGAGTAGCTCGCCAAAATGGTTTCTTTGCCTCTCGTGGTCGCCCTCCACTGGCCATTTCGATGAGTTGCCCAAAGATGTAGGAGAGACTTTGTGTCTAGGCGACCATACTTGGGCCGCGAGTGCTGATTTCTTGCTGGAATTTAATTTAATATCAATGATATTTATAACAAAAGAAATGGATTGAGACACATTTAAGGTATATTGGATAAAACATACTCTCGAATAAGGGTAGGCGTTTCGGTCCCATTGCACATCGAGATTCCCACATTCTACATGATACCTAAGTGTTGGAAATTAGAATTGTAAAATATAAAGAATTACTTGTTATTACGCGTTGTACTTGTAAATAATTAAAAAATTAGTATGTATATCTCTTGGTGACGTTTTGTTACAATTTAACACGTTTTTGTTGTAATGTTGTTACTCTATTCTTGATTTTCTTTATTATATTGTAAATACTAATTTGTAGTTAATTTAGACCTTCGGATCCTCACATGAATGACCGCACCTTTTTATGTGAGCTCAACTAGTGAGGATTAACGCGGAGTTGAAAGACTCAAGAATCCAACTTGGGACCCTCTAAAGCCCTTTGTTAGCTCTGGTTTGAGTCACAAGAGGAATCTACGGGATCCAACATCTCCTGCCACAAAAAGTCGTTTGAAGAACAAGAGGGAAATGGATGAAAATGCTAGTGATACAATGGGAACTTTCCTCGATACGTGGTCCAAGGAGGACTCCCTTGAGCATCAGAAATTTGCCACGACCTGCGGCGGGAAGAAGCGCGAGTTTGAGCTGAAGAGTGGATTAATTCCACAAGCTACCTTGTTTCATGGCCTAAGTGTGGAGGGGCGTAACAAGCGTCTCGCGAGTTCCAATGTTGTTTGCATAACCATGCAACCCCTAGGAGGCGTGAGGAATATCCGCTTAAGTTGAAAGCATTTCCACTGCTCCACATGGCGCGGAGCCAAAGATTGGCTATATGGGCTTCTGTTTGGACATATCATTTCATGGGGCCTTGATGATGAAGGCACTTTTGGAGAAGTTCTTCCCGACCGAGAAGATCATCACACTTAGGAAGAAGATAAGTGGTATTGAGCAAGATCATGGTGAATCCCTCACGGCCTTGTGTGACGGGTTTAAGTCTTTACTTGCACAATGTCCCGACATCGAGATGAAAGACGAGACATTACTCACGTGTTTACATGAGGGACTCTTGCCATTGGAAAGCTGAGTAACGTCTTTATGGTGGGGAGCCTTTGTTGACAAGTCACTGCTTTGCGGGGAAAGAACATAACAAATCGTATACTAACGCCCAACAATATGAGGGTGTAGGACACAATACTCGTAGAACACATGAGGTGAGCACGAATGTGGCCATTTGAAGACAAATTGAATAAGCTCACTTTCTACTTGTGAACCAGGTTATAAAGTACTTGAGGACCGGAGTGCAACCATAGCTTGTGGGGTATGCTCTATGCGGGGGCACGTGATTGATCAATGCCCCCAACTCATTGATAATGGAGGATGGGAGTCTTTAAATGCTTGTGGAGGATTCCAAGGGGGACCTCGGCGTCAGTATGATCCTTATTCAAATACCTCCTGACCACGGATGGAGGGACCTTCCCAACTTCAAGTGGACTAACAATGATAACATCAGAACCCTCGGAAGGAACTTCCAACGTCCTCAAGGGCCTTCCTTCCAAAGCCTTGCAGCCTCCTCAATGAACTCGAGTCGAATTCCAACTATGACAAGATGTTTGAGGCATTGACTAGTTCTACACGAGGCTTTAATCAGACCATGAGACACATACTAAGGATATTGCAGACCTTAAGCAAATGGGCCAAGTTGTGGACTTTATGAGTAAGATTCACGAAGCGCAGGAGCTGCTAGTAACCTTGATACCTAACCACTAAGGGTAATGTGGAGAATGCATCGAGTGGTTACTCTGAGGAGTGGAAGAGTGGATCAAACCAAGAGATCCAAAAGAAGCCCAAGTGATCGTTGAAGGGCGAAGGAAGAAGAAGAGCCACCAAGAATGGCATTGAAAGACCACCACGCGTCAGGTAGAAGCTAGGACATCCCCACTTCACAAGGCAAATCCCAGGAAAATAAAGGTACGTCTACAACCTGCTTCCAGAATTCGGTTGTGCTAACCCTCAACTGCTTCTTGCATACCCTTCCACGCTTGGTTTGCCAAATCTAAGAAGATTAGAAAAAGTGACCAACTATCATGAAACTTTCAAGAAAGTGCACAAGTGAACCTACCCCTCCTGGAGGCCATCAAGCGGTACCCCAGGTATACGAGGAGGCATGTCTTGCAAGGAGGATCAATCGTGAGAAGGAAGTAGTAAAGGTAAGTGAACGTCTCTGCCCTCATTCGAGGAAGCTACCTCTAAAATGTAAGGATCACAGGAAGCTTTACCATTCCGCGCACTATTGGTAACTTCAGGCTTTAAGAATGCCATGCTAGACTGGGAGCATCTGACAATGTTATGCCTACTTCTGTTTATGAAACCCCCAAGAGTCACAGAGCTAAAATCGTATCAGTATATTCAGGTTAGCCCATGGGTCCAATGCATGCCCTGGGGTTTGTTGGAAGATGTGCTTGTGCGGGTTAACCATCTTATCTTTCCAGCCCAGCTTCTGTGTTGGAAATGGAGGATTCTCACGTAATTCGCGCCTTTACTATTAGGTCGCCACTCCCCAGGGCGGCCGGGGCGAAAATAGATATGTATCTTTGGCTCTCTCACCATGGGGGTCGTGGTGACATGTAACTTCCAACATCTTTGAAGCCATGAGGTATCCTGTTAGATGTTCATGATTGCTTTTCTATTGACATATTGGATGAACTTGCTTGTGAAAATGTTTGACATTATGCATGAGGATACCTTAGTCACTACCTTGAAAATGGAGTAGGCTACACCAAAAATGGTGTCACCATTCCGAGAGGATGATGAAGGACATTTGTGAGGAGAAAATCATTGAGAACGTATCCTTCCTTGAGGCGTCACCCTTTGTAGGTAAGTCCACATTCCACCTTTGTCCATTCAGGTTATACATTAATAAGACTTTACCTTCGGTGGTCCAGGCCCCGAACTTGACTAAAACCTCTTCCAGACCACGTGAAGTATGTCTACTTAGGGGATAAAGACTGACCAGTGATTGTATCCCTCTGCACTTACGTCTTCACAAGAGGATAAGTTGGTGGAAATGTTGAAGAGGAGTATGAAGACCGTAAGTAGGATGGACATTGGCGGATATCAAAGTTAGCCTACAACTTGCGTCCATAGGATACTTCTTGAGGAGGTCCAAACCCACTAGAGAGGCTCGCGTCGTCTCGGCTCCTCCAATGATGGAGAAGTTGGCGAAGAAGAGGTCGTGAAACTCTGGGTGTGGCGTGATATATCCCGTTTGAATTTCCCAAATGGGTGTCCCCGGTTAATTGTGCCCGAGAGGTGGGGTGGCTTGTTGTGAAAAATGCGAGAGTGTTTGGTGCCCCGAGGAAGGGGCCGGTCACGAGGAGCCCACGCGAGTGTGCAGGCTACGGGAAGCTCAATGCAACCACGGAAAGATCATTTTCCTCTTCCATTCATTGATCGGATCTTGGCGCCCTAGGCCCGAGGACATGATTACTACGCTTTTGGATGGCTACTCGCGGGCTATTGATTGCCATAGCCAATGAGGATCGAGAAGACGACATTCACTTGCCCTTTTGGGACATTGCCTATCGTCGCATGCCACTTTGGACTTTGCAACGCCACGGGGTACCTTCCAGATGTATGGTAAGTATTTTTTTCAGATTATATTGAGAAAATCATAGAGGTATTCATGGATGATTTTTACATTTCGGAAAAGTTTTGATGATTGTCTTAATAATCACGGAAATAATTCTTAAACGTTGCATGGAAACTCACCTTGTATTAAATTGGGAAAAATGCCATTTATGGTTAGGCAAGGGATAGTTCTAGGACATATTGTCTCTGGCAGGGGTATGAAGTTGATAAAGCTAAGGTAGACCTTGTACGTTACTTACCCTCTCCCACTTAGTGAGAGAGGTTCGCTCTTTCTTGGTCATGCGGGGTTTACGGGAGGTTTTATCAAGGACTTTTCACGGAATATCAAGACCCTATGCATACCTCGAAGGATGTGGCGTTTACCCCTTTGACAAGGTGTCAAAGCTTTTGACAAGCTTAAAGAGTTGTTGGCGTCTTGCCACCATCATGTTACCTCCAGATTGGTCCATGCCTTTGAGTTTGATGTGTGATGCCTCGACTATGCAGTTGGAGGCACATTTAGGGCAACGAAAGGACAAAAGGCCTATGCCATTTATTATGCTTCAAGAACTCTTAATGATGCACAATTGAATTATTCAACTCTGCGAAAAGAGTTACTTGCGGTTGTTTTTGCACTTGAGAAATTTTGTTCTTACTTACTTGGTACTAAAGTCATTATCTATCTATACGATCATGCGACTCTTAAATACTTAATGTCCAAGAAGGAGGAGGCGAAACTAAGGCTCGTGAGGATGGATCCTACTTTTACAGAATTCGATGTGAAGTCCAAGGACAAAGAAGGGTAGTGAGAATGTGGTTGCGACCATTTGAGCCGCTTGGGTGCATCAGAGGACCCTCTCCCTTTGAATTGCAGAGACATTTCCGAGATGAGCAACTCTTTGGAATTCGGGTAAGTGAGCCATGGTATGCGATATTGTGAATTACGGTATTTCTAAGAAGATTCTGATACCATGTCACGTGCTTTCGTAAGGATAGGCTTAAGAAAGCGTGTTAAACAATATGTTTGGGATGAACCTTATCTTTGGAAATATTATTACGATCAATTGATTAGGAGATGTATACTGAACATGAACAAATGCCATACTTTCTTTTGCCATTCTAAAAGCATGTGGGGTCTACTTTGGGTCCAAGAAAACTTCATTTAGGTGTTGATGCAGGTTCTTTTGGCCAACTTTATTTAGGGATGCATAGTATGCCTATTGTTTAACTTGTGATAGATGCCAAGAATCGGAAATCTAGGTCTTTAGAGATCAAAATGCCATTGTCTAATATTATAAGCGCATTGAAATATTTGATGTGCAAAATTTATAAATTTCATGGGACCGTTCCACTTCATCTTATAGGTTTCTCTATATCTTACTTCAGGTGGACTATGTTCCAAATGGGTGGAAGCAAGGCCCTCGAATATGACCTGGGTTGTTACGGATTTTGTCAAGTCCCAACATTTTTAAACGGTTCGGAATGCCCTAGAGTTCTTATTAGTGATGGAGGATCTCAACTTACTGCAATCGGACAATTGTGAGGCTTTGTTGAGAAAATATGATGTCACATAAGGTTTCTACACCTTATCACCCCCGAGACAAGTGGAAAAGCCCAAGTCTCTAGCAGTGAGATCGAGGATGCCAGAAGGCGTGAATTCTAGCGGGAAGGATTGGTCCTACGTTTGGAGGAGGATCTTTGTGGGCTTATAAGTGCCATACAAGACTCCCATTGGAATGTCACCTTACGAATAGTGTATGGCAAACCTTGCCATCTGCTGCGAAGTTAGAGCCTGAAAGCTTGGTGAAGTTTGTGAAGCAGTTTAACATGGATATTGATGAAATTTAGGCTTCTGAAGCACACAATTGCAAGAGTTGGAGGAGATTCGGGAATGATGCATTGAGTGCAAGAATCTATAAAGAGAAAACAAAAGCCTTCCATGATAAGATGATTCGTGGAAAGACTTTTGTTGTGGAGACGAAAAGTTCTTTTGTTCCATTCTCGTCTGAGCTTTTCCCGGGTAAGCTTCGTTCTCGTTGGATTGGACCTTTTATTATTACTAACGTGTTCTCTCATGGGTACATGCCAGTTAAGAGTGAACAAACGGGAAACGAGTTCAAGTGAATGGCCACCGCCTAAAGCCCTATTGTGAAGCGTTTGTGGAACATGAATTGGAGCGGTACCCGTCCAAAACGCCACATGACCGAGGATTAAATGGAGGAAAGTCTAGGCCGATGGTATAAATATCAAGCGCTACATGGGAGGCAACCCATTTCAAGCGTAGAAGTGAAGGAGCCATCCAGGGAGTTTGTCATTTCTATTTCTCCACTTTTACGTTGAATTGTATAAATGTTTATTTGTTTGTTTGTTTTTCTTTCATAAACTTATTCCATGCTTAGGATTTATATTTTATACTTTTGAGCTTACATTGAGGACAATGCTAAATTTTAAGTGTGGGGTGGGTTTATATCGTTGTTTGAATTTTGCTTCATTCGAAAAAAGAAAAAAAATTAAAAAAAAAAACAATCGTTGTTTTTATTTTTGTTTTGAGTCTTAGGATGCCCACTGGAAATCTAGGATGATTATGTCTCTGAATTTATAGGTGATTATTTTGAATTTTTGAGATTAAATTATGAGTTGATTGATAATGTGAAATTGGTATGAAAATTTAAGATTTGGATTGATTGTGGCCCATTAAGCATGCTATGATTAAGTCGAGCCATTTAACCCAAGTGAGCTTTTGAGCCAATTACTTTCTCTTGAGTGTTTAAATGTTTAAACTACGAAATTTTATTGCTTGTTTTTCTTTGAAACCTCATTATTCTTTAAAAAAAAATTCAATGACTATTGTGCCGGAGTTTTAATGAACTAGAATGCTAGAACTCGACTTTTGTAACTTTTCGAAGCTTTTAAGCCATAATATGCCCTGATCTTAGAAAGGACGAAGGAATTAGGATAACCACCAAAAGCCAAATAAGCTTGTGTCCCTAATTGTGCCGTCGTGGGACTCCTTAGAATGAACCCCGCCGAAGGCCTCGTTGTGCCTTTGTTTCATCACCTCATGGCAACACCTTAAGCTTAGTACGGGATATCCCTACCTTTGTCCTACGGACCCTAGTGGAGCATGACTTAATTTTGTAAAGGTGAGACGATGAGAAACAAAAGTGTGGGGATTGGGACAAGCCAAAGTGTATGTAAAATTTAATTCTTAAAAAAAAAAAAAAAAAAGAAGGAAAAAAAGAAAAAAAAAAAAATTTAGATGGCTTGAGTTCCCTTCTTTGTGTTGAATTAAGGGTGTGTGAATCAAGGCCCAACATTGATATATATGGCGCTTTGTACTTTCATAAGAGAAAAGAATGAAGAGAGAGGGCCAAACAAGATGAAATTTGGCCATATTTTACATGCTACTGCTTGGTGCTTTAGGATCTGTAATTCACTTCACCTTTCACTTCTCAACCAAGCAGCCCCATTAACCTTTGTAGAAATTCCTTACTTGATCTTTGAGATGGCAGCCCCCTTGGTTAGTGGAGTCGGTACAAAAGTCGAGCTTATGGTTTGGTTTCATTTGTGCACTTAGTTATTTCTTGAGGTTTTGAAAATTTTTCACAAGTGCTTTCATTGATGAAATACGCAAACCGTTTGTTGTTTACAAATTATTCTCTTGCGTATACTTGGTGTGAAGCTTTTTAAGCATAGCCATTTCTGAGTAAAATTGAGAAGTATCCCACATTGAGTTGAGTTGAACTGTCTTAAACATGCTAATCATTCTTTATAGCCACATTTGTCATCTCTTACTTGTTCATACTAATAACGCATGTTTATCAAACTTAGAATTGACATGTTTTTAAATAAATGCTAAAACACAAGAAAGCCATGGAATTAGAGATTACAGAGATAACTGTTTAGGGGCTGAGTTGTGTTTTGTTTTTGTTTTGTATTTTGCTAAGGGACTAGCAAAAGCTAAGTGTGGGGTAATTGATAGGAGCACTTTGTGCTCACGATTTTAATATGTTTATACTTCATTCTAAGCATTGTGTAGCCCTTATCCTTGCTTTTCTGAGTCATTTAGTCGATTTAAGAGTGTTGGGAAGTTTTGTGGCTCAAAATTAGGTTATGACAAGCTCATATTTATGTTATTTTTACATCAAATGTACTTGTCTTTTCTTAGTTACTTCCTTATATTTTTGAGCTATTTACTTTGTTTTTGTGTTTTGTAGGATACGTCAAGCAAAGAAAAGAAAAATAGCACAAAGTGGATTTTAAGTTACAGTTCGTCAAAACTTCTTTGTCTTGGTCGGTGACTTTGGAAGCAAGTTGTGAACTTCGAGAATGAATTAAAAAACGTGCCTCAAAACTGCTTGTGCAGATCAGCTGACTTTGGAAGCAAAGTTGTGAACAACTCAGAATGAATTAAAAAACGTGCCTTATATGCTTGGAAGCTACAGATGTCTAGTTTTGGAGCATTTCACGGATTGTCCATATCAATTTTCTAGAAGAAGTTATGGCCGTTTTAACACTGAAAGGTTCAGAAGATGCTGAGCAGTTTGTAACTGCAACGAAAGCAATAAATCCAATAAATCTGACAGCCAAAACAGATGCAGCCAAAGAACAAGCCAGCAAACACATATTCAAATATCTGAAGAAATGGAATTAAAGATGAGGAGTAAGTGGGAGTAATTGGCATAAAAGGCCACCAAAGAAGTTACACTTGTGTAACCATTTTCTTTCACTTAATGTCATCAATAAAATAGCTATTAGGGGATGATTCAAGGTTAGAAAAAGAGATAAGAGACCATTCTAAACAGCCACACAGATTTCTGAAAAAATATATTCTCTCCTCTATCCATCCTCTAGTGCAATTCCTACAAAATTTCAAGCAAGGAAGAAGAAGAGAAAGAAGAGGCAAGTGAGCAATTCATCCATCATCCACCATTGAAGACTTGCTTTCAGAAAGCTTCAAGAATCCAACCGTCAAGCCTCCATCTCCATCTTCCATCCACGGTGTAATTCATTCTATTTCTTTGTAACCTTGTTTGATTTACGTTGGAATTGTTTCTAGTTGACAATGATGTTAGAACAAGTTTAAATTCGAATTCTTATGATTGAATAAAGTTTGATCCTTATAATTGTGATTCTTGGTTGCTTATGTGAAGTTGTTCAATTGAATTTGCTTTACAGAAAACTTTTATATGTTTATGTTCTTTGGTGGCCAACTTAGGATATATACATGTAATTGGTGCTTTAGATTTAGGTAAACGATTCACCTAGTTTTGTGGACCTAAATCACAAGTAGTAAAGGCTTTGGACAAAGGTCGAATTCAATTGAAAAGGATTGCAAATAGATGAACTTATTCATACTAGGTTGTGCACTTAAGTTGATATCCTTTCTCTATGTGTATTGCGTTAAACATGTTTGATTAGTTAGCTTTCTAGACTTTGATTTACATGCTTAATAAGAATTAATCTAGGTGCTCATTTAGATTAATTAATTAAAGGAGAAAGTAAAATATGGGAAATCATTTTGCTATGAATGTTTCACATGATCAACTTCTTTCTCATGACTTAGATGAACAATTGTAGAGTTGAATCGGAATTTGTTTATGGAATTGGTTTTGATCTTGTTTCTTTCATTTCATTCTTGTACTTGTGTTTATATATTTTTATTTTCTTTGTTTCTTTTAATTTTGAAAATCTAAATAGAAAACCCCTTTATTTTGTAAATATGTTTATACTTTATTTTATTTTTGTAAATAATATACTTTGTATTTTTTTATTGACCAGTGTACCCTCGATCCCGGTTCGCGATCACTATTTACCATATACTAACGATGACATTTTCAAGGTTAGAAGGTATGCGCTTACTAAGAGCGTATCATTGGTCTGCAACAACTCGTTCCTCGAAACAAAATTCTATTTTGTGAAGAAGATACATACCTTTGCTCGAGAGCTTCCCGGAGTCGATCGGCGGTTCTCTTGCGCCCCGACGGGAACGGGAGGCCCGACGGTGAGAGAACTATTGATCCCAGCGAGATCATGAGTCTGCTGTTGGATCCCAGCGATGGCGAGATTGGCCGGTCGGCGCGCCCGAGGCGGGTTCTTAGGAGGACTACTCCACGGTGCCATCGACACCTTCAGCTAGGCTCTGGGACATCTTGGAGATAGGAGTATTTGGGCCAACCACGGTGGGTAGTTGGTCCTATCTGGCAATGGTAGCACGGCCGGTGGTCATGGAAGCATATGAATGGAGAAGATTGTTTGGGGGGGGAGACAGGGTTGGAGGTTGTGAAGAATGCAGATTGTTTTTGACCATGGAAGCGAGGAAAAAAAAAGCAAGGATCACGTGTCGTTAGACAAAGGCTCAATACCATGTAAAACTTGAGAACACAATAGCTTTTACTTGATTGTGCACATACCCATTCAAGGCATGGTACATCATTTATAATTACTTTCGGATTACATTTAGGGTTTGAAAACCCTACTTACAAGGAAGTTTAAAGTTCAAAAAACAAGCTTGAAACCTACAAGGATTACACGCAGCTTTAGTTACAAGAATAATTCAAGTAAAGTCCACCAAGGAGAGAGAGTTCTAAGCTTATCACAACTCCTTAAGCAACGTTAGCGGTAACTAACTTCGACTTCGTCTAACACCTATAGCTAATGATCTTCACATCGACCTATAAATGATGTAAATATGACATATGAATGAGTAACGTAGAATTTTTCTCACTTTCTCATATATAGAGTTACCTTAGCTAAAATCTCTCTGCTTGATTTGAAATTTGCTCCGCTTGGAGGAATTGTACATTGGTGGAGTTACGGGGAGCTCGGTCCTTCCCTTTTTGATTGTCAAGTTGGATCATTAATGCAGCGTCTACAAGGTTACGGTTGAGCGGTTGGCCCTAAGCTCAAGTCTACGCCTCAAACAAATTCCAACACCTCCACTTCTCTAACACGTTTGTATGTATATGAATTTGAATGGAGTGGGGGCTTTTACTTTGAATGGTTGGTAGTACCCATCCACCTGAGAATCCACAGTTGGGATTGCAAAGAATCTGATGAATTTACCAAGTGTCCAAGCTATGCAACGCCTCACCAATTACAAACCACGTGGTTCAGATGTCATCCGCTTCTAGAGCAAAGATGCACGGCCCCCGGGGACAATGACACCAGGATTATTTAAGATTTCTCACATTCAGATATCACAAGTAAGTTTTTGAAATTATGGAAATGAAATGACGAGTTGATGTTATATGTTTATCTCTTTTTGTTGTTTTATTGGTCTCCATTCGTACTACACAAAAATTCAAACTAGTATTATAGCAAAAGAGTTGTTTTATCCTTCTCCCTTTTCTTTTAAATCGGTTGCGGTCGGAGACGAACTGTACGAACCGTGGGATTGAAGCTACGCAACGCCTTGCAAAGGAAACTTCACAACAAATGTGTCGCGGAAAAACCAAGCGTGTACGGTTTGATCTTCATGGGATGCAACTTTTCGGGGAATGGCTACACATTTATCGAAGTTACTTGTATTCAGGTTTATGTACAACGACTCCAAATGGCTCGAACTTTCGCATTGAAATTAAGCCTTGTAAGCTTTTCAAACCCACGCCTCCTCTTACTCTTCTAATTGATCAATGCACATTGTACTACGACTTCGACTTACTATATGTTGTATTTCCCAGTGGCATCTATATTTCTTTTGGCATGCTGTGGCGTTTTTCAGGATCTCAACAAGTGCAAACTCAGTGGCATCATATTTCTTTTGGCATGCTGTGGCGTTTTCAGGATGCTCCAACAAGTGCAAACTGAGTCAATTTTAAACCCTTTACAAGATATTAAATTTCTCGCTCTACCTTCATTTCTCATAACATACCTTGAATTATAGTCTCTTTAGCAAAGTCTTTATTTTGGTACCATGTGGGCATTCTCTTTTAATCACACACCTGCCAGCACCCAAGCAAAATCATGTTCATGTAATATATAGAACTGCTGAAATTGCTTTCTCTTTTGTTATTATCCTTATATCTACGAATATGTTGGACTGATATTTTCATGGTTACTTGTGATTTCTGAACGGATTTTGAATGTCCAGGATGAACAGTGTTTGAATTCGGTTGATTTCTTTATCTCTAATTACACTGTAAAATACCTGCATTATTCGAGTAGGTAAAATCTTCAGTTGCAATGCTAGATGATATTTCAAGCTTTGTACTATCAGTTGAAAAGAAGTTAAAATTTGTTCTGTATATCTTTCCTAAGTTGTTTTTGTTGTCATCTTTGGCCAGGCAGAATTGGGGTCTGGTAGAAACTCTTACTATATATAATTCTTTTAGCATCCTTTGGCATTTTCTTGACGTTCTTGCTCAACTGGAACAATGTCGTGCAGTAGATGCAAAAAAGAGTCCAGGTACTGATGCACAAGATATGTTTTTCCCGAAATGTGGTGTTTGTTGTTTTGGATATTGTTTCGTCCTTCTTTCATCCATTACGTGCTAAATTTCTCATTCTACCTTGTTCAGTAATGTACTTGCCTTATAGTCCTTTCAAGCTATGTAATTTATGAATTAGTTCATGTGGTTGTTGAGAACTACATTGAAATTGAAGCGGACTTGGTTAAGAAATACTTACTTGTATAGTCCTTTCTACCTTCAGTCGATTCCACAGGCCCAGACTAGTTTCTCTTTCTGATTCACATTGTTTTGTTCCAATTTTTTCAAAATGCAATTTTATCCTGATCACAATGACAGAAATTTGTTTATATTTATCCCAGGACTTGTTTTGGGTAAACGATGTTGGACAGTAGTTTTGGGGCTAATTGTAATTTCTGAATTGTAAGCACAGTCATTTTGAATTCAGTTGATTTTTGTGTCTATAATTGATTTTTGTGGCTAATTATTATTGCTGAAATTATCAAGAGTGATATATTTATTATTGTTGATTTTGCATCTTACCTAGCGGAACGATTCAAGATCTTGGGACTATTTGGGGTTCAGTGAAAGTTGAAATGCAATTATCGAGGTGATATTATTGTTGGTGTGTTCGACTGCGGGATTTGGCCGGAATCTGAGAGCTTTAGAGACGAAGGTTTTGGTCCGCCTCCCAAGAAGGTAGAAAGGAAGGTGCTTGAGAAGGCAGCAAAAATTTCAGTTGCAACAGGTTAGTTTACATAACTTTTCGGTTTCACTAACATAATCATATAGTCACTACTCCTCGTACAAATATGTAAACTGGAAATTAATATTTTCAATTGCTATCCTTTTGTTTTATTTCAAAACAAACAATAACTAAATGTAAACAGGAATGTCATACGTTTCACATTTCACAATTTTTATAATTGTTTTGCCTCTGTACTTGGTAATACTTTGTAAACCATATGAAATGTTCATTTTGCAGCAAGTTCATTGGACCTTGATAAGAGTCTTCGAGGGGATGTTTTGATTCATGGAACTCACTCTGCCTCCAACGGTGGCAGGGCTGTTATGGCCTAGCAAACGATAATGCTAGAGGAGGTTTCCTTCTTCGAGAATTGCAGCATATAAAGTATGTGGTTTCTGCATTTACTGGAGCTACAGAACTATTTTTGATACTAATTACTTATGGTAATTTCTTTCCACCCAGCTTGACTAAGTTGGAGCATGTAATTTTCTGAATGTCTGGTTCCACAAGTATTTATTCATTAACTTCGACTGAAAACCAAAATTTCCAAAGGTACCCAACGACTTGTGATTTTCTCGAATAGTGGCATGGGAGTTCTCAATATTACTTTTGTTCCAATTTGTACAAACAGTTACGGCAAGCTTGAACCTTGGCATTCAAATTAAGCAATGTACATAAACTTTCAAACTCGCACCTCCCCTCTTCTCTTCTAATTGATCAATGTATCGTACTGTTGACTTCGACTTACTATATATGCTGTGTTGTTTCCAGTGGCATCTATATTTCTTTCGCAATGGCGTTTCTCAGGATGTTCACAAAATCGAAGTGTAACCTTATGAGTTTGCATCACAGGCTCAGCTTTCATTGTATTTCCAAATCAAGTTTTTGATTACATGAGCTCATTGGGTGACGGAAGTGAAGTCTTGGACGTGCAAGCAGCAGCCAAAGTGTTGAATGCTAGACAAGAAAAAAGAGTGAGAAAACTATTGCACTACCCTCCAGATTGTAACTCTCTTCACTCTCTCTCACTTTACTCTCAAAAGGCTCTCAAACACATTGTAATCGTAGCCTCCATTATCATAGTAAAATCTAGAAAAACTACTCAATATGGACGTAGCCTTATTTAGGTGAACCACGATATATCGTTTAAGTTCTTGTGTGATTACATTTGATTACACTATTTTATCTTTATTTACTCATTTTTTGGAGTGTGCAAGTGCGCAATGGCTAGTGAGTTACGCACTCACGAGAAGTTTTATCACACTATTCTCGTATTGTTTTAATTCCGCGCACTTTCTCGAGAGTTTGGATATCACATTTCTTGATCACATTTCTCTTAAAAAACACAAATCCATTCCATCTACATCTCATAGATAAAATCCGAATGATGCTTCCTTTCTTTGTCCAAGTTTGCGGGGATTAGCTCGGTACTCGCAAGCATTGAATACTCACACCAATCTCACCCTTACGTCCCCCCTCTCTCCCTCCCTCCTCCCTCTTTTAATGGTGAGATCGGTGTGAGCATTCCAATAGCTGCGGCCTTCTTCAACTCTCCCAGTTTTGTTTGTCTATCACCCTTCACAAGAAGTTGCCCGCTGTCCACGTGGCCATATTTGTTACCAGGCCTTTTTTATATTGCTGAAAAGATACACACCAACTTCAAAGAAAAAGTTGAAAAAATCTTAAATGATATGTATTATTCAATGGTCCGAAAATTGAATGATTAGGATTAATTTCGCGATGTATTTCGAATGAATCTTTAAATGCGTTCGGCGGTATGTATGTGTCGTTGAATGATATGTACCCTATTAAAGTTTGACTCAAAAAAGTTACTACTTACTACCAAAAGCCGAAAAAGAACTTGATGATTGTGTGGATAAGGTTGTGTTTCCTCATATTCTTTGTGGACTCTCCATATCAAGAATTGCACTAAATAGGGTCATTTTGGAGAAAAGCTTACCTACACTTGAAAAGTCATGGTGACCGCATAACCTAATAGGCTTGCAATATCGACATAGTGTCATTCCGAGAAAGTTGTTCTCCATTTTGGATGATGGTACCTTTTTGAACATGCCATGCGAATTACTAATTGGTTCAAATTCAATGGTCATCTTCTCTTTTCTTTTTGTCGACAAGCGAGCGATAATCAACACTAAATTGATTTAAATTACGGAGGAAATTCAAACTTGAGTGTCTAGGAAAGCACCTTTACCAAGTCAACTTGCCTAAACCAAGGTTTAATGATTTTCAAACGTTTTAAAGTTTGGCTTCCATTACACGATGACAAGAAGCAAGCCCCTTCGTCGAACTTATTTGCCACCAACATTTGTTGTACTTGTCGATACTTCCCTTACTCAAAAAACATCAACATATTTCTACATTCATCACCAATCACCCCTTGGCTTTCCGTCAAGGTAACTATATTCACATCGATCTTTGAATGAATTGTAAATATGACATATGAATGAGTAGCGTGAAATTTTCTCATTTTTTCAAATAGGGGATTGTGTTGAGGTATTTTCAACCTTCTCTTGCATGGTGAAGATTAGTTCTCCTTTTTACTTGGTAGAGATTAGCCTCATCAAACACGGTTGGTACTTCATTTGTATTAACTATTTCTATTGAATTTACTAATTTGTGCATCGAATAATAATGATTATACTGTCAAATATTTTGTGCTGTATCGGATTAGAAAGCTGATTATATTATACAGTGATGTTGTGCCCAATTAACAAACTCGATTTTTAAATAATTTTTAATAATTCTCATCAGCCACTTCTTTTGACTATTGTGGGAATTATATGTTTGACCAAGCTGCTGGTGTATTGCAGCTGCCGTATAAACTATAAAGAAAAGGATCGAATATGTCCTTCAATTATTATGAGAAAGTTGGATCATAACCCACATCTGGTGTATTGAAGCCGGACATCATCATTTTATTTCCCTTCCATCTGCTCGAGAGAAAATTGAGAGAACATTCCACTCGATCGGCATGGAAGGGAAGATTACAGAAACTGTGTTGACTTTTTCTGTTGAGGAATACTGCGAAGGTGGCGTCACTTGCTGCTCAAGAACTCAGTCTTGCTTGGGGTTTCAAAGCTGAACTCAGAAGGCTTCGAGGAGTCATTGACCGACATTGAACGTTTCTTGGTTGATGTTGCCGACCAACCACAAGGTAGTTATACAAAGTATTTGTGAATTCTCTTATAATCTCACACAATTTACCAGTAATCTCAAATACGTTTCTATTTTTCATTGTCTCACAGGTCCGGAACTTAAGTCAATAGAGGAATGGGTGAAGGGCTCAAAGACATAGCTCATGATGCTGACGTGTCTTGGATATTAATTCGACTACGAAGTTGATGTCGAGGGCGTAAGTCGAAATCCAAACCATATGAAGAAAAGGTGCTCAGCTTCTTTTCACTCTCCAATCCACTTGCATTTAAATTGAAAATGGCGCATAAATTCAGAGAATCAATGCATCCTTGGTGGATCTCTCAAGAGGCCGAGCACCTGTTCTTGGACTAGTTTCAAAAGTAAGAAGGCAGCAACCCCTCGAGGAAATAGATGGGACAGACAAACCAACGCATTCATTGGCAGAGAAGAAATAACCGTTGGAAGGGGGAGGTTGTGTCGAAATATGAACACAACCTTGACCGACTCCAAATACAATCAAGAAAATCTTTGCGATTTATGGCAATTGTGGGAATGGGAGGCCTCGGAAGAAACAACTTTGGCCAGAATCGGTTTACAATAGGGAATCGATCCACAAGTTTTTGAAAAAAAAATTTGGATTTGTGTATAAATACTAATTTTGGCGTCAGAATTTCATCCACTTGGATCTTGAATCTGCTAATCACCATAAAAGCCCCTTGAAAGATAACAGAACGCATTGCTTATGTTTCATGAAGAGTTGAAAGATAAGAGATACTTACTCGTACTTGATGGCGTTTGGAACCAAGACTCTAGAAAATGGGAGAATTTGATGGATTGTTTGTCAAAGCTTTATTGTTGCTAAAGGATCCAAATTGTTGTCCTTACTGCGGTGGTAAGTCATCAATCTCGGAAAAGCTACTTCCACGACATGATTTGGGAAAAACTTTGGGGATGAATGTTGGTCCATCATGAAAGATAGAGCTTTCCCCGGTGCGGTTCTCATATAGGCTTTGAAGTTGATGCGTTCCAGGACAATTGGAAGGGAGATTGCTGAAATTGTGGTGGTGTTCCATTGGTGGCAAAGGTGCGTACTTTCTGCATATCGCAACATGGAATTTGCACCTTTTTTATTATTTTTACATGTTTTCATTTATAAATTAAAAGGCTCACCACTTTATTCACCCCTTGTGACAAATATATATTCATTGTACAAATTTCATAATCGAAATGAGTTCATTTTTGTAATAATCATTTAAAGATCATCTTTACAAAAATTCATTCATGTTTGATACTTAGTACATTATTTGGTAGCAAACACTTTGAATCCCAGTTATATTATTTGCAAAAATTCATTCATTCCATGTTGATCCAAGCCCTTTGAATTTTAGTTATATTATTTGCAAAGTGATTGAATTTACATGGTCTTCCAAAGAGTGCAAAAACTTCACCAATACGGTTATAATCAATTAAATTAGTTAAGCGGCTTAAGCCAACTGCATTATTATTGAATGAAAGTATTTTCTACACTATTTTGAAACCTTTGAAACGAATTAAGTAGAACTATGCCTAGATCATTATGTGATAGAAACTACGCAATCCAATCCAGCAGGGTTTTGGGAGGCATTTTGCACACTAAAAGTATTGCGGAATGGTCGTCATTCAAAGGCAGTCAAATATGGCACAGCCTATCAAAAGGAGAAGATAAAATTATGCCGAGTCTTGAAGTTGAGTTTTGACAATTTAGAATCACCATCATTGAAGCAATGTTTTGCATATTGCTCGAATATTTCAGAAAGATTTTGAAATGAAGGAATAGCAGTTCAACTTTGGATGGGCCTACTCCACCCTTCGCCTGCCGAAAGTAATCAAGATATGGAGGACATAGGCAATCAATATTTTGATATTCTATTGCAAAGCTCCTTATTTCAAGATGCTACAATGGGTTATAGTGGCACTATTAGCAAATGCAAGATGCATGATCTCGTGCACGATCTTGCAGAACTTGTATCCAGATACGAAATCTTGAAGGGAGACTTGCGTGGCCCAGATAATACACAAGAAATTCGACATGTTGCTCGGGTTTCTACTTCTAGACTGGAACAAATTGCAGAAACAAGTGCTGAGAAATTGAAGTCACTGTTTTCCGACGATGGTGAATTTCTTGCTAACATTCTTCCACGGTTCAAAGCTTTACGCGTCTTAAATTTAAGTAATGCGGCTAATATTGAAGAATTTCCAGTTTCAGTTGGAAGTCTGAAACACTTGAGGTATCTTGACATTTCTGAAACAAGATTCAAAGCACTCCCCAAATCTATTGGCAAGCTCTATAACCTTCAGACGTTAAGAGCAACGAATTGTGCCCTTGAAGAGTTTCCAAAAGAAGTGCAAAACTTGATCAACCTGAGGCATATTTATTTTGATGAGAGTACGAAATTTCCACAGGGGATAAGGCGGCTGACTCACCTTCGAACATTACCTTACTTTTCAGTGGGTAATGAGATTGGTCGTCGAATTGAAGAGTTGGCTGGCTTGGAGCAATTGAAAGGTGAATTAATTCTTTGTAATTTGGAGCACGTAAAGAATGGAGAAGAAGCAAAGAAAGCTAAGTTAGAGGATAAGAGGGAAGTATGCCATTTAAGCTTCGAATGGACAAGAGGTAGGTCAACAACTGACAACAATGAGGAGGAGGATGTCCTAGAAGGCCTCCGACCGCATCTTGAGTTAAAGACCCTAATTATTGACAACTTCATGGGCAATAAGTTTCCATTGTGGATGATGAGTAGGTCGGTACTGCTCAACAACTTGAAGAAGATTATGTTAGTTGGATGCGACAAATGTGAAGTAGTCCCACCGCTCGGTCATCTACCCAATCTTACAGAGCTTAAGATTAGAGGAATGGCCAACTTGAAATGCGTTGGAGCTGAGTTCTATGGTTATGTAGATCTTGTCCACAATGTAGCTACAACAAGTAAAGAGATAATCACTTTATTTCCCATACTAAAAGTATTATATATTTCTGAGTGCGGTAATCTAATTGAATGGATGGAAGCACCGCCAAAAAAAGCAGTGGTTTTTCCTTGCCTCGAGGAGTTGCACATTGAAAATTGTTTGAAATTGAGAAATGCTCCGAGTCATTTTCCATTTCTCCAAAAGTTGGAGATAATGTATTGTGATAGCAGAAGGCCAATAGAAGAAATAAGCAGTGGACTAACAACTCTAACTTCCCTCAAAATAGAAGGTATTAAGGAGCTGACTTGTTTACCGCAAGGGATGTTGAAGAAGAACAATAAACTCTCCTCTCTGAAGATAACAGACTGCGTTGATTTAACTTGTATTGCTCCCGATGTATTTGGTTGTTGCAGTTCTCTGGAGAAATTAGTTATCGGTGGGTGTGGAAAGCTGAGGCATTTGGCGGATGGGATAGACACACTCCCTCTCCTTCACACCTTGCAGATATACAGCTGTCGTAGTCTAGAGTTGATTCCAATTACACAGGGCATGGCATCCCTACGCCATTTAGAGATTGACGGTTGTAAACAATTGTCAAGGCTACCGAGTGGGTTAGAGTACTGCACCTCTCTCCGGAGATTGAGTATATGGAATTGTGAAAAGCTGAGGCATTTGGCGGATGGGCTAGGCACACTCCCTCTCCTTGAGTTCTTGCAGATATACAGATGTCCTAGTCTAGAGTTGATTCCAATTACACAGGGCACCTTCACATCTCTTCGAAAACTGGAGATTACAAATTGTGAAAGTTGGGCGAGCGGTCTGCAATTCCCACTCTCTCTTGAGGAGCTGACGATAAACGATATCCCTAATTTAGAGACTCTTCCAAGTTTAGACAACCTCAATTCTCTCCGTCATTTGGAGATTGAAAATATGCCGAAGCTAAAATCTCTGCCCAATTTAGAGCTGCTCCGCTTGGAGGAATTGTACATCGGTGGGTTCTGGGGGGAGCTCGATTCCTTCCCTGATTTTCAAGTTGGATCATTAATGCATCTCAGAATTTTAGAATTGAGCGGTTGGCCTAAGCTCAAGTCTCTGCCTCAACAAATTCAACACCTCACTTCTCTAACACGTTTGGAGCTACATAAGATTGACGGAGTGGAGACCTTGCCTGAATGGTTGGGTAGCCTTACATCCCTTACGGAGCTGAGGATTTGGGATTGCAAGAATCTGATGAATTTACCAAGTGTCCAAGCTATGCAACGCCTCACCAAATTACAAACCCTGTGGATTTCTAGATGTCATCCCCTTCTAGAGCAAAGATGCAGCAGGGACAGCGGCACAGATTGGCCTAAGATTTCTCACATTCCAGATATCACAAGTAAGTTTTGAAATTATGGAAATGAAATGACAGAGTTGATGTTATATGTTTATCTCTTTTGTTGTTTTATTAGTCTTCATTCGTATCACATACAAAAATTCAAACTAGTATAACAAAGTTGTTTATCCTTCTCCTTTCTTTTAAATCAAGAATAATGTGATGAGACAAACAGTTGGATTGAGCTGCATCAAATGCGTTGCGGAAAACCAAAGTGTGTACAGTTTGATATTCATGGGATGCAATCAGGGAATGGCTACACACTTCAAGTAGATTACTATATACCAGTTTTATGTACAAACGCACTCCAAATGACCCGAACTTTCGCATTGAAATTAAGCCTTGTGTTTTTTCAAACCCACACCTCCTCTTTCTTCTCTTCTAATTGATCAATGCATTGTGTTGTTGACTTCTGACTTACTATATACGCTGTATTTCCCAGTGGCATCTATATTTCTTTTGAAAGATCTTCGTGGCTTTTTTGCAGGATGCTCAATAAGTGCAAGCTGAGTCCAGGTACTGATGCACAAGATATTTTCATGGTTACTTGTGATTTCTGAACAGATTTTTGAATCGGATGAACAGTGATTTGAATTCGGTTGATTTCTTTTATCTCTAATTACACTGTAAAATACCTGCATTATTGCATAAATTAGGTAAAATCTTCAGTTGCAATGCTAGATGATATTTCCAAGCTTTGTACTATCAGTTGAAAAGCAATTTGTTCTGTACATCTTTCCTAAGTTGTTTTGTTGTTGTCTTTGGCCAGGCAGGTTAGAGTCTGCAGAATTTCCATTGTATATAATTCTTTTAGCATCCTTTGGCATTTGCATGGCGCTCTTTCTCAATTGAACAATGTAGTGCAGCAGGTGCAAACAGAGTCCAGGTACTGATGCACAAGATATGTTTTTCCCGGGAAATGTGGTGTTTGTGTTTTAGATATTGTTTCATCCTTCTTTCATCCATTGCATGCTAAATTTCATACTACCTTGTTCAGTAATATACTTGCCTCTGAACTGCTAGCATGTAATTTCTGAACTACCAAGAGGTTGTTGAGAAATACATTGAAATCAAGCGTTTTCTATTTTTCTTGTTTCTAAAAGTGTTGAACCATTTTCATTTTTCTTGTTTGTTCACCAAATTCTTTTCAATTGGAATGTTTCTTCTAGGATGTGAGAGAAATTGTGATCTAAAATTACGGACTAATGACTTTTATCCCAAGGAAATGGTAGTAATGGAGCCGATTTATCACACATTTGGTGCTTCCTGGTTGCACTTTCCTTTATCTGTTTGATTCTGCATAATGAGTGAAAGTGGGCAAATGTTAACCCAAGAATTGTTATTATCTGGTAAAATTTCTGCATTTGCTTTGTCTTTTGTTATTATTCTTAGGAAGATTTTGGACTGAGATTTTTATGGTTACTTGTAATTTCTGAACAGATATTTGAATAGTAAGCAGAGTGATTTGAATTCTGTTGGCTTTTGTGTCTGTGATTGATAGCCCTCAAAACTTGAATTCTGCATAGTATTGCAGAAGTTAGTAACAGAATCTTCAGCTGCAATGTCTCAAGTGATTTTACTATCAGTTATGCTGAAATTTGTTCTTTATATTTTTCTTAAGTTGTTTTGGTGTTATCCTTGTACAGGCAGAATTGGGATTCCATTCAAAACTCATGCGTGGATCAATATCATTCTTCAACTTCAATCATGTTTCCGCATCATAAAATCTAGTTTGGATAAAATTGGTAATCTTTTATCGTTTCAATTACAAACTGGATCAATATTCTTTGTTTGATACCATCGCCAACAAATGTATTCGTATGAAGGTATTTGGAATTCGCCGATTTTTGTGTTGTGTGGATCTTTAGAAGCTTGGGCTTCAGCGTCCTCTGTGCCCTGCATTGCTGTGAAAGGAGAGCAAGAAGTAGCCAACTGCTGAATATCATTGAACGATCTAAGCAAGCATTTTTTCCATTTTTCAGGTTTTTCTTCATTTGATATTCACCATGAACTTTTTAGTTATTATGCCATGATGATAACGATGTCGTCGTAATAAGAGTCATTTGTGTTGCAAAAACAAAAGTTTGTTCTGTTGCTTGTAAAATAGTAAAGTCTCTACATGGAATGCCATGATGATAACGATGTCGGTGCAGGTCCATATTGGGTACTTTGGGTCACCATTGTCTAAACACCTTAGTATTTACAGAGAGAGTTCTTCGGGCCGTGAAGGTAACACTGTCTCCTTTGAGCCACTTTGTTATGCCATTATAAAGATCGACATTTATCTTTGAGAATTAATCGTGTTTGTAATAAACTGTGCATTGGTAGATATGAAGGAAGCAGTTCTGCTGTTTTACAGAAAATCCAAGCTGCAAACAACAAGTTACTTGCATTCCTGCAAACATACGTGCATTCTCTTCCCCAATTTTCTAGGATAAAATAACATCTTTCCTTCTGCAGTTGTCTTGTGGCGGAGGACATCGGCATAGGCCTTGGTGCCCAAATTTCTCAGTCATTACTGAAACTCCAAATTGTTGATTTGCAAGAGCAATTTAATGTCAATTCAGACCCAAAGTAAATAGGTTAAGACAAGGACACAAGGTTACAAGAACAATTCCATCCTGAAGAACTATTATCCTTGGCCAATTCCCTGTAGATCTTCAATTTGAAGATAATGATATGATTTTGACATAGTACTGATGCATATATGCCATGGTTAATTCAATCAATTCTTAATTGATAAGATTGTAAAGAAGGAATAAATGACAACTTTTTAAATGCATTTAATTTGATTAAATTCATAAGATAACTACGGTTAAAGTTAAAAAGACAATGGCACCTTCTCCTCTCTCTCCTCTCTCTCTCCCTCCCTCCTTTAACGCAGAGATCAGGTGAGTATCCAATGCTTATGGAAGTACCGAGCCTACCTCCTAAATGGTAGGCTTTTGCAAACTCTTCTAGGAACTCGATTTTAATCTCACTTCCTGAAACTCAAATGTCGCCACCTAACCCCCTGAAATGTCCCGATTTCCTCGTTCTCTTCTACTTTGCCTATATTCCACACTCGTTGAATACAAGTGCATCAAATTTGTTGACATGGTGTAAAAATGCTTATGTGGCATCTATATGATAAAAAGAGGAACTATTTTGGTCAAGTTACCTTTATAACTAGAGTGCTGCTAGACCCATCTCATTGTCCTATTTTTCCCACTCCACATTATAATCGCATTCACCATAAAAAGTTGAAAAATTTGAAATATCATTCGCCACTATTATTCCTAAATTAACCTCTATTGCTATATCTAAATTTCTTTTAATTTTTCAGAAGGATAAATATTAATATTTTAAGAACCATCAATCCATTCCTGATATCAGAATGGGACGGCCCTCCAGGTGGCGATCTGTACCGGCGTGCCATGCCCACATGGCAACTTCGGCACTCCTTGTCAGGCCAATTGCTCTCACTGGCTCTTGCAGAAATTGTATTATCCTTGACATGCCCGCTGTCGTTGTCCTTTCACTTTGTTGGTTCCAAGTAGGCTTCTTGGCAGCTTGATAGGATTAATACTCACCACCAACACCACCACTGCAAAGGTTACAGCTACCACGAACACCACACACAACAACGTATAATAAATATTACCCACTGGGACGATCCAACCCTAATTTCCCATTTTCAATTAACTAAAATTTACTTTTAGTGGTTGCAGAGGGTTGCAGAGGGTGGGGCCAATTGAGCGAACTGTGGAGGGGAAATATAATTTGGGATTAGGGTCTCGTACAAAGATCAAAAATCAATTTGGTGTCTGAATTGTGAATATTTGATTGGGGAGTTGGAAACGCGTTGAAGGGGCGTGGGCATGGAGAGGAAGCCGGAGTTCGAGAGGACGAAGCCGGAGTTCCAAGAATTTAAATAGCGAAATTTGAGTTTTAGAAGAAAAAGTAAGATTAAAGTTCACTTGGTGACGTATTGCAAAAATGTAAGCCTTAATTCTATAAAGCACGAGTATTAATTCTTCCTTTTTATTGTCTTTACAAACGCTGTTTATTCTCTTCTTATGAACGCATGATTTCTTGTTCATGATATTTGATAAAAGAGCTCAAGTGCAAAGTAAGACATCGACAACGACGGGACATAAGGTCCAGTGCGTACATCGAAGGCATCAAGAAAAAGAAGTTAAAACTTGAAAGCAATGGCAATGATAAGATTCCCGGAAGCACATTAAGAAAGCAAAGAACAAATGAACCAGAAAGTAGAGACACATTACACCTACTTATAAGGCAAAAATATTGCAATGGATCGCCATTTAATTATGGGTTATTTAGAAGAGTATATGCCTCTTATAACTTATATTCCTCTCGTATACACATTCAACAAAACTCAAAATTTAAATAAATTGTTACGTAAGAAAATCAACGATCGGAATCATTCAATTTATCAATTTTCATTTGAAGATTACTCATACAAAATCATTCGAATTGATGATCTCATCATCCAAAGGTATCAAATAAATGGACAGTCATCATGAATATGTTACTTGATACCTACAATTCGATTTGTTCTATAGATTTGAATGACTAAATGATCTTCAATTGAAATGAATTTTGTAAGGGTGATTGATAGCAATTTTACCACACTCAAATTTTAGGCAAAAATCACTTTAAAATACTTGCAAGAGTACAAGGTTATCGTAGTATAGCAAAACTCAAGCAAGGTCGCTTTCCACAGAGACTCCATATAAATAACTTGTATTTAGAACTCGATTCCCTAATTAATTATTTAATACAAAAGAAGAGATTTGTGATCATAAATTTAAAATAACAAAATAAATGAAAATTCGCAGGAATTTAAATAATTAAAAATAAAGCCTTTTTAAGAATGATCAGAAAATAAAGATAAGAAACCCTATTCAGCCATCACCAATAACAATCCTATATAGTTCTACTAATTACTTATGGAATTACACATGCACTTTGAAGGTTAGGTTTTCTTATTGCATATTTTACTAGTGATATTCTAGCTAGAACGTATATCTAACATGCAACTCATCTCTGTGATATTCAGATCAAATATGAACATGCAAGACTCACTAAGTTTTGTGAAAACCTTTTGAAAAATCATAACCCTCTTAAGAGCGTGATATTCGCCTTATGAACTTACAATCACAAGAAGCCTCTAGCCAATTTAAGGGTGATATTCAATATAAATTGCATCCAATTACTTGTCTACACATCCTAATGGTGATCAAGCATTAAGATAAATAGATAGTTTAAACCGGTGATTGACAATTCAAAGTAGCATGCATAATATCATAAGCAATTGAAAAGAAACTATATATTCATGCCAAAGGCCTGAAGGCATCACTCCCAGAAAGAGAATTAGTTACGCGTAATCATAATTGAAATAAAAATAAATTGATAATAGTTTAGAAACACCGTTGTAGAGTGTTGAGCCGCGAGTTTCACAATTTAATCTCCAAATTCGTTCTCCCCTCTAAACCCTAGAGACTCGGCTATATATACTGCCAGAAAAACTATAAATTGGTACTAGTGGAATATTCTCGCAACTAAAAATTAATCTGCACGCAGAGACTAGTCAAAGGAACTAGTCAACTAGTTACAAGTCTGCTACTCACAAAAAAACACACCAGTACAAATAAGCTTAACTGACTAGAGAACACAACTAGTCAGACTCCTACCTAGATATAAAACAACATGGACAACACAATTTGTACTCTGACATATATCATTATTCCAGCATGCACATCAAACACAACTTATACTGAGCAATATTAACATATGAATGTAAATCAAGAGAGCATGCACACAACAAGTTTTGCGCCCGGAAAAACCTCCCTAACTGCTAAGAACCAATGACCTGTAGGAGTCCGGTCCACTAGTGTGAAATAAAGATTCATACAAAGTATATCACACAAGCTCAATTCCTAAAACCTATTCTATGGAGCAAATTGGTACCTTTGTGCAACCTTCAATCACGCCCAGCGTTATCGCTTAGTCTTCACAAATATGTTAGCCTATCTTCCTCGGGGTCATCTTGTGGCACCGGACGAGACACAAAACCGAGAAAATGATATAGAAAGATGTGATGCAACTTTGGATTCTTAATACAAAGTCAGTTTCTTCATACAAAGATTTGGGAATGAAGAAACTAATTGAGAATCCAACAACTAAGGTCTATATGAAGATTTCAAATGAACTTTGTGACCGAAGAACTATGCAAATAATTTCCTTGAAGGATTTTAGTGAGTTAACATCCAATTTTTGAGCTAGAGAAAAATATTTGCGATTAGGTTTTTGCAATCAAAATGATATGCAAATGTGGATTAAAAACAAATCAATTTCTTCAACCAAATATTAAGGATTGAAGAAACTAATTGAGAATCCTCCCTATAAAGATCTATTCAAAAGGGTTTTGAAATAAGATTGAGATCAAAGATTGAAGCAAGCATTTTCATGGATAATTTTAAGAATATTCAATCAAGAACTTTATCCAGAAATGCTTGCTTCTTCTAAGGTTTCGAGTCGAGAGGAAAACAAAAAAGACACTCTCTTTGAAGATGAAGTTCAACCCCTTGCCTCGCCAATTACCACAACTCAAAGCTTTATTAAGAAAATGTTTTCTTTTGATCAGCCTAAAGTACAACTCCCATGGACATCACTTGTCAAATACCCATTCAATCTGAAGAAATCAAGGGTGACAATCTCACTCCTCGAGTGTAAGGAATCAGACAAGCCCATACAAATTTTCTTAAAAAGTGTGCTAGAGACGCATAACAGAAGCATTTTCTCACTAGAAAGATGAACTGGCCGAATGCATGCTAAGAAATTCAATCGTGAAATGCCGATGCATGAATCAAACCTGCCAATGAAGAAAACTCTTGATAATCACTGCTACCTTCAACCTTCCTAATAACTAAGTCAACTACTACCTTGAGCTTGTATGGATTAAGAAATACAAGGAAATACAATTTTTGATAAGGAAAGCCAAATAAGCACTAAGCTTGACTTAACAAAAACCAAATCCTACTCTAAAATGGGCTTCCCAAAAATTAGGAAACAAAAATAAAAATAAATTAAATTATAGAATCATTTTCGCAACAAGGACTTGGACTGCTACAGAAAATCTTCTTTTTGATTGACCAAACCAGTTCAATTAGGCCCATATAATATGTCGTTGGAAAGCTAAAACGTCATCTACAACTTTGTAGAAGAAATCTCGGCTCAAAAACGTCATCTTAGATCACTTATATGCCAAATAAGCTCAAACGTGAATCTGCCCGGAATTACTAATCCATCTTCAATTATTCTTCACTAGGGGTGGGCGTGCGGTTCAGTGTTTTCGAAAGGAAACCGCGAACCAAACCGAATATTTTGCGTGCGTTCGGTGCGGTTTAGCTAAAACTAAATGAAACCAAAACCGCTGCAGTTTCAACGGTTTCAGTTTCGGTTTCAAACAGTTTCAAAACGGTTCCGAACTATGAGTCTGTTGTCTGCATATTGCAACCAAGTTCGGCCAAGAAGTGGGTATGAGTTCCCATTGAGAATGTAGAAAATCGGGACAGTAAGTCGAATCGCAGATTGTTAAGAAATCCAAACCGCCGCTGAAGGAAACCTTGTTCAAGAGAGTTTTGACAATCATTGGAAGGCGTGAAGAGACTTAGCTGGATAATAAATCGCTGGTTCAAGACCACACTGCTTACTTGTTGTTGCTTGTCCGTCCTCTATACCAATCGAGAAAGAAAAAGACGGCCCCACAAGAATGAAAAACAACAAGATCACCATCATCGTGTTAAAGTAGAACCTAACAGTTGAGTAGAAGAGTGAAAGCATTCAAAGAAGTCCAATCTATGACCCAGCCGGCACATCTCCGCTTAAAATCCGCACCGCTGCCACCAGCGACCTCATTCTCACATGGAGATCTCGATTCAACCCAAACATCCTCCCCTTGCCCACTTGTATATATTCATGGTGTGTCACACTGCTACCCGCAGTGTGTGTGCAATTGAAGCCAGTAAATATGTCCTCGCTGATATTGATCACTTTAGAAGCCTTGCTAATACCACCCCAAGGCAAGAACCAGAACCCGTCAAACACATCTGGTGGCCATAGCATTCGCACTCAAAGGGTTTGCAAGAACACGCCCCGGTTAAGAGCAGACATGAACCAAGTTGAAGAGACAACACAGAGCCAGTGAAGATATTCTCACGTACACCCAAGATAGTCGGTTTCCTGAAAGCAGAAGAGCAGTTGATGCGGTTTTGTTTCGTTTGGTTTCAAAAGGTTTTGAAACCCAAACCGAAACCGAAAACCGCTTTCTTCTCGCGGTTCGCTCTAAAACCGAAACTGTTTCAAAACCGCAAACCAAACCGCTCGCGCGGTCCGATTCGATTCTCGTTTCGCTCGCTTTGGCTTCAAGTGCCCACCCCTATTCTTCACGCATCAAACGGCATAGAATTAAGGCTCAAAACTTTGACATAATCTTCTTAGCTCCAAAACTTCACAATTTGTCCATTAATGCGCAGCCGATTCCATCCTATGATAAAACATACAAAGAAGTATCAACATTCTCTCAAAAACAAACATAAAAACTAACTTGGAAAACCATAAAATATAATATAATACGACTGATCAATGATCTTCAAATGAAGATTAAGGAATTGAATGATTCCGATTATAAAATTTATACAGTTAAAGACATTATTCGCAAAGTGAGAATGAGCTCATTCTAAAGGAGAATGTGTATATCCTCGTGAGAAAATGCAGAACACACAATGACCAAGTACACTAAGGCATCACGAAGAACTAATTCAATTCAAACGTAAGATACTTGGAAGCATCACGGAAGGAAAGAACTAGATGTGTATAAACTATAAAGCAAAGGATCGAGTATGTCCAATTGTTATGAGAAAGTTGATCGCAAGTTGGGTAAGGAATAATATTGTCAAAGTATTTAAACCTACATCTGGTATTGAGCCGGCCATCATCATTTTTATTTACTCCATCTACTGAGAGAAAATTGAGAGAACATTCACTCGATCGGCATGGAAGGAAGATTGCAGACACTGTGTGTTGACTTTTTCTATTGAGGGAATACTGTCGAAGGTGGCGTCACTTGCTGCGCAAGAACTCAATCTTACTTGGGGTTTCAAAGCTGAATCAAGGCTTCAAAGTCATTGACCGATATTGAACGCTCTTCTGGTTGATGTTGCCGACCAACCACAAGGTAGTTATACAAAGCATTTGTGAATTCCCTCTTATAATCTCACACAATTTACCAGTAATCTCAAATATTTTTATTTTTTTCATTGTCTCACAGGTCGAGCAAGTCAATAGAGGAATGGGAAGAACTCAAAGACATAGCTCATGATGCTGACGATGTCTTGGATGAATTCACCTTCTAGTTGATCGGCGTAAAGTCGAAATCCAAAACCATATGAAGAAAAAGGTGCTTCAACTTCTTTTCACTCTCCAAGCATTTTTGATTGAAATGGCGCATAAAATTCAGAAGATCAATGCATCCTTGGTGGATTCCAAGAGTTTGTGTACCTGTTCTGGGCTAGTTTCCAAGAGTAAAGACGCGATTCCCTCGAGGAAATAGATGGGACAAGACAAACCAACGCATTCATTGGCAGAGATGAAGAACTGTTGGAAGGGAGAGGTTGTGTCAGAACAGTTACAACTGACTGACTCCAAATAAAATCAAGAAAATCTTGTTGCGCCATCGGGAATGGGCGGCCTCGAAAGACAACTTTGGCCAAGTCAGTTTACAATGAGGATTCATCCACAAGTTTTTTTGAAAAAAGGAGTTTTTAGTTTGGGAATACCAAATTCAAAATAACTTTAAGTTAAAATACCATAGTTTTAGTTTAGGTACTAGTTGAAAAGTCAAACTAATTTGCCAGGTAAAAATGACAATAATATCCAACCCTACCATCACAAAAAGTTATATTACATTAACCTTCTCAATGAATTGTAACTAACAAGCATGAGTATGATTTTAGGAATTTTTTTACATTATCTGCTTATTTAAACGGGATTTTGGGCTTGCCCAAAACCGCAGACTCACACCCTGCTTCTCCAAGCTCCTCCCATGACATTCTAAAACCCTAAACCCAAAATGATCAACCCCAAATCCTCGATCGACCTTTTAAAACCCTAAACCTTCAAAGTTAACTCCCGAGCTCTAAAGGCCTTATAAAATTCTGAAAGAAATAAACTTGAGGACAATATGGTAATCTTTCATATCTTTATCAGTCATAGGATCACTTGCAATAAAGTTTATATTTATCATAAAATATTTGAATTAGACTTGGTATTTTTCCTCAATATGTATTTTTTCTAAAACCTATACCCAACTTGTATCTAATATGAATTTATCTAAAAATTGGATTTGTGTATCTGACACTTTTGACGTCAATTTCATCCTACTTCAAATCTTTAGAATCTCTTAACCCTGTGTTGAAATAGAACAACAATCAATGATAATTTTATTTATGCTAATAATTAAATACAAACGAACAATTGCGTGTGATATAAACAATACGAAATAAATTTTTAAAAACGAAGATCTAGGCTTGCGTACCGCAATGTCCTTGAAACAGAATTTCGTCCCTACTCTGTGCTTGTAGTTTGTAGGACTGGGCTTCACTAGGATTCAATTCATCTAAGTCAAAATTTCAAAGCACCAAAAATTGACTTCTCGGTGAATATAGAATGTGGTTCTCTCAGTTGATGGTTTTGGTTTACAAGAGATTTGAATGCGAATTTCTGAATGCATAAATGCCATGCAAATGGATGAATATATAGAGAGTATGATGCCTGTTCGCAACAGGTATGAGAATGAGATGTGATCGTTGGGAGGTTTATGTTGGAAATGGTGCTTTGCTCTTCCGGTGCTTCTTCTTCAACCCATACTATCTGAAAAGATGAGTCTGTTGGAAGAACAAAATTTAAATCCGAAATTTAAAAAATAATAATTAATTAATTAACGGATTTAATGCTAATTCATTTTGCATATCAAATAAATTTCATTAAAATAAATAATATATATAATTCTTCGATTCGGTTCGGTTTGGTCCAGTTCTCTAGGGCATGAAAACCGAAATTGAAGCTGACATGCCGGTTTCCTTCGACATTTTCGGTTTGATTTTCTGCTTCGGTCAACTTATGTTTTCTGATTTTTGGGCCTCAGTTCGCTGGCGTGTTTCTCGGTTTTTCAAATTTTGCCCACCCCTAAGAGCATTTTTAACTGTTAGTGGGTAATTACTTAGTTCATAAAATAATATTTCACATGGCCCATGTAACTTTCTCAATAATTTATTGTATCAAAATGCCACAAGACCAAGACTAGTAAATACTAAAGAAAGCACGAAACAACTTGTCTTACGTAGTGTGTTTACCACCATGAGTTTTGACATGACTGAGATTGCTGAGACAAGTGGAAATCTCAACTTGCAAATCAGCCACCTAAAACTCGTGAGTGTTAAACACTACATAATAACGAGGCAATACCCAAGAAAGCACACCGTTTCATTAAAGTTAAGAAAGATAGTTGTCGGCTTCTTCTTCTTCCTCACAACGGTATAAGCTATTTTTTTAAAGTTAGACAACATCAAATAAGAAATTCAAAGAAAGTAATATAGGTAAAAGAGAAACTGTGTGAGACACTTTGACGTGAGAGAAAGTGATACATGTGAAGAACTATAGCTTCTCAACCATACTACTAAAAACTTAGGTGGGCTGTAATGGAATAATTGATTAGTACTACTACTAATTATTTTTTCCTCAAAATTTCACTTGGGCTACAACCCATGTCCGTCCTTGTGTTCAATGATATGTAGTATTGAATGATATGAAAAATGAATGAGTGAGATTGAAAATATAAGATCTAATGGTTGTGAAAATCGAATTTAAATAAAACTAGTTTTAAGTTTTTTGGTTAGTTAACATTGTTTTCTTTGTGAATTTAACTGTTGGAATTTTGACAAGGAAGAGAAGAAAAAAAAAATTTCGACACTCAAAGGTCGGCTCCAATAGATTTTAGAGTTGTTTTAGTGTTGGTGTTTTCTTTTACACTCAACCAACATATCTTTTGCTTTCATCTACATTACTCATCTTATGTCATACTTACAATATCCAATAGTCAGATGTGATCATATAGCTAACAATCATCACATCTGACCTTTTGATGATGTAAGTATAACATATGAATGAGTAGCGTGAAATTTTCTCACTTTCTCATGTATAGAGTTGTGTTGAGATATTTTTTTCAACCTTCTCTTGCATGGTGGAGATTAGTTCTCCTTTTTACTTAGTAGAGATTAGCCTCATTTGATACTTCAAACTGTACTGACTATTTTTGTTAGATTGACTAATTTGTGCATTAGATAGTATTGATTATACTGTCAAATATTTTGTGCAAGCTGGTTATATTATACAGTGATGTTGTGGGAAAAATTTTAGGTCGTACGTACCATTCAATATTACAATCATTAAATGATCCAGATTAATTTACAGTAGGCCTAAATGAATCTTAAATCACAATATGTACAATTGAAGTTTGACAGGTGGTTGTGCCAAACTCCGATTTTTTAAATAATTTTTAATAATTCTCACCAGCCACTTCTTTTGACTATTGTAGGAATTATATGTTTGACCAAGCAGCTGGTGTATTGCAGCTGGCCATCATCATTTTTATTTGGGGTTCCTTCCATCTACTCGAGGGAAAATTGAGAGAACATTCACTCGATCGGCATGGAAGGGAAGATTGCAGACACTGTGTTTACTTTTTCTGTTGAGGGAATACTGTCGAAGGTGGCGTCACTTGCTGCTCAAGAACTCAGTCTTGCTTGGGGTTTCAAAGCTGAACTCAGAAGGCTTGGAAAGTCATTAACCGACATTCAGGATTTATTGGCAGCTGTTTCCGACCAACCACAAGATCGGGTCAAGGTGGTGGAGGAGTGGGTGAAAAAGCTTAAAGGTATAGCTCATGATGCTGACGATGTGATGGATGAGTTCGACTACGAAGTTGTTCGCCGTAAAGTTGAGCTCCAAAATCATATGAAGAAAAAGGTACTCAACTTCTTTTCACTCTCCAATCCACTTGCATTTCGATTGAAAATGGCACATAAAATTAAGAACATCAACCAGTCCTTGGTAGATCTCAAGGATGATGCACCTTTCGCATCTTTCGCATCTCTCATTGGTTCCAAGAGAATAGATGCAACCCCTCGGGAATTTATAAGGGACAGACAAACCAACTCACTCATTGGCAGAGATGAAATACCCGTTGGAAGGGAAGACGTTGTGTCAAAAATAGTTACAACCTTGACTGACTCCAAATACAATCAAGAAAATCTTGCGGTCATGGCTATTGTGGGAATGGGAGGTCTCGGAAAAACAACTTTGGCCAGGTCAGTATACAATAAGGATTCGATACTCAAGTTTTTTGAAAAGAGAATATGGGTTTGTGTATCGAACCCTTTTGACGTCAATCTCATTCTACTTCGGATGTTAGAAGATCTTAAGTTGGCACAAGGCCCTTCAAAAGATAACCAAAATGCAATTCTTACAAGCCTGCAGAAAGAGTTGAAAGATAAAAGATACTTACTCGTACTTGATGACGTTTGGAATGAAGATCCCGGAAATTGGGAGTATTTGATGGAATGTTTGTCAAAGCTTAATTCTGCTCAAGGATCCAAAATTGTTGTCACTACTCGAAGTGGCAAAGTTGCATCAATCTCTGAAAAATTACTTCCACCACATGATCTGAAAAAACTTTCTGCGGAAGAATGTTGGTCTATCATGAAAGATAGAGCTTTCCCCAATAGCAGTGCTGATATAGCTCCTGCATTCCAGACAATTGGAAGGGAGATTGCTGAAAATTGTGGTGGTGTTCCATTGGTGGCAAAGGTGTGTACTCTTATTATATATGTATCATAACATGGAATTTGCACCTTTTTTATTTTTATTTTGTTTACATGTTTTCATTTATAAATTATGACAAAATACAAATTTCATAATCGAAACAGTTCATTTTTATAATAATCATTTAAAGATTATCTCTATAAAAATTCATTCGTTCATGTTCGATACTTAGTACATTATTTGGTAGCAAACACTTTGAATTTTATATTATTTGCAAAATATTGAATTTACATGGTCTTCCAAAGGGTGCAAAAGCTTCACCAATCTAGTTATAATCAATTAAATTAGTTAACTGGCTTAAGCCAGCTGTATTATTATTGAATGAAAGTATTTTCTCCTTTTGATAGAAACTCTGTAATCCAACCAACAGGTTTTGGGAGGCATTTTGCACACTAAAAAAAGTATTAAGGAATGGTTGTCGTTCAAAGACAGTCGAATATGGGACAACTTATCAAAAGGAGAAGATAAAATTTTGCCAGTCTTGAAGTTGAGTTTTGACAATTTAGAATCACCATCATTGAAGCAATGTTTTGCATATTGCTCAGTGTTCCAGAAAGATTTTGAAATTCGAAGAGATAACTTGATTCAACTTTGGATGGCTCAAGCCTACTCCACCCTTCGCCTGCTGAAAGTAATCAAGAGATGGAGGACATATGCGATCAATATTTTGATATTCTATTGCAAAGCTCCTTATTTCAAGATGCTACACTGGATGATAATGGCACTATTAGCAAATGCAAGATGCACGATCTCGTGCACGATCTTGCAGAACTTGTATCCAGATCCGAAATCTTGAAGGGAGACTTGCGTGGCCCAGATAATACACAAGAAATTCGACATGTTGCTCGGGTTTCTACTTCTAGACTGGAACAAATTGCAGAAACAAGTGCTGAGAAATTGAAGTCACTGTTTTCCGACGATGGTGAATTTCTTGCTAACATTCTTCCACGGTTCAAAGCTTTACGCGTCTTAAATTTAAGTAAAGCCTCTAATATTGAAGAATTTCCAGTTTCAGTTGGAAGGCTGAAACACTTGAGGTATCTTGACATTTCTAGAACAAGATTCAAAGCACTCCCCAAATCTATTGGCAAGCTCTATAACCTTCAGACGTTAAGAGCAACGAATTGTGCCCTTGAAGAGTTTCCAAAAGAAGTGCAAAACTTGATCAACCTGAGGCATATTTATTTTGATGAGAGTACGAAATTTCCACAGGGGATAAGGCGGCTGACTCACCTTCGAACATTACCTTACTTTTCAGTGGGTAATGAGATTGGTCGTCGAATTGAAGAGTTGGCTGGCTTGGAACAATTGAAAGGTGAATTAATTGTTTGTAATCTGGAGCATGTAAAGAATGGAGAAGAAGCAAAGAAAGCTAAGTTAGAGGATAAGAGGGAAGTATGCCATTTAAGCTTCGAATGGACAAGAGGTAGGTCAACAACTGACGACAATGAGGAGGAGGATGTCCTAGAAGGCCTCCGACCGCATCTTGAGTTAAAGACCCTAGTTATTGAAAACTTCATGGGCAATAAGTTTCCATTGTGGATGATGAGTAGGTCGTTACTGCTCAACAACTTGAAGAAGATTATGTTAGTTGGATGCGACAAATGTGAAGTAGTCCCACCGCTCGGTCATCTACCCAATCTTACGGAGCTTAAGATTAGAGGAATGGCCAACTTGAAATGCGTTGGAGCTGAGTTCTATGGTTATGAAGATCTTGTCCACAATGTAGCTACAACAAGTAAAGAGATAATCACTTTATTTTCCGCACTAAAAGTATTATATATTTCTGAGTGCGGTGATCTAATTGAATGGATGGAAGCACCGCCAAAAAAGGCTGTGGCTTTTCCTTGCCTCGAGGAGTTGCACATTGAAAATTGTTTGAAATTGAGAAATGCTCCGAGTCATTTTCCATTTCTCCAAAAGTTGGAGATAATTTCTAGTGATAGCGGAGGGCCATTAGAAGAAATAAGCAGTGGATTAACAACCCTCACTTATCTCAAAATAAGAGGTATTAAGGAGCTTACTTGTTTGCCGCAAGGGATGTTAAAGAAGAACAATAATCTCTCCTCTCTAGAGATAACAGACTGCGTTGATTTAACTTGTATTGCCCCCGATGTATTTGGTTGTTGCGGTTCTCTGGAGAAATTGGTTATTTGGAATTGTGAAAAGCTGAGGCATTTGGCGGATGGGCTAGACACACTCCCTCTCCTTCACCACTTGAATATAAAGGGATGTCCTAGTCTAGAGTTGATTCCAATTACACAGGGCATGGCATCTCTACTCCAATTACAGATTGACGGTTGTCAACAATTGTCAAGGCTACCGAGTGGGTTAGAGTACTGCACCTCTCTCCTGGAATTGCGTATATGGAATTGTAAAGGATTGTCAGGCCCAGTGAGTGTTCAGTGCTGCACCTCTCTCCAGAAATTGTGGATATCGAATTGCAATAATCTGACATCAATTGAAATTAAAGGCGGCGTCTCCCTCAACTCTCTTCAGGAATTGTGGATAAGTAATTGCCCAAAGCTAGCATCGTTTGGTGGCCAAAGTAGCAGTCTTGAGGAGTTAAGCATTTCAGATTTGCGCACCTTCATATCCCTTCGACAACTGCGGATTACACATTGTGAAAGATTAGAAAGTTGGGCGAGCGGTCTGCAATTCCCACTCTCTCTTGTGGCGCTGGAAATAAACGATATCCCTAATTTAGAGACTCTTCCAAGTTTAGACAACCTCAATTCTCTCTGTGATTTGGAGATTGTAAATTGGCCGAAGCTAAAATCTCTGCCCAATTTAGAGCTCCCCCGCTTGGAGGAATTGAAAATCGGTGGGTTCTGGGGAGAGCTCGATTCCTTCCCTGATTTTCAAGTTGGATCATTAATGCATCTTACAAGGTTAGAGTTGAGGGGTTGGCCTAAGCTCAAGTCTCTGCCTCAACAAATTCAACACCTCACTTCTCTAACAGAATTGGTGGTAGATGAGTTTGACGGAGTGGAGACTTTGCCTGAATGGTTGGGTTGCCTTACATCCCTTACAGTCCTGAGGATTGAGGATTGCAAGAATCTGATGAATTTACCAAGTGTCCAAGCTATGCAACGCCTCACCAGATTACGATGCCTGCGCATTTATGGATGTCATCCCCTTCTAAAGCAAAGATGCAGCAGGGACAGCGGCACAGATTGGCCTAAGATTTCTCACATTCGACTTATCAGAAGTAAGTTTTGAAATTATGGAAATGAAATGACAGAGTTGATGTTATATGTTTATCGCTTTTGTTGTTTTATTAGTCTCCATTCGTACTACACAAAAATTCAAACTAGTATAACAAAAGTTGTTTATCCTTCTCCCTTTTCTTTTAAATCAGTCTTGGGCTAGTATTGAAGCTACGCAACGCCTTGCGCAACTACAACAAATGCTTTGCAGGAAAACCAAAGTGTGTACAGTTTGAAATTTATGGGATGCAACTTTCAGGGGAACTATGGCCACATTTGTCGAAGATTACTTTTGCTCCAATTTTATGTACAAACGGTTCCGAATGGCTGGAACCTTGGCATTGAAATTAAACCTTGTAAGCTTTCCAAACCCACACCTCCTCTGCTCTTATAATTGATCAATGCATTGTACTGTTGAATTATATGCTGTGTGTTTCCCAGTGGGCAGTGGCATCATCTATATTTCTTTTTGCACGTTGTGTTGTTTTTCATGCTATATTAATCCTCGTGGTAAATATACGATGCCCAAACTTGTTCTCTTTGTGATTTTAGGAGTAGGCTACAATGCTCGCAAGCATTGAATGCTTACACCGATCTCACCATTAAAATGAGGGAGGAGAGAGGAGAGAGGGGGGAAAAGAGGGTGAGATCGGTGTGAGCATTCAATGCTTGCGAGCACTGTAGCCAGTCCCGTGATTTTAAAATTATTGTCTTTTGTAGTTCTTCTCATGAGCGTCGAACCATTTTCACGATTTTTTAATAGTGATATCCTGCAGTTTATCATGGTGTGACGATTTTGCCCATAATTATTTCTTTTTATTGCATGTCTGCCAATATCTTCTATAGTCTCTGTACGCTTCGTTCTCTGCTTCTTCATCCCACTGTCTTCTATAACCTCCGGTGCTGGTGCTGCTGTTACTCCTCCTCCTCCTCCTCGATTCCTTCAAATTTCTTGCTCTCTCTCTAGTTTGTCGACATCCCATCTCTGTCAGATCGCTGCCCTCACGAGTCCGATTTCTTCCGTTACAGCCTTCGGTCTCAATGCCCCACCTCGATCTCCCCCCATCCACCCATCAAGGTACATTTTACCCTTCCAATTTCTTACGTATTTGATTAATCATCCATTAATTTGTTAATTTACTGATTGTTTTGTTGTTGACTGTGTTGATTATTGAAAATCTCTTATTTTTATGGGTTGGTGATGTCTGAATTCAATTTTTTTTGGATCATGTGTTTGATTGTTAGTCAAAATTGGTGATTCTAGATGCTGGGTATTTGGCTTTTTGAGGTTTTAATTGCAAGGGGTAGTCGGTATGCCACGCATTTTTTCTTTGTTAGAATGATGAAATACGATTACGGATAACTTTGCATGTCATGCATTTTGTCTTTGTTAGAATGATGTATTTGTGACCAATGAGTTAAAGAAGGACATTAAGATAGAAATTTGAGATAGCTTTGTTACTGAAATGTACAAGTATGTATTGACAGTGTAGTAGTGTAATAAAATCTAGCATGGTAGTGATAGTGAGTAAATATCATATTTATGAATTCGGAATGTGGGATGTGTTGGGTTTCTTAGGTTTTTTCTGTTTATTGTTGATCCAGTTAATCTTTGTTTATGTGATTCCATTCAAAACTCATGCGTGGATCAATATCATTCTTCAACTTCAATCATGTTTCCGTATCATCAAATCTTAATTTGGATACAAATTGGTAAATCTTTTATCATTTCAATTACAAACTGGATCAATATTCTTTGTTTGATACTCATCGCCAAATCGAAATGTATTCGTATGAGTTTGCACAGAGATTTGAATTCGGTTGATTTTTTGTGTTGTGTGGATCTTTAGAAGCTTGGGCTTCCTAGCGTCCTCTGTGCCCTGCATTGCTGTGAAAGGAGAGTGCAAGAAGTAGCCAACTGTTGAATATTGAACGATCTAAGCAAGCATTTTTTCCATTTTTCAGGTTTTCTTCATTTGATATTCACCATGAACTTTTTAGTTATTATGCCATGATGATAACGATGTCGTAAGAGTCATTTGTGTTGCAAAACAAAGTTTGTTCTGTTGCTTGTAAAATAGTAAAGTCTCTTACATGGAATGCCATGATGATAACGATGTCGGTGCAGGTCCATATTGGGTACTTTGGGTCACCATTGTCTAAACACCTTAGTATTTACAGAGAGTTCTTCGGGCCGTGAAGGTAACACTGTCTCCTTTGAGCCACTTTGTTATGCCATTATAAAGGATCGACATTTTTATCTTTGAGAATTAATCGTGTTTGTAATAAACTGTGCATTGCAGATATGAAGGAAGCAGTCTCTGCTGTTTTAAGCAGAAAATCCAAGCTGCAAACAACAAGTTACTTACTCCTGCAAACATACGTGCATTCTCTTCCCCAATTTTCTAGGATAAAAATAACATCTTTCCTTTTTCTGCAGTTGTCTTGTGGCGGAGGACATCGGCATAGGCCTTGCAGCCCAAATTTCTCAGTCATTACTGAAACCCAAATTGTTGATTTGCAAGAGCAATTTAACAAGTCAATCTTAGACCCACAAGTAAATAGGTTAAGACAAGGACACAAGGTTACAAGAACACCTATCCTGAAGAACTATTATCCTGGGCCAACCCCTGTAGATCTTCAATTTGAAGATAATGATATGATTTTGACATAGTACTGATGCATATATGCCATGGTTAATTCAATCAATTCTTTAATTGATAAGATTGTAAAGAAGGAATAAATGACAACTTTTTTTAAAATGCATTTAATTTTGATTAAATTCATAAGATAACTACGGTTAGTTAAAAAGACACGTGGCACCTTCTCCCCCTCTCTCCTCTCTCCTCCCTCCTTTTAACGGTGAGATCGGTGTGAGCATCCAATGCTTGCGAGTACCGTAGCCTACTCCTAAATGGTAGGCTTTTTTTTTTGCAAAACTCTCTAGAACTCGACTTTAATCTCACTTTTTCTCCTGAAATTCAAATTTCGCCAGCTAACCCCCTGAAATTCGATTTTCGTTCTACTTTGCCTATATTCCGTCAATTCTGTTGAATATGCATCAAATTTGCTGACATGGTGTAAAAAATGCTTATGTGACATCTATATGATAAAAAGAGGAACTATATTTTGGTCAAGTTATTCCTAAATTAACCTCTAATATATATCTAAATTTCTTTTTAATTTTCCAGAAGGATAAATATTAATATGATTTTAAGAACCATCAATCCATTCCTTGATATCAGAATGGACGGCCCTCCAGGTGGCGATCTGTGTTCGGCGTGCCATGGCCCATGGCAACTTCGGCACTCCTTGTCAGGCCAATTGCTCTCACTGGTTTTGCAGAAATTGTATTATCCTCGCTTGGCATAATGGATCGGGAGTTCGCCCTTGTAAATGCCCGCTATGTCGTTGTCCTTTCACTTTGTTGGTTCCAAGTAGGGCTTCTTCAAGGCAGCTTGATAGGATTAATACCCACCACCAACACCACCACTGCAAAGCAGCCATAGCCACCACGAACACCACACACAACAACGTATAATAAATACACCCACTGACGATCCAACCCTAATTTCCTATTTTCAATGAACTAAAATTTCCATTTTTAGTGGTTGCAGAGGGTGGGGCCAATTGAGCGGAATCCGTGAGGGGAAATATAATTTGGGATTAGGGTCTCATACAAAGATCAAAAAATCAATTTGGTGTCTGAATTGTGAATATTTGATTGGGGAGTTGGAAACGCGTTGAAGGGGCGTGGGGCATGGAGAGGAAGCCGGAGTTCGAGAGGACCTAAGCGGCGTTCAACAACAAGAGAGAGAGGTCGCCATTAGAGACTGGAAAAAAGTGTCGGAGATGTTTAAGTAGTAATACCATTCCAAACTTTGTCCCACATTGGTCACCACCAAAAAGTTCCTACCCTTCATAAGGCTTTGTACCTCTTACAAAAACCATGGATTTGGGTTTGGGGTGTGAAAATTAATTAATAATTAATATATATAATTAATATTAATTAATTGTCAAAAGATGGGCCTTGGGCTTTAATAATTAAATCCGTTAATTAATTATTATTTTTAAATTTCGGATTTAAATTTTGTTCTTCCAACAGACTCATCTTTTCTGATGAAGTCTGGGTTGAAGAAGAAGCACCAGAGAGCAAAGCACCCTTTCGAACAGATACCTCCCAACAGTCACATCCCATTCTCATACCTGTTGCGAACAGATATCCATGCTCTATATATTCATCCATTTGCATGGCATTTTAGCATCCAGAATTTCGCATTCAAATCTCCTGTAAACCAAAACCATCCAACTGAGAGAACCACATTCTATATTCGCCAGAAGTCAATTTTCCGGTGCTGGAATTTTGACTTAGATCGTTGAATCCTGGTGAAGCAGATGTCCAACGAACTACAAGCACATAGTAGGGACGAAATTCTGTTTCAAGGACATTGCGGTACGCAAGCCTCGATCTTCGTTTTTCTTAAATTTATTTCGTATTGTTTATATACTGCAATTGTTCGTTGTATTTAATTATTAGCATAAATAAAATTATCATTGATTGTTGTTCTATTTCCAACAATCTTGAAACAGAATAATGGATCAACAATCTGTGAATGGCACTGGTCCTAAGTATTCTGAAAAGCCTGAGAAATTCAAAGGCCTGGATTTCAAGAGGTGGCAACAGAAGATGTTGTTCTTCCTGACGACCATGAATCTTGCTCATGTTGTCAAGGAAGAGGCTTCGAAGTCTAATGAGAATCCAATGACAAAGGAGACTGTCATGGCAATTGAAGCTTGGAATCATTCTGAGTTTTGTTGCCGGAACTATATTCTAAACAGTTTGGATGACAATCTCTACGACATTTATTCTTTGTGCAAGACTGCAAAGGAGTTGTGGGAATCCCTGGAGAAAAAGTATAAGATTGATGATGCCGGTTCAAAGAAATTTGTGATCGGTAAATTCCTCAAATATACTATGTTGGATTCTAAATTTGTTGTCTCTCAAGTTGAAGAAATCCAGAAGTTGATCTATGAATTGCACTCTGAGGGATGTGAGATCGATGAACATTTTCAAGTTGGGGCCATAATCGAGAAATTGCCAACTTCTTGGAATGACTTCAAAATTTATCTCAAGCACAAACGTCGTGAGATGAATATGGAGGACTTGATTATGAGGCTACGAGTGGAAGAGGATCACAGAAAGGCAGACCGTCCTAGCGGGGTTGCTGCCATTGAAGCCAATGCTAATTATGTTGAGGGAGAAAACTCCAAGGCCAAGACGAAGAAGAAGGCTCAGAAATCCAAGCAGTTTGCACAATCTGCCCTTGCTCTTAAAGGCAAAATTCTGAAGAAGATTAAGGGCGCCTGCTATGTGTGTGGCAAATCTGGTCACAAGGCACAAGATTGTTATCATCGCAAGGATGGGAATCATGGCAACGGAAGCAACAACAACCAAGCAAACATGACTATTACTGATGAAGAATTGGCTGCTGTTGTGTTCGAGGTCAACATGGTCTCAAATGTGAGTGAATGGTTGATGGATACGGGTGCTACTAAGCACATATGCGCTGACCGAAATCTGTTCATTGAATACCATCCTGCTGCCCCTGGAGAAAAGCTGTATATGGGCAATGCTGCATCTTCTGCAGTGGAGGGAAAAGGCAAAGTGGTACTCAAATTCACATCTGGGAAAAGCCTAACCTTGCTGAATGTGCTGCATGTTCCTGAAATTAGGAGGAACTCGGTTTCTGGACCTATTCTAATTGCTAAGGGATTTAAGCTTGTATTTGAATCCAACAAATTTGTACTTACCAAGGGTGGGATGTTTGTTGGAAAGGGATATATGGCCGATGGCCTTGTGAAACTTAATGTAATTGCTATTGATGATGCTAATAAAATAAATGCTTCTACTTATATTGTTGAGTCTTCTAATATTTGGCATGCTAGATTAGGACATATTAATTTTCGTTCCATACAAAGAATGGTTAAATTAGAATTATTACCTAAATTCGAAATTGATTTTAATCATAAGTGTCAAACATGTACTGAATCGAAATTTGCTAGGCAAACTAGAAAGTCAATTTTGGAAAGATCAAATGAATTACTTGGATTAATTCATAGTGATCTTTGTGACTTTAAATCCACACCAACTCGTGGAGGAAAGAATTATTATGTCACTTTTATTGATGATTGCAGTAAGTACTGCTATGTTTATTTGATTCATAGCAAGAACGAAGCTTTGAATATGTTTAAGACACATAAAGCTGAAGTTGAAAATCAACTTGAGAGAAAAATCAAAGCACTTAGATCCGATAGAGGAGGAGAGTATGAGTCTACTTCCTTCTCAGATTTTTGTGAACAACATGGAATTATACATCAAATAACGGCTCCATACACACCACAACAAAATGGTGTTGCAGAAAGGAAAAATAGAACGTTCAAAGATATGATTAATTCCATGTTAAATAGTTCAGGGCTTCCACACAATTTGTGGGGTGAAGCTTTACTTACTGCAAATACCATATTAAACAAGGTTCCTCAAAAGAAATTTGATGAGTCGCCTTATGAATTATGGAAAGGACATAAACCCACATATAAAACCCTCAAAGTGTGGGGTTGCTTCGTAAAAGTGCAAGTTCCTTTACCAAAAAGAACGAAACTAGGACCTAAAACTATTGATTGTGCATTCATTGGATATGCAAACAATAGTGCTGCTTATAGGTTCCTTGTTGTGAAATCTTCGATTTCAGACATACATGTTAACACTATATTAGAATCAGCTGATGCAGAATTCTTTGAGGATATATTTCCTTATAAAGAAAAGGAATCCGGTTCTAATAAAAGGAGAATTCATGATCATAGTCATGATGAAGCGTCTTCCTCGGGTGTCCAACAAAATGATATGGAACCAAGGAGAGGAAAAAGGAATAGAGTTTCCAAAAATTTTGGACCAGATTTCATTGCTTACTTGTCCGAAAATGAACCTAGAACGTTTAAAGAAGCCATGTCTTCTTCCGAGGCTCCTTTATGGAAGGAAGCAATTAAAAGTGAAATGGAATCCATTATGGAAAATAACACATGGGAATTGGTTGATTTACCTCCTGGTAGTAAACCAATTGGTCATAAATGGATTTTCAAAAAGAAACTTAAGGCGGATGGAACCATTGACAAGTTCAAGGCTTGTTTAGTAGCCAAAGGTTATCGCCAAAAAGAAGGGTTGGATTTTTTCGACACTTATTCTCCAGTTTCTCGCATAACGTCCATTAGGACGTTAATAGCAATTGCGGCTGTATACAACTTTGATATACATCAAATGGATGTAAAAACAACATTTTTAAATGGAGAACTAGATGAAGAAATATACATGGAGCAACCTGAAGGGTTCGTGCTTAAAGGACAAGAAAGCAAAGTGTGCAAATTAGTTAAGTCGTTATATGGACTTAAACAAGCACCAAAACAATGGCACGAGAAATTTGATCATACTTTGTTAACACATGGATTCAAAATAAATGAATCCGATAAATGTGTCTACATTAAGAGTTATGATAAATCTTGTGTTATTGTGTGCTTATATGTGGATGATATGCTCATTATGGGAACTGACAAAGATGTAATAAATAAAACAAAGAAAATGTTGAATTCAAGTTTTGACATGAAAGACTTAGGTCAAGCCGATGTCATTCTAGGAATTCAAATTAAGAGAAATAGTGAAGGATATATCCTTACTCAGTCCCATTACGCGGAAAAAATATTGAGAAGGTTTGGTCATTTTGACTGCAAACCTGCTGCAACTCCCTTTGATGCTGCATGCAAGTTGGAGAAAAATAAAGGCAATGCCATATATCAACTTGAATATTCCCAAGTAATTGGAAGTCTAATGTACTTAATGAATTCCACTAGGCCTGACTTAGCTTATGCAGTAAGTAGGCTTAGTAGATATACTAGTAATCCGGCAAAAGAGCATTGGGATGCTTTGGTAAGAGTGTTAAGGTATTTGAAAAAATACGCTTAACTACGGATTAAACTACACAAGATATCCACCTGTTGTAGAAGGCTTCAGTGATGCCAATTGGATTTCTGACACTACAGAATCCAAGTCAACTAGTGGATATGTTTTCACTTTGGGAGGTGCAGCAATATCTTGGAAATCCTCCAAACAGAAATGAATCGCTCGTTCCACCATGGAGTCGGAGTTTATAGCCTTGGACTTGGCTAGAGAAGAAGCCGAGTGGCTCAAAAACTTTCTGGAGGATATTCTAGTATGGCCAAAGCCTGTGACTGCTATATGTATACATTGTGACAGCATGGCTGCGCAATCAAGAGCCAAAAGTCATGTATACAATGGAAAGTCGAAACACATCAGGCGTCGGCATATTACTCTTAAGAAGTTGCTCTCCAATGAAATTATATCCATTGATTATGTAAAGTCGAAGGAAAATATAGCTGATCCTTTGACAAAAGGCCTACCAAGAGAGCAAATATTATTTACATTGAGGGGAATGGGTCTTAAGCCAATTCAATGAATCAAACTGAGCGGAAACCTAACCTAACTGATTGAAGATCCCATGGTCTAGGTTCAATAGGCAAATTGGTTAAGTTTGATTCAATAGTTGAACACACTAATACCTATTCTTATGATGAATGTGTGTTGTCTTTTGATGCTAGAAGGGTTATGTTTTATACATTTAATGACATTAATATCTTGTTATCAAGAGGAATATGGCAGACTATTCTTAATTAATGTCACCTATATAGGAGTAAATGGGGTCGCATTTATGAGAATTGATATGGCTTAAATTCTCTAAAGCTATACGAAATCCGGGATCTGTTCAGAACCAAAATGAACACAACCGTATGAATTGACGTGTGGCAGACATGATGTGTGTGTAACATATTGTCTCGGTTTACTGCTGCGGTGAACAGTTCAAGATCGTTTACATCCACTGCGTCACCAAGTAAACCCGATATGCTTTCACTAGGGTAAGTTCAAGTCCAAAAGACACTTCTCCCGATGCACATCATGTCTATTCTCTCTCAGTTTTGATAGACAGTCTAGTAGCTACATTTGCATTAACATATGCATTCAAATGTGGGGTGTGATAAGTGAAGTGGGGTTTGAATGATATTTCAACTCAAATGTGGGGTATTGTTGGAGATGTTTGAGTAGTAATACCATTCCAAACTTTGTCCCACATTGGTCACCACCAAAAAGTTCCTACCCTTTATAAGGCTTTGTACCTCTTACAAAGTGATTGGAGTAATGGAACCATGGAGAGGAAAATTGGGCTCAACCTTGGGTTGGGCTTTAGGGTGTGAAAATTAATTAATAATTAATATATATAATTAATATTAATTAATTGTCAAAAGATTGGCCTTGGGCTCTTGGGCTCTAATAATTAAATCCGTTAATTAATTATTATTTTTAAATTTCGGATTTAAATTTTGTTCTTCCAACAGACTCATCTTTTCAGATGAAGTCTGGGTTGAAGAAGAAGCACCAGAGAGCAAAGCACCCTTTCGAACAGATACCTCCCAACAGTCACATCCCATTCTCATACCTGTTGCGAACAGATATCCATACTCTATATATTCATCCATTTGCATAGCATTTTAGCATCCAGAATTTCGCATTCAAATCTCCTGTAAACCAAAACCATCCAACTGAGAGAACCACATTCTATATTCGCCAGAAGTCAATTTTCCGGTGCTGGAATTTTGACTTAGATCGTTGAATCCTGGTGAAGCAGACGTCCAACGAACTATAAGCACAGAGTAGGGACGAAATTCTGTTTCAAGGACATTGCGGTACGCAAGCCTCGATCTTCGTTTTTCTTAAATTTATTTCGTATTGTTTATATACTGCAATTGTTCGTTGTATTTAATTATTAGCATAAATAAAATTATCATTGATTGTTGTTCTATTTCCAACAAAAAGCAAAACAGAGAGAGTGAGTATAGTTTATAGCAGGGAGGACGTGGAAAGAAAACCACGTGTTATTTGACAGACGTAGATAAATTCGCCATATCACCCTTACATGTCAGCATATTTGACAAAATAGACAGAAATCATCCAATACAGAGCAAACATTGAGTTCCAAGAATTTAAATAGCGAAATTTGAGTTTCAGAAGAAAAAGTAAGATTAAAGTTCAGTTTCAGGACACATTGCAAAACGTAAGCCTTAATTGTATACACGGAGTATTAATTCTTCCTTTTTATTGTTCTTAATAAACGTTGTTTATTCTCTTATGAACGCATGATTTCTTGTTCATGATATTTGATGAAAAAGAGCTCAAGTGCAAAGGGTGACATCGACAACGACGGGACATAAGGTCCAGTACGTACATCGAAGGCATCAAGAAAAGAAGTTAAAACTTGAAAGCAATTTGGCAAATGATAAGATTCCCAAAAGCGTGTTAAGAAAGCAAAGAACAAATGAACCAGAAAGTAGACACATAACCTACTTATAAGGCAAAAATACTGCAATGGATCGCCATTTAATTATGGGTTATTTAGATATATATGCCCTTACAACTCATATTCCTCTGTGTATACACATTCAACACACTAGTACAAAAAGGTACTTGGGCGACAAAAAAAAATTCGTTGCCCAAAGTCATATTTCGTCGCCTAAACTTTTGGGCGCCCAAAATTCGTCGCTGGAAGTCCGTCGACCAAACCTTTGAGCGACGAATGTATTTCCTTCGTCTCCCAAAGCCAACCTTTAGGCGACGAAAATACTTCGTCGCCTAAAGGTTGCCTTTGGGTGACGAAGGAAATACATTCGTCGCCCAAAGGTTTAGGCGACGAAATTTATTTCGTCGCCCAAAATATTTAATTTTTTTACACTTGAAGCAACGAAATATATCGTCGCCCAAAGGTACGTAAGAAAATCAATGATCGGAATAATTCAATTTATCAATTTTCATTTGAAGATTACTCATACAAAAAATCATTCGAATTGATGATCCTTTAATCATCCAAAGGTATCAAATAAATGGACGGTTCATCATGAATATGTTACTTGGTACCTACACTGTCGATATGTTTTATAGATTTGAATGACTAAATGATCTTCAATTGAAATGAATTTTTGTAAGGGTGATTGATAGCAATTTTACCACACTCAAATTTTAGGCAAAAATCACTTAAAAATACTTGCAAGAGTACAAGGTTATCGTAGTATAGCAACTCAAGCAAGGTCGTTGCCACAGATACTGATATAAATAACTTGTATTTAGAACCGATTCTTAATTAATTATTTAATACAAAAAAGAAGAGATTTGTGATCATAAATTAAAAATAACAAAATAAATGAAAATTCGCAGGAATTTAAATAATTAAAAATAAAGCTCGTTAAGAATTATCAGAAAAACAAAAATAAGAAACCCTAGAATTCAGCCATCACCAATAACAATCCTATATAGTTCTACCAATTACTTATGAATTACACATGCACTTTGAAGGTTAGGTTTTCCTATTGCATATTCTACTAGTGATATTCTAGCTAGAACGTATATCTAACATGCAACCCGTCTGTGATATTCATATCAAATATGAACATGCAAGACTCATTAAGTTTTGTGAAAACCTTTTGAAAAACCATGCAACCCTTAAGAGCGTGATATTCGCCTTAAGTGAACTTACAATTATCAATCACAAGAAGCCCTAGCCAATTTAAGGGTGATATTCCAACATAAATTGAATCCAATTACTTGTCTACACATCTTAATGGTGATCAAGCATTAGATAAATAGATAGTTTAAACCGGTGATTGACAATTCAAAGTAGCATGCATAATATCATAAGCAATAGAAAAGAAACTATATATTCATGCTAAAGGCTCAAGGCATCACCCTAGAAAGAGAATTAGTTACGCATAATCATAATTGAAATAAAAAAATAAATTGATAAAAGTTTAGAAAACACCGTTGTAGAAAAGTTGAGCCGAGTTCTCCACAATTTAATCTCCAAATTCGATCTCCCCTCTAATTCCTAGAGACTCGGCTATATATACTGTTAGAAAAACCAAATCCTACTTAAAATGGGCTTCCCAAAAAATTAGGAAACAAAAATAAAAAGAAATTAAATTACAGAATCCTTTTCTAACAAGGACTTGGACTGCTACAGAAAATCTTCTTTTTGATTGACCAAATCAGCTCCGAATTAGGCCCATAATATGTCGTTGGAAAGCTAAAAACGTCATCTACAACTTTGTAGAAGAAAACTCGGCCCAAAAACATCATCTTAGATCACTTATATGCCAAATAAGCTCAAAACGTGAATCTGCCCGAATTACGCAATCCATCTTCAATTATTCTTCACGATCAAACGGCATAGAATTAAGGCTCAAAACTTTGACATAATCTTCTTAGCTCCAAAACTCCACAATTTGTCCATTTAATGCGCAAAGCCGATTCAATCCATCCTATGATAAAAACATACAAAGAAGTATCAACATTATCTCAAAAACAAACATAAAAACTAACTTGGAAAACCATAAAATATAATATAATATCGACTAATCAGTGATCTTCAAATGAAGATTAAGGAATTGAATGATTCCGATTATAAAATTTATACAGTTAAAATACATTATTCGCAAAGTGAGAATGAGCTCGTTCTTAAAGGGAGAATGCAAGTATTATCCGCGGAGAAAATGCAGAAACACACAATGACCAAGTACACTCAAGGCATCACGAAGAACGAATTCAATTCGAAACGTAAGATACTTGGAAGCATCACGGAAGGAAAGAACTAGATGTGTATTAACTATAAAGCAAAGGATCGAGTATGTCCAATTGTTATGAGAAAGTTGGATCATAAGTTGGGTAAGGAATAATATTGTCAAAGTATTTAAACCCACATCTGGTGCAGCCGGCCATTATCATTTTTATTTACTTCCATCTACTCGAGAGAAAATTGAGAGAACATTCACTCGATCGGCATGGAAGGGAAGATTGCAGACACTGTGTTGACTTTTTCTGTTGAGGGAATACTGTCGAAGGTGGCGTCACTTGCTGGGCAAGTACTCAGTCTTGCTTGGGGTTTCAAAGCTGAACTCAGAAGGCTTCAAAAGTCATTGACCGACATTCAACGTTTCTTGGTTGATGTTGCCGACCAACCACAAGGTAGTTATACAAAGTATTTGTGAATTCTCTTATAATCTCACACAATTTACCAGTAATCTCAAATACGTTTCTATTTTTTCATTCCCTAACAGGTCGGAGCAAGTCAATAGAGGAATGGGTGAAGAACCTTAAAGACATAGCTCATGATGCTGACGATGTCTTGGATGAATTCGACTACGAACTTTATCGGCGTAAAGCCAAAATCCAAAACCATATCAAGAAAAAGGTGCTGAACTTCTTTTCACTCTCCAATCCACTTGCATTTCGATTGAAAATGGCGCATAAAATTCAGAAGATCAATGCATCCTTGGTGGATCTCAAGAGCGAGGCACCTGTTCTTGGGCTAGTTTCCAAGAGTAAAGACGCGACCCCCTCGAGGAAATAGATGGGACAGACAAACCAACGCATTCATTGGCAGAGATGAAATAACCGTTGGAAGGGGAGAGGTTGTGTCAGAAATAGTTACAACCTTGACCGACTCCAAATACAATCAAGAAAATCTTGCGGTTATGGCCATCGTGGAATGGGCGGCCTGAAAGACAACTTACAGCTTATTACATAATGAGGATTCGATCCACAAGTTTTTTGAAAAAAATTTTGGATTTGTGTATCTGACACTTTTGACGTCAATTTCATCCTACTTCAAATCTTAGAATCTCTACCCCGCAAAAGCCCCTTCGAAAGATAACCAAACGCACTGCTGTTTCTTAATGAAGAGTTGAAAGATAAGAGATACTTACTCGTACTTGATGACGTTTGGAACGAAGACTCTGGAAAATGGGAGAATTTGATGGATTGTTTGTCAAAGCTTTATTCTGCTAAGGGATCCAAAATTGTTGTCACTACTCGCGCAGTGGCAAAGTCGCATCAATCTCAGAAAAGCTACTTCCACGACATGATTTGGGAAAACTTTCCGGGGATGAATGTTGGTCCATCATGAAAGATAGAGCTTTCCCCAATTGTAGTGCTGATGCATTCCAGACAATTGGAAGGGAGATTGCTAAAAATTGTGGTGGTGTTCCATTAGTGGCAAAGGTGCGTACTCTTATTATGTATCATAACATGGAGTTTTCACCTTTTTTTATTTTTATTTTTTTACATGTTTTCATTTATAAATTAGGACAATACTTGCATCGCCTATGGGTTTCACCACCTTATCCACCTCTTGTGATAAACGTACATTCATTCTACAAATTTCATAATTAGAACCATTCATTTTTGTTATAAAAAAAATAGCAGTTTAGCTGGAAAATAATTTCCTCTTAGTAGGCCCGTCGGGGAAAGTATACGGCGAGAAATATACTTCTCCCTGTAGAGCCCTTTTGCAAGGAAAAATCTGTCGCAGATGGTCCATTTGGAAAATTAACATAAAATGCTTACCATCTCTGCAAACTCTTTGTCCAAATAGAAATTGGAAAATGCAATCTGCAATCATCAGATAATCCTCATTCTCTTGGAAGCAAGATATGTCGACGCTGATGCAAGAGTTCTGCCGAAGGAAAGGAGACTGCCACAAAAGTCCCACAATCTCCTGCAATAATAGTTGCACATGTTAAACACTTGCACTAAAAAAAGTAATCGTAATCACCAATAAGATTATGTATTTATCCAATTATGTCAAATAGCCTGCGAAAAATTGGAAAAATTCACAACTTATACCAAATTAGCAATTAGTCCAAAAATTAACATAAAATGCTTAAACACATGTTTAGCAAACGATGACAACAAATTAGATAGAAGAAACTATGGACTATTTAAGCAAGTCTTTTCTATCAATGTGTATCATTTTCTTCATCAGAAACAAGATGGGAACTCCCACCATCTTCAACAGAAGCAGAGCCAACTTTACAAAGCTTATAGCAGCAAAAACAGGAACAAAGAGCTACAAATCTGAAAAACCAAAACCAAAACATACCCAAATTAATAAGAGATGGATAAAGATTAATCTAATAGGAAAGAATAAACACACACACACACACAACAAACTTTTACGCAAATCAGAAGCTGGGAGGGGTGGAGGTGGAGGCTAATATCTGCAAATCAAATTCGATACAAATACAACCGTATGAAAAATACAAATTCAATTGGGTACTAAATTAAGCCTAAACCTCCACTCTAAACCCTCCAATATGAGTGATTTAGTGGTGAGATTAAAATGTAGCCAATCATGAAAATCAATGTGGTATGACTATTGATCATACATTCCCAACCTCTGCTAAACTTCTGCTGCCTTAGGACAATCTTTAAAAACAATCTCCTTTGGTAAAACAAGTAAAAGTTTACCAATATCCCAACCATTATTGTAACAATAGTCAGCTACAGTAGCCTTAAGTATATCGTCGGAGAGAGGCCATCTAGCACGACATTTTTCAGTCCAAAATTTTCCAATTCGCCATAGCAGCCCCTCATGCAAAAGTTTAGTCCTGTCACCTTTCCAAGTGCAAGAAAAGCCTAAAACAGTTTTATCATTGAGCAACTGACCCATATCACCTTTAATATACTTTCCACTGAAAACTTTAGCTCAAAGACCATTATCCCCCTGCATCAATCTTCAAGCATTCTTAGCAAGTAGAGTCGAATTCATAACTCTCATGTTTTTCAAGCCAAGCCCACCAAGAGACTTTGGAAGGCAAACTTGTCTCCATTTAACCAAGTTAACTTTATTTTTGGATTGAGTGTAGCCCAAGACGAAATTCTTATTCAACCTGTCAAGTTGATCACAAATGGTAATTTCACTGTCTACGTAGCATACACTGAACAAGAGAGTCCCGACCAGCAAGAGATAACAAATTCACCTTCCAAGCATAAAGTCGAGCTTGAGCCTTTTCTACCAGGCCTTTGTAGGTGTTTTTAGTGATGCGAGAATGAATGAGCGGAACTCCCAAAGATTTCCCCAAATCATTAGTTAGAGGAGAACGAGAAAACATTTTCTCGCTATAATAAGGACATGTTTAGTGATAAAAATCGAGTTAGTTTTTGCGAGAACATGAAATTATTCTAGCCAAAAGTGCTTTATAGCGAGAAAAATTAATTTTCTCTCTAAAACAACAATTTGTTGTAGTGAATCATAAACAAATGGATGGTTCATTATGGATAGGTTACTCGGAACCAACACCGTCAATTTGTTCGTGTTCGACACATATGGATGACTAAAGGGTCTCTGATATGATTGATATTTTGGTAGCATACAAACTGATCCAAGCCCTTTGAATTTTAGTTATATTATCTGCAAAATGATCCAAGTCACGTGAGATCCCTTGTCCAATAATGCATTGCCATAAGCAAGTATTTCTCCAATGACAATGTATTATTAAATCAGGACGCCACTTGGCGGTAAATCTGTTTCATGTAAGTTATTCTGCTTCCAGAGGGTGTAAAAACATCACCAAAAGAAGCCAATCTAGTTAGAATCAATTAAATTAGTTAAGCGGCTTAAGCCAGTTGCATTATTATTGGATGAATTATTTTCTTATGACTCAAATTGGTATTTGTTAGGTCATGTAGTTTCTAAATTGTTTTAGGACACCTTTGAAAGTTTGAAACTAACTAGAAACTATTCATTCTTTTTTTTTTTTTGGTCATATCTTTTTCATTTTCTTTTTCATCTGATAAAAAAGATAGATCCAAAAAAATCGTTGTAGAGATAGTTAAACTACTTTACTCTATTGATCATTATGTGATAGAAACTCTGTAATCCAATCAACAGGTTTTGGGAGGCATTTTGCACACTCAAAAAAGTATTGCAGAATGGTCGTCGTTCAAAGACAGTCGAATATGGCACAACTTATCAAAAGGAGAAGACAAAATTATGCCAGTCTTGAAGTTGAGTTTTGACAATTTAGAATCACCATCATTGAAGCAATGTTTTGCATATTGCTCAGTGTTCCAGAAAGATTTTGAAATTCGAAGAGATAACTTGATTCAACTTTGGATGGCTCAAGCCTACTCCACCCTTCGCCTGCTGAAAGTAATCAAGAGATGGAGGACATATGCGATCAATATTTTGATATTCTATTGCAAAGCTCCTTATTTCAAGATGCTACAGTGGATGATAATGACACTATTAGCGAATGCAAGATGCACGATCTCGTGCATGATCTTGCAGAACTTGTATCCAAATCCAAAATCTTGAAGGGAGACTTGCGTGGCCCAGATAATACACTTGAAATTCGACATGTTGCTCAGGTTTCTACTTCTAGACTGGAACAAATTGCATAAACAAGTGCTGAGAAGTTGAAGTCACTGTTTTCCGACGACGGTGAAGTTCCTACTAACATTCTTCCACGGTTCAAAGCTTTACGCGTCTTAAATTTAAGTAATGCGGCTAATATTGATCGTCGAATTGAAGAGTTGGCTGGCTTGGAACAATTAAAAGGTGAATTAATCGTTCGTAATCTGGAGCACGTAAAGAATGGAGAAGAAGCAAAGAAAGCTAAGTTAGAGGATAAGAGGGAAGTATGCCATTTAAGGTTCGAATGGATGAGATATAGGTCAACAATTGACAACAATGAGGAGGAGGATGTCCTAGAAGGCCTCTGACCGCATCGTGAGTTAAAGACCCTAATTATTGAAAACTTCATTTGGCGGATGGGCTAGACACACTCCCTCTCCTTGACTTCTTTTAGATATACAGATGTCCTAGTCTAGAGTTGATTCCAATTACACAGGGCATGGCATCTCTACGCCAATTACAGATTTCTGGTTGTCAACAATTGTCAAGGCTACCGAGTGGGTTAGAGTACAGCACCTCTCTCGTGGAATTCATAATTTCATATTGTAAAGGATTGTCAGGCCCATTGAGTTTTCCGTACTGCACCTGTTGGAAATAAATCAACCATCAATGACAAGTTTAATTTATGCTAATAAATAAATACAACGAACAAATACAGTATATAAGCAAAACGAAATTAACTTAATAAAAACGAAGATCGAGGCTTGCGTACCGCAATGTCCTTGAAACAGAATTTCGTCCCTACTCTGTGCTTGTAGTTCGTTGGACGTCTGCTTCACCAGGATTCAACGATCTAAGCCAAATTCCAGCACCAAAAAATTGACTTCTGGCGAATATCAAATGTGGTTCTCTCAGTTGGATGGTTTTGGTTTTCAGAAAGGTTAATGCGAATTTTCTTGATCCTAAATGGTATGCAAATGGATGAATATATAGAATATGAATGTCCGTTCGCAACAGGTATGAGTACGGGATGTGTCTGTTAGGAAGCAGGGTGCTTTGCCTTTCTAGTGCTCCTTCTTCAATTCAGACTTCATATGAAAAGATGAGTCTGTTGGAAGAAAAACTTAAATCCGAAAATAAAAAATTAATTAATGGATTTAATTATTAGAGCCCGAGCCCAAGGGCCCCAAGGCCCAAGGCCCATCTTTGACAATTAATTAATATTAATTATTAATTAATTTTCACACTCCCAAAGCTCAAACCCAAGGTTGAGCCCAATTTTCCTCTCCATGGTTCCATTACTCCAATCACTTTGTAAGAAGTACAAAGCCTTATAAAGGATAGGAACTTTTTGGTGGTGACCAATGTGTGAGACAAAGTTTGGAATGGTATTACTACTCAAACATCTCCAACAATACCCCACATTTGAGTTGAAATATCATTCAAACCCTACTTCACGTATCCACCCCACATTTGAATGCATATGTTAATGCAAATGTAGCTACTAGACTGTCTATCAAAACTGAGAAAGAATAGACAAGATCTGCATCGGGAGAAGTGTCTTTTGGACTTGAACTTACCCTAGTGAAAACATATTGGGTTTACTTGGTGACGCAGTGGATGTGGAAGATCTTGAACTGTTCCCCGCAGCAGTAAACCAAGACAATATGCTACACACATATCATGTCTGCCACACGTTAATTCATACGATTGTGTTCATTTTGGTCCTGAACAGATCCCGGATTTTGTAGGAGCTTTAGAGAATTTAAGCTGACACACCCCACCCTCGATACCCACGTGGATACCGTGTGCGAGCGTGCTGGCCGACACTCGTAAGTGACGAAGCCATTAAATGCATGACAACACTTGTGAAAATGAAATTAATTTATAATAAAGTTTGCGGAAATCAATGTCAATATGCATATGGTTCAGAGCGTACTAAATTTGAAACAGCGGAAACAAATAATAAACTGAGTTCCTAGAATCTCTATCCATAACAGGGATGGATATTATTATAGAAACTGGAAGAAAGAAGAATCCCTACATGGTCGGGATGAAAGATCAGAGCTGCCACGTAGAAGTTTCGACCTCGCCAGATGCTATCTCACTATGTCCTGAAGGGGGCGCAAAAACAAAAGTGTGAGTGGACAAAAATCAAAGTTTTTTCAAAACCTTTCCTTTTTCAACATATTAACCCCCTATTTGGAAATCCAGTATAATCGTAAAACATACTATCATACTATAGTTCAAAAGGTACTTTATGAGTATACTGAAACATATCAAATGTAAAATATTCATAAACCACATTTCATAATTTAAACATAATATACTACGGGAAAACCAACACAGGGTATATGCGCGATCACCCATGTACGGGTTGAGGAACAGCCTCTCAATCACCGTACAAGCACTTTACGTTATCCACTAATTTGTACTCCTAGTACCACACACATGTAAGCACTTGCGCCGCAGCGCGTCACACCCGAGTCCTTACGTAGCGGGGCCTTTTCCCCATAAACAACAATAAACGTAAGACAAGCTTGCACTAAGGTATTTACCGGACAATACCCCTGGAGTACAGTGCGTGTGACCCAAACATGTGAGACTTGTCCTATGGCCATGAGAACGGTACTACAACGTAGTGAAAGCATACCTAGTGTGTTTGAAAACATACATACATACTCATGTGTAGAAGTATAGGATACAAGATTCCTTTCATAATTCACAAATACTTAATATTGCATAAATAATATCTCTTCTCAAAACCATAAATCATATGCCATTTAATATTTATGCAAAAGTAGAATCATAGTGTAAACCATTTCATAAAGTATATTCATACTGTGATATAAAACCACAATCACCATTTAAATTCATTTCCCAATATATAACTAAAAATAAAACAAATATGGTGGTATAAACAATTGTCAACAAGTATATATATTTGTTAATAAATATATATAATTAAACATGCCTCAAAGCCATTTAAAACCATTTATAGTCAAAATCATAATCCATATCAAACATAAAAGCCATTTAAGAAAGCAAAAGTCCACTCACAGGTGATCGGGAGTGAAATCTCCCTCGATGTTGCCCTCCTCGGTGTGCGGAGTCGAAGAATTACCTATTTAATATTAGGGAACAAATTAGACTTTCCCTAAAATAAATTAAAAATAGGCCCAATAGAAAAATACCCCAAAAATAATACTATTGTAGCGAAAACGGGCTCGAAAAACGATTTCCGGAGCCCGAAAACCCTACCGCCGCCGTCCACCGCCGCCGTGCGCCGCCACGCGCCGGGAAACGGTCGGAAAATCGCTCCACGCGCCGGGAAACCCCCTCACGCGCCTGCACGCGCCGGCACGCGCCGGGAAACCCCCGGACGCGCCCCCACGCGCCGGAAAACCATTACACGCGCCGGCCACGCGCCGGCGAGTGGCTTCACGCGCTGGCACGTGTCGCCACGCGCTGGCACGTGTCGCCACGCGCTCGCACGTGTCGCCACGCGCTGGCACGTGTCGCCACGCGCTGGCACGTGGTCCCACGCGCGTCACGCGCCCTGCTGACGTCACCCCACGCGCTGCTGACGTCAGCCACGCGCCCCACGCGCCTGCTGACGTCAGCACCGTTAAGTTTAACGGAATATACCTTCGCCGTTAGGAATATTCCCCTGCCGTTAAGAATATTCCGTTACCGTTAACGGAATATTCCCTCTCCTCCTTCCTCTCGCCGGTCGCCGGAGCTCCGCCGCCGCCGCCGCCGTCTGGTTCGCCGGAATCTGGGAAAATAATGCCGATTATGTCCCAAAACTTCATAAATTCATATCTTCTTCATTCTTTGTCCAAAATTGACGTGCCATATATCAAATTGAAGGTATTGAGGAGTAGAATATTTTTATACCTATTTGAGGCCGGAAAAGTGGCCGGAGGTGGCCTGAAATTGGCCGGAAAGCTTCGGGAAACCCTAATTCCGTTCTCCTTCAATACTGCACCAAATGGGATGTTCTTTATATCAAATTGAACCTACTCAATCCAATAAAACAAATGGTAATGGTCTCGAGGCTTTTCTTGGTCTGGTTTGCACAGAAAATGGACGAACAGTTTGCCTAAACCGTTCCGACGTCGGTTTGAACGAACGGGTTCGAGTTTGAAGAATCTGAAATCACAGCCTCGTCCAGAATGACGAGACGATCGTGATCGTTTGGATTTTGGGTGACGATTCGACGGTTTTGTGATTCGTCCAAGATTAGGGTTTCGGTACGTATTTTGGCTTTGAGAGAAAATGGGAGAGAAAGAGAGGAAGAGTGGAAAAGTGACGTGCAGAAAATGGGGGAGGGTTGGCTGCTGTGCAGTCAGCCCAAAACCCTACTTCCCATACACGGAGTGGAAAATTACCAAAATGCCCCTACACTTCAAAGCTTCGTAACATGTTCGTTCGAACTCCGAATTGGGTTCCGTTTGCGCCCACGCGCTCGTGTCGACGAGTACAACAAGAATATGCAAAGAAAATGATTTTCACAAGTCGTCACGGAAAAGTCAACAAAAGTCAACATTGCCCCTAAGGGTATTTTGGTAATTTCACATAAATTTTGGGACGGGTTGTAACATAAGCCATGTCAATTCTCATAAATGCGACCCCATTTACTCCTATATAGGTGACATTAATTAAGAATAGTCTGCCATATTCCTCTTGATAACAAGATATTAATGTCATTAAATGTATAAAACATAACCCTTCTAGCATCAGCACACAACACACATTCATTATAAGAATAGGTATTAGTGTGTTCAACTATTGAATCAAACTCAACCAGTTTGCCTATTGAACCTAGACCATGGGATCTCCAATCAGCTAGGTTAGGTTTCCGCCCAGTTCGATTCATTGAATTGGCTTAAGACCCATTCCCCTCGATGTAAATATTGGTAGGCCTTTTGTCAAAGGATCAGCTATATGTTCCTTCAACTTTACATAATCAATGGATATAATTCCATTGGAGAGCAACTTCTTAAGATTATTATGCGGACGCCTGATATGTCTCGACTTTCCATTGTATACATGACTTTTGGCTCTTGATTGCACAGCCATGCTGTCACAATGTATACATATAGCAGTCACAGGCTTTGGCCACACTGGAATATCCTCCAGAAAGTTTTTGAGCCACTTGGCTTCTTCTCCAGCCAAGTCCAAGGCTATAAACTCCGACTCCATGGTGGAACGAGCGATACATTTCTGTTTGAAGGATTTCCAAGATATTACTGCACCTCCCAAAGTGAAAACATATCCACTAGTTGACTTGGATTCTGTAGTGTCAGAAATCCAATTGGCATCACTGAAGCCTTCTACAACTGGTGGATATCTTGTGTAGTTTAATCCATAGTTAAGCGTATTTTTCAAATACCTTAACACTCTTACCAAAGCATCTCAATGCTCTTGTGCTGGATTACTAGTATATCTACTAAGCCTACTTACTGCATAAGCTAAGTTGGGCCTAGTGGAATTCATTAAGTACATTAGACTTCCAATTACTTGGGAATATTCAAGTTGAGATATGGCATTGCCTTTATTTTTCTCCAACTTGCATGCAGCATCAAAGGGAGTTGCAGCAGGTTTGCAATCAAAATGACCAAACCTTCTCAATATTTTTTCCGCTTAATGCCCATCTTTGACAATTAATTATTATTAATTATTAATTAATTTTCACACCCCCAAAGCCCAAACCCAAGGTTGAGCCCAATTTTCCTCTTCATGGTTCCATTACTCCAATCACTTTGTAAGAGGTACAAAGCCTTATAAAGGATATGAACTTTTTGGTGGTGACCAGTGTGGGACAAAGTTTGAAATGGTATTACTACTCAAACATCTCCAACAGCACCTCTCTCGTGAGATTGACTATAATGGATTGCAATAATCTGACATCAATTGAAATTAACAGCACCAGTTATTGTAGGGCTGGGAATTTTGTACCGAATATCGAAACCGAACCGAAAAATACCGAACGCAATACCGAAAATCCCGAAACCGAAATACCCCGAATGGTTCGGTCCCCGATACCGAAAAAATACCGAAATTTCGGTACGGGGTTCGGGACCATATTACCGTGTATTTGGTAATACCGAACCGAACCGAAATATTAGAGTTAATTATGTCGTACGTTGGATTTGTTCAAGTGGATTTTTTTATTCAATCTGAGCTGTTGGTTTGAGATTGTTGAAGCCTGGGTTTGCTGCTTACTCATTCAAAACCTGAAAACAACGCCCATCAAATCGACCCCATTGCTTCTAATATCCACAGAACTAGAAATTGAATCCTAGCTACCCATTTGTGGTTTCATGCTTTATCACAACGGGAGGCCCAGAGGACCGCTCTGGAGGGGCAAAAAGCTGATTGGCAAAGAAGCGCTTTTCGTAATCTTGGGTATGAAGCGGTTCAAGGACGCCGAAGAGAACCTTGGCAAGTTTGTAAAGACGCATGTTTTGAGACTGTTGAAGATGGATATGATTGATGTTCTCATCGAGCTTGAGCGCCAGGAAGAAGTTGCTTTGGCAATTAAGGTATCGAATTTCTGTGATTAAATTTTGTGAATTTTGTGCATTTGATCTTCTGGGTTGTTGTGAAATTTGTGCCCTTTGGTGTTGAATTTGTGCTGTGTGAATCCACTTATGTATTGCTAGTAATGGTGAAATGTTGAAATCTCATTCTCAAGAGTCAGGCTGACCATATTAACACTCAAATTGGGGGTCAAAATTTTCCCGAAACCGAATTCATTTTCGGTATTACCGATTTTCGAGATCCTGAAAATTTCGGTTCGGTATCGGTATGTATTTTTCCCAAACCAAAAAAATCGATTCGGTATTCGGTTTTCTTGTTTCGGTTCGGTTCCCAAACCGAAACCAGCCATAAGTTATTGACAATCGAAAATTGCGGATAAGTAATTGCCCAAAGCTAGGATCGTTTGGTGGCCAAAGTAGCAGTCTTGAGGAGTTAAGCATTTCAGATTTGCGCACCTTCACATCCCTTCGACAACTGCGGATTACATATTGTGGAAGATTAGAAAGTTGGGCGAGCGGTCTGCAATTCCCACTCTCTCTTGAGGCGCTGGAAATAAACGATTTCCCTAACTTAGAGACTCTTCCAAGTTTAGACAACCTCAATTCTCTCCGTCATTTGCAGATTGTAAATTGGCGGAAGCTAAAATCTCTGCCCAATTTAGAGCTGCCCCGCTTGGAGGTATTGTACATCGGTGGGTTCTGGGGGGAGCTCGATTCCTTCCCTGATTTTCAAGTTGGATCTGTTAGACCAAGTCCGAGTCTGCTGTCGGTTTCCTCAAATTCAGGAGGTTGTGATCATTAATACATCTTACAACGTTACGCTTGAGGGGTTGGCCTAAGCTCAAGTCTCTGCCTCAACAAATTCAACACCTCACATCTCTAACACGTTTGGAGCTACATAAGATTGACGGAGTGGAGACTTTGCCTGAATGGTTGGGTAGCCTTACATCCCTTACAAACCTGACAATTTAAGGTTGCAAGAATCTGATGAATTTACCAAGTGTCCAAGCTATGCAACGCCTCACCAAATTACAAACCCTGTGGATTTCTGAATGTCATCCCCTTCTGGAGCAAAGATGCACCAGGGACAGCGGCACAGATTGGCCTAAGAGCTACAGAACTATTTTGATACTAATTACTTATGGTAATTTCTTTCCCGCAGCTTTACTAAGTTGGAGCATGTAATTTCTGAATGTCTGGTTCCACAAGTATTTATTCATTAGCTTCGACTGAAAACCAAGGGTTCCAAGGTACACTGAAAACCAAGGGTTCCAAGGTACCCAATGACTTGTGATTTTCTCGAATAGTGGCATGGGAGTTCTCCAATATTACTTTTGTTCCAATTTTATGTACAAACGGTTGCAAATGGCTCGAACCTTGGCATTCAAATTAAGCAATGTACGTAAACTTTTCAAACTCGCACCTCCTCTTCTGTTCTAATTGATCAATGTATCGTACTGTTGACTTCTGACTTACTATATATGTTGTGTTTCCAGTGGCATCTATATTTCTTTTCGCAATGGCGTTTCTCAGGATGTTCACAAAATCGAAGTGTAACCTTATGAGTTTGCATCACAGGCTCAGCTTTCCATTGTATTTCCAAATCAAGTTTTTGATTACATGAGCTCATTGGGTGACGGAAGTGAGGTCTTGGACGTGCAAGCAGCAGCCAAAGTGTTGAATGCTAGACAAGAAAAAAAGAGTGAGAAAACTATTGCACTACCCTCCAGATTGCAACTCTCTTCACTCTTTACTCTCTCACTTTTACTCTCCAAAAGGCTCTCAAACACATTGTAATCGTAGCCTCCATTATCATAGTAAAATCTAGAAAAACTACTCAATATGGACGTAGCCCTATTTAGGTGAACCACAATATATCGTTTAAGTTCTTGTGTGATTCTGTTGATTACACTATTTTATCTTTATTACTCATTTTTTGGAGTGTACAAGAGTTAACGCAATGGCTAGTGAGTTACGCACTCATATAAGTTTATCACACTATTCTAAGTATTGTTTTAATTCAACGCACTTTCTCGAGAATTTGGATATCACATTTACTTATCACATTTCTCTTAAAAAAGACAAAATCCATTCCATCTACATCTACATAGATAAAATCCGAATGATGCTTCCTTTCTTCTTGTCCAAGTTTCTGTTTTGTCTATCACCCTTCACGAGAAGTTGCCCTTGTCCACGTGGCCTTTATATTGCTGAAAAAGATACACACCAACTTCAAAGAAAAAAGTTGAAAAAATCTTAAATGATATGTATTATTCAATGGTCTGATCATTGAATGATTCCAGATTAATTTGCAATGTACTCTAAATGAATTTTAAATCATTCAACAGTATGTACCATTGAATGATATGTACCATTAAAGTTTGACTCAAAAAAGTTACTCAATTCTCTCTGTTGTGTGGATAAGGTTGTGTTTCCTCATATTCTTTTGGACTTTCCATATCAAGAATTGCACCAAATAGGGTCATTTTGGAGAATGAAATTTACCTACACTTGAAAAGTCATGGTGACCGCATAGCCTGATAGGCTTGCAATATTGACATAGTGTCATTTCGAGAAAGTTGTTCTCCATTTTGGATGATGGTACCTTTTTTGAACATGCCATGCAAATTACTGATTGGTTCAAATTCAATGGCCATCTTACCTTTTCTTTTTTTGTCTGACAAACGAACGATAATCAACACTAAATTGATTTAAAATTACGGAGAGGGAAATTCAAACTTGAGTGTCGAGAGAAGCACACTGCAGTCAACTTGCCTAAACCAAGGTTTAATGATTTTCAAACGTTTTAAAGTTTTAGCTTCCATTACACGATGACAAGAAGCAAGCCCCTTCATCGAACCTATTTTCCACCAACATTGTTGTACTTGTTGATACTTCCTTACTCAAAAAACATCAACATATTTCTACATTCATCACCAATCACCCCTTGGCTTTCCGTCAAGGTAACCATATTCATACTTTTCAGATGCACCAACCAAATTAACAAGAGTAAATTCTTTGCCGACATTAATAACAAATTCTGCTGATAACTACTAATTAAGGCTATCTTCAAACCTACAAATGTGTCCTACAAAGAGTTGTATATATATACTAATGCCAAATAAATTTCATATCAACCAGGTGCATTACTCACCAAAAGTGAAACCGAGTGTGCTAATAATAAGTGCCTTGTTGCAAATCACGATCGACACCGACGACACCACCGACAAACTCAGAGCCCCAACGGTCCCCAGCTGGAACTTCTGGCTCTCCCATTTTCCGCACTATTGCACTCTTTCCCTCAATTCAAAGCCCCAACCTTTATACGGATCTAGCAACTCCCACACAGCACAATTCAACCAATTTCAATCAATTTCCAGCAAATATCATACCCTAAATGCCCACACTCAAAATTCGTACCTCATTATCCGAAATTTCAGAATTTTTCAGGCGCAGAGCAGCTCAAAACTGCAACACAACAACAATGGCAAACACGCAAAATTACCAAAACACCACCGACACTGGCTCCACTTTTCGATTACGAAACCCTAGATCTGCTTCTTCCTAAGAAACACCGAATCAACAGAGAAAACGAGAGAGAGAGAGAGAGAGTTACCGTACGACAACGAAGACGCGAAAGCGGGAATCCACGAACGACGATCGAATCAAATCAATCAAACACCAAATCACTGAGATTGCAAAGAATCGAGTGTGGCATTGATGGCGGGCATCATCACCATGTGTTCTCCGTTTAATTCTTGCGAAAACTCGAAAAAAAAAAAAAAAAAAAAAAAAAAGGAAAAGGAAAATGGGAAAAATGAATTTTATTTTATTTTATTTTTTTCGGGTTTTTGTTGACTGTTTTTTTTTTTTTTATGATTCGGATTCCATTTTTTTCTTTATTCCATCGGTGGAGAAGTGGGCCCCATTTGACGCGAATCGTCTTTATTCCATGGGTCTTTGGATTTTCCGTTGATGAGTTTCCAAATTAACGTGGCCGTGGAGTGATTTCTTACCAAATTCTGTGTTATTTGCTCATTTGTCACGCTTTTATGGTGGTTGGTAGGGAGGGAAGAATAGCAGGAGCTTCTATTTTTGAATTACCACCAACAATGTTATATGTATGTGTGTGTGTATATATTTATAATAGTAAGTTATGAGCGAATAATTTTTTTTACATTGCTTGCGAAAAGATTAAACTCTAAATTATGAACGGCTAAATCATAAAAATGAACGCCAAAATGACGAGCTACAAAACAAGAGATCGAATGTGTTACTCTGTGAATTTACGCCAAACAAAAAAGAAAACACCACACCTCATAATAATATAGAATTTTTATTTTATATTAATAAATTGTTATTGATACTTCAAAATGATCTTCTTGAACTTCTTTCTAATTAAGAAAAAAAACAAGAAAAGAAGGATATATGATGACAACTTTAAATTGTGGATAACCATTTTCTTTAAATAAAAATAATGTTGTATTTATACCCATCATATAGTAAAATAACTAGAAAAGTTGCCGTGCGTTGTTGCGGATTGGATTTGTAAACAAACTGATTCTATGTCATAAGTTTATAAACATGTAGAAAATATATCAAATTTCAGAACTAATCATTAGCTTACAAATGTAAGGTATGAATGCTCAAAATAAAGAAAAAGAGAGAAAATAAACTAATTTAATTAAATACATGCGTCTTCATCATATCAGGCAATCCATCGTCTCCAATTTTTCTTGAGAATTTGTCATCAATTCTTCGTTCCAACAAAAAAAAAAAACTTAAGTAAACAAACAAAAGGAAAACCCAAAATAAATAGCAGAAAACCCACCGGTGCAACGACTCCACTCCCTTTCTCAGCGCAAAATTTCTATTCCTAAGCCAGCCAGCCAGTCAGGCAGCTAAGCTCCTTATTATCTCTTGCTATCTCATACTCTTCATCTAAGATTTGCTCAAACTGGATAATATCATATATAAATCCAAATCGAATGAGAGAGTTTGAGAGGAGAGAGTGGGGGAGTGAGAGGTGGGTTACTGAAAAAGTAAACTTACCAAACTAAATAAAGGCATTCCAAATAAAAGGAATAAAGAATAATGGATGAAAAAAGCTATGGAAAATAAACTAATTTAATTAAATAAACTAAGCAAGTGAATAAATTAGATTGAGATAACAATATAATTTGGGTGAGACAAACACCAGATATTTCTCAAAAGCAAGTGAAAATTTGTTACTAAATGTTGTTATTTTGAAAAATATTGGCATTGATCATGTGCTCATACTTGATTATGTGATAGTCAATCTATCCATCCGACTACATTCATTGGGGGCCGAGGTTGTGCAAAAAAGTGGATATTTACATGTTATACCATGGTAACAAACTTACATACCAAGTGATTTTGTAAGCAAATATTTACATAAAGTGGTAAGTTTCAAATCTGACCAATATTCATTACAGGAAAATGAGAAATTTCAGCAGAAGTTTCAAATCTGTTAACTACAGGCGCATTATTACATTGAGAAATTTCGATACTTGCATTCGACGTCATACTATTACATGCAGTGGTTTGGTCAGTTTTTTATTTTTACCTTAAATGTTCAACTTGATAATTGCCTAAAGATTCAAAATCATTTGACAAACCATTTCCGTCACCGTGTGCAGCAACTCTGGCCCTTCTGCTAACTCTAAATGTCATTGCCATTATTTTTTAATGAAACTGCAAAGATAGACGTAACACTTGTTAGAACATTTGACAAACACACAATTGTATGTCAAACTTTTGTGTTTATCTGTTTAATAAGTAATCAAGTATGAATGTATAATTTTTTTTTTTTTAATGTGCCTCACACCTGCTTAAATTGTAAGTTATTTTGTTCCCAACACGTGTTGAACCAAATGTTATCTCAACTAAAGTTAAATATTGCATATAAGCATTGCATTCCATAAATTTACAAAAATATGAGAAAAAAAAGACAATACAAATTCAGAATATATAAATACACCAACAAATAAACATTTCCAAGATAAAGAAATAAACATTGCATTGCATAATTGTCACACAAACTTTAGGCAACCAAAATCACTCTGAAGCTAAAAACAAATAATCTCAATTTGATGAAAGCAAATGTTCTCCTCCCATCCCTCTTATTCTCCTTCGAAAACTGTGCATACTTCTAATTATAGAAATATAGACAATCTTTGAAGAAAAATAAAGAGGGACAAATGAAAGAAAGTGTATCAATCTTTCCCAACTCACACTTTACCCTACATTCTCACAACAACAGAATTGCCACACTAACTTTACCCGACCCAATTATTCTGAAGCAAAGAACTAACTATCTCACAAATTGACAACAACTAATCCAATAGTTAGACTAAATTCAGCAAATCATTTAGCTCAGAAAGCAAAAATACTTCAATTATATCGCTCACTATACAGATAAGCAAAAGAGACAAAATTGTTACGCTAATTTTAGCCAACCAAATCGCTTAAAAGCTAAAAACAAATTATCTCAGAATTTGATAAAGTCTGATTTCCTCCTCCCATCCCTCTTATTGTTTTTCAAAATTTTTGCATGCTTGTAATTGTAGAAATAAGGACAACCTTTGAAGAACAATAAGAGGGATAAAAACCACAAAAGCAAGCAAAATCAAATTACAGAACAAAAACACATGACAAAAATTACCTGCAGCTTAAGTATCCCACAAATCCCAACCCAGGAAGAGAAGATCCAGGCTTTGCAAAAACAACAAAGAAGAATAGCTTTGTCAACAACAGAGAAGAGATTATCCTCTGTTTGATAACCCAAAAAAGTTATAGCAAGAACAAAGAAAAAGGAAAAAAAAATATTGAACATAGAAACCATATATCAATACAAAGAACAGAAAATCAATACAATGTCTCCACATAAATTACGTACCCGCTGCAAGAAATGGCAATTCGAACAGCCTATCAAGCAAATCGAAGAAAAACCCAAAAACAAAAAGGAGTCGCTTTCTCTTCTAAAACGTTGAAAAAATTGACCAAAAATTGGACTGCAATCTGAATTGAAAATCAAAGAAGATGAGATGGGCCTGATAGAAAAGTGTCATTCGAGGTGTCAAAGAAGCTATGAGTTGTCGATTCGACGTCTCACCAGCGAAGAAAAAAACCGAAAAGTTGCGAGGTGTCGAGAAGAAGCGTGAACAGCTCAAGCAACGGAGAAGAAGAAAGAGGACCGAGGGCATATTTGTCAATCAACAAACCACTAAGCCAACTTGAAGCGAAGCCGAACAAAAAACAACTGACTGCTGACACAAATCCATAAGAGGCGCACCAGACTGAGCCGACCCAAAAAATCGGCTTATGAACAGTATTTCGGCAACCTTAGGTTTAGTTTAGATATAAAATTTCATATACAGAAATTATTTTGTGAGCGTAAAATGTTCACAATATGGATTATTCAACTTAGGTCAGTTTGAATTGACCTAATTTTATATGTAATTCAAACTTAGGTCAGCATGCATTGACCTAATTTTAAATCTAGATCTCTATTAGATACTTTTTAGATCTAGATCTGTATTAGATACATTTTATCAACTAATTATGATTTAGTGACTTATAAATATGTAAGGTACGTACAATTAGAAACGTCGAACACTTGTATTTTGTATCAAAGAGAAATGGACATTACAAAATTTGACTCTCTTCTTAAAATATCATAATTTTCAATTACATTTTTGCGTTCTCTTACTAGCTCTACAAGTTTGGAAAGTTCTAAAGCCAAAAGACAAAAAGAGTGGAGTCTTCATAATACCAAATTTTGCCTTTCCCTTAACTAGAACTTTGAAATATGGCTAAATGGGATTAATCATCCCCGTGGTCATAGGGTAATTGGATGATGACCCCTGTGGTACAAAAATTAGGAATTACACCTTTGCGGTGAAAACAGTTAGCAAATTTAGCCCAAAAATATGATTTCCGTTTAAGGTCCACTAAAAGTAAGGGTAAGATTGTATTTTCAGCCCTAATCGGCACCAAAAATAAATTAAAAACTAAAAATAATATATATATATATATATATATATATAGGGGAGGGATCCATGGCACCATATTTTGAACACAATTTTAGACACAACTTTTAGCCCATTGGATTAGCCCCCTATCAATGGATGAGATTCACTCTGACATGGCAAGTTTAATTCATATTTTTTTAAATAAATAATTTTGAAAAAATAAATCTGGAGATTTTAATTAATTTTATTCTTCTCTCTCCTCCTTGAAAATCGAAAAGACCAAAATTTCTGCAATCAGGCCTCTTCTCCTCCTCTTCACGCGGATGGCAAAATTTCTGCAATCAGGCCTCTTCTCCTCCTCTTCACGCAGATGGCAAAATTTCTGCAATCAGGTCTCTTCTCGTCAATTAGAGTGCAGATGGCAAAATTAGAGTGCATTTTATCAACAATGGGTGTGTGGTTCTTCGGTTTGTGGACATGAAAATACAATCTTTACCATGCATTTTAACCAACCTTCTACGGAAATCTTGTTTTGGGCTAAAATTGCTAACAACTCACCACCACATAGTTTAATTTCTAATTTTTCTACACAAAGAGTTATCATGCAAGTACCTTATGACCACATGGATGATAAATCCAATTTGGACTTAAATATTATTTAAAATTGATTATCTAGGGATAAAATAGTAATTTTATTAAAAAAATATTTTTAGGCATCGTTTGGAAACTCCTTTTAAATGGCGACGCTTTTAGAAAAATGTTTTGTGTTCCAAAGCACTTGAAGTGTTTATGCAAGAAGCACAGGTTATGTGCTTCTTGCGGGAAATACTTCAAGTGCTTCTTACTTATCAAAGAAGCACTTCAAGTGCTTTTCTAGGATTAACTTGCATTTTAGTAAGAGTTGGTTTCAAAAATATTTTCTCTAAGCACCTTGAGTCATTTGAAAACACTTCCCAAAACGAGACATTAATGTAACATAAAAGGCCAATTGGCACACGCGTAGTTTATATAAAACGAAAATACATTGAAAAAGTATATATGTGAGTGGATTTAAATTGAAAATACAATAATGCCTTTATTTTTAAATGTAATTAAAACTCCTATTTCAATGGATGGATTACTTACGATCAGAAGTCATTCATCTTAAATCCACTGAAGTCGGAGTTCAAATTATTTCCCCTCACTTTGCTCTAGTTTAAAGTACTAATATCGCTTGTAATTAAAAAAAAAAAACTCCTTATTAATATAAAGGCAGCTGGGGAAGTTGAAATTTTATCATTTCTAGTTCTTAACGAGAATGCACGATAGTTGTGCGCTAAATACTTGTTTTACGTACGTATAGGCTGCAGATTCCTCACGGAAAATGTACGGACTTGCTGAAATAGTGATTGAATAATTAACAGTTAATCGAGCATATATATATATGATCTCTTTGTTACATTATTAGAAGAGAATTAGAAAAGATTGGAATGGATTGGAGAAGTCTAATATTAATTAGCATCCATCAAAGACAGCAATTATAAAGTCTAGTCGCCCAATGAGAGCTAGGCATTACAAATTCCATTTTTCTTTCCTCACTATCCAAAGACTTTCATTAATAATGCATGTCTCTCTTGAGAGGTGTCTTCTAAGTTTATACCACCTGACATCTGGAGCAGCTGAAGACGATTTATAATTTGGAGAAATTACAGTATCTGCCGACGGTGGGTGCTTTGAACAATTATATTTGAGGGATGGCCCAAGCTCAAGTCTCTGCCTCAACAAATTCAACACTTCACTTCTCTAACAAGTTTGGTGATAAATTCATTTTAGTGGGGGTTGCCGGAGTAGTCGATCGGAGTAACCTTACATCCACGACACAGTGAGATTTGGTTTCACCAAGAATCTGATGTGTCTACCTTCTCTCTCAATATGGCGTGTCTAACTCCACGATACGAAAGGCTATCATTAATAACAAGAAGGATTAATTACATTTTGCACTCTCAAGTTTGGGTCTCATTGCAAACTCATACTTCATGTTTTGGCTGTTGCAATGTCATAGACAAACATGATTTAGTTATAATTTCATACATCCTTTACATAATACGATATTAATTGGACCAGTGAGGTGATGGCAAGGTCATAGTATGGGTGCATTTTGTGTGATGGATGCAACTTTCCACGCCCAACCGACGGCCACCCTGCAGACCACTCAATCCCGCCGGCAGTCTCTCTCTTTCCTCCCCACCTCTCCGCTCTCTCTGCTTTCTCTCTTTCCGAATTCACGAACTAGTCAAAATCGCAACTCCCTTGTTCTAGGCTCATGGTTATCATACTTGAACCGCCCAAACTATCCCCATTCAAATTCTTAACAGTCACCATTTTTGGACCATTTGCATTCAAATGCAAACATTGTAATCAGATCCATCATTCAAATTCAAATGAAAATCAGCATTGAAATCAATCACATCTTTCAAATTATCAACTCTATTCACATTCCCATACCATAAACATTTAACACAATCTCCCTCAAACTCCTTGCAAATCCATGTTCCACTTCAAGTTTGCTCACGGACTCATCACTCTGATTATAATTAATTCTCATCCAAATCCCACACCAACCCAGAATAATTTTATCTCTGAACAATTCAAGCGGATCTGGGCAGGGATTTGAGGCGGGTAGGAAAGGATCAGGCGGGAGACAATGGTTATGGTGCAGGTGGTAGTCAACGGGTTTGGATTAGGACGGACGGTTGTGTCAAACGATAGTCAGATCGTGGCTGGTGGTTAGTGGTGCGGAACAGCAGCTGGTTCATCAGATCGAAATCAGCAGCAGCAGATTCAAATCGCGGTGCGATGCAGCTCTAGGCCTCTAGCGACTCGGTGGTGGAGTTGTGGTGCGTCTTGCTTTGCTTTTGGGAGGTCTGGAGACTGAGGTACATGCGCTCGAGCTCCTTGAGCTCATCTTTACCGGAATCGACGTCGGCGGGTCTTGTCGAAGGGTTGGATGTTGGCGTGCGTCAACTGTCTACGTTTATTGTATTTAGAATAGAATCTCTTGCTTTATTCTTTCCTTGTATGTACAAACTAATATTTATATATTTGAGCCTCTGTATGAGATGAATGAAGAGTTCAATTCAAACCCTAAACATTTTTATCTTGGCATCAGAGCAGGTTTAAGCCTGTCTCTGTTAGACCTAGTCTTCAGTCCGTTAGAATCAAATATGTTTGAGTGGTTTATTCCTCTTGTAACTCTTATCTTTAAAACAGTTAGTTAGGCTTAAGACTTGGTCAATCTTCTTAAGCACTCTGATTGTATATTTTGAATTTTGAAACTCCCCATGTAAATAGGGATTTGAATCCCTGAATGTAATCTGGAATATATTATAAATACATGCAACCCAAGCTTGAATGGGTATGTAAGTGAATGTGAAAAACCTAGCTGTGTGTTCTTCAATATTCAGTGTTCTTAGTTTGTACAGTCTCTTCCTAAAACTATAGCGCCGACCTGTGTTCTCAAGTCTGCGTCAAAACCAAACATCCTTGCTGATCTTGGAATTGCAAAGATCTGCATTAAAAAACCCAATCTTCTGCTATTCTTGTTATTTAAGAATAGCATAAATCCAAACCAAACAAAAAAAACAAAAAAGGGCTTGCTGATCATAGTTGACCAGCACCAATCCCAAATCCAAAAAAAAAAAAAAACCAAAATCCACCGCCTAATATCTCATCACCGTTTCTTTTCAATGGCCGAGGAGCAGAAATCTGGAAGTCTGATTTTCACAACTATTCAAGCTTTCCCTTCCCAAAGCGAATCAGCCAATATCAGTGCTTTGCCGTTTGGGTTCAAACTAAGTGACTCAAACGTTAAGGTATGGTCAAGGATGATGGAAGTGCACGTTGCTGGATTAGGAAAATTAGGATATATTAATGGACAGAAGCCACAGGTCGATGACACTGATCCAGGGTACAACAAATGGGTGACTGAAGATGCAATCGTGAGGGGCTGGTTGTTGAAAACAATGAAGCCTCATCTTCTTGGGCTCTTTAATGAGTTGCCCGCTGCCAAAGATATCTGGGATAGCGTAACTCATATGTTTTACGATGGGTCTGACGAATCTCAATATTATGAACTGCGATGTAAAGCTACACGCACGAGGCAGAACGGATGCCAAGTCAACTTGTATTTTGCTGAGTTGAAGAGCGTATGGCAAGATATGGACAAGCGACGTCCCAACAAGATGGTCTGTGCCGCTGATCTCAAAAGCCGAAAGGAAGATCTGATGAAAGATCGAGTCTATGATTTCCTCGCTGGACTCGATGATGAATTTGATCCGGTTCGAAGCAATCTTCTCCAAATGAAACCTATTCCTGGGATTGAGGAGTGCTTCAACATGGTTCGACGTGAGGCCCAACGACAGGCCACCATGCTTACTGGAAAGAAATCTGGTGGGGAGTCATCAATGACAATGATCTCTAAGGCACCTGTAGTTGCTATGAATCGTTCCCCTAGTGCACTGGAAAAGGTTGACAAGAATAGCCTAAAGTCTACATTTTGTAATGAAAAATGACACACTGAAGAAACTTTTTTTCACAAGCATCGTTTTTTCAGATTGGTTTATAGAGAGGCGGAAACAACATAAGGCAGCAAAAGGAAATCGAAGCAATCAAGCGAAAGTGGCTAACACAGAACCAGGGGTGGCTACCATTGCTGCTGTATCCGAGCCCAAAGTTCTTGTACAGGTCCAGCATGGAGCAGCTCATGGAGGAAAAAATCCTAGTCTGGACCAAACTGATGATGAGAAAGGTCCAGTTCTCTCTTTGATTAATCAACTATCCATGGCGGACGAAACTGATACCTCAGGTAGCATTGGAGCGACTTTAGTTGCTTCCACAAACCGTGACACAGGTCGGATCATCTATTCAGGTGCTACTGATCATATGACGTATGATCAGTCTTTATTTCAATATATGACTCCACCTTCAAGAGATAGTGTTATTACTGCTAATGGTGATATTGCTCATGTTACTAGAGCCGGCTCTATTGCACTTACCCCGTCTCTTATTACATCACACACTCCTTGTTCCAACACTGTCTAATCATTTATTATCTGTTGGACAGGTTACTAAGCAATTGGATTGTGTAGTACTAATGTTTCCCACTTTTTGTTTACTTCAGGATATCCAGACTCGGGCGATCATTGGGCATGGTACTAAGAGGCGGGGATTGTACTATGTAGACGATGTTGCACCAGGCCGTGTTAATCAAGTTCGAGTGGGAAACAGTGATAAACTAAAAAAAATTTGGTTATGGCATCGTCGATTAGGGCATGCATCATTTGGCTATTTGAAGAAATTACTTCCTTCTTTATTTTGTGGAATTTCAGACTCTACTCTTCAGTGTAATGTTTGTGTTTTAGCTAAAAGCCATCGTGGTTCCTATTCTTTGAGTTCCAATAAAAGACTAGATCCTTTTGAATTAATTCATTCTGATGTGTAGGGACCTTCCCCTATTTTTACTCAACATGGAATTCGTTGGTTTGTTATATTTGTGGACGATTGCACTAGAATGACTTGGTTATATACTATGAAGCACAAGAGTGATGTTGTGCTCAATATTCAAGATGTTTTATAGCATGGTCCACACTCAATTTGGTTACTCCATTAAAGTTCTACGGTCTGATAATGGTGGAGAATTTGTTAATTCTGAGCTTTCCCAGTTTTTCCATAAACATGGCATTCTTCATGAGACCACATGTCCTCAGACACCACAACAAAATGACGTGGCTGAGCGAAAGAACAGACACATTCTAGAGACTACTCGATCTCTCCTTATTGGCGCTCACACGCCCAAACACTACTGGGCTGAGGCAGTCACCTATGCAGTATATCTCATGAATAGAATGCCCTCTCGTGTTCTTGGCTTTCGTACACCACTTGAGGCCCTTGCAGATCATGTTTCTCTACCATCAACACTCCAACTCATGCCTCGTATATTTGGTTATGTGGCTTATGTGCATCTCCACAAGAATCAACGGAGTAAACTGGATCCATGTGCAATTCGTTGTGTTTTCCTTGGATTTAATCCTCAACAAAAAGGGTATCGATGTTATGATCCCTCTACACGGCAGATGTATGTTACCATGGACGTGACATTTTCTGAAACAGAGGTGTTTTTCCCTGTTGACATTTCTCTCTATAATCTTCAGGGGAAGACAAATATGGAAGATTATAGTTGGTTCGATGTTTTTTCTAGTGGACCTGTACCTGCAAGCTCGAAAAATGGGCCAGAATTAGCCCATGGTGAACCACACTTGGATGTAACTAATGTTATTGACAAGCAACCAGGTGATGAGCCACGCGTGGTTGAGTCAGCTACTGCTGATGTGTCATATATAGGAATGGGCCAACAGAACAGTTCAAGTGTGATAGAGAAATTGAACATAATCTAGAGCAGCCCAATACCATACATTCTAACGTCTCGAAGGACGGAGTACAGTTCGAAAACAACCCCCCTTCTACACCAACAGTACCAGCCCATGCTCCTGAGGATATCCCTAAGGTAAGCCTACTGGAGACTAATGTACCATTTAATTATGAAATTATTGAACGACCATATTATTTGCCTCCAAGACAAAATCGTGGGAAACCACCTGACAGGTATTCTCCAGAGGGAAAAATAAAGTATTCAATTGCCAATTAGGTTTCCTCTCACCGACTTTCACCAAAGTATCAAGCAATGGTGAATCAGATGGCGGGAATCAAGATTCCAACAAAGGTTGAAGAAGCCTTGAAGAATCCAAAGTGGGTAGAAGCCATGCAGGTAGAGATGGAAGCCTGCAAAAGAACAAAACCTGGAGAGTGGTGTCACTACCAAAAGGGAAGAGACCGGTGGGTTGCAAATGGGTATTCATTATCAAGCACAAAGCCGATGGAACAATAGACAGGTACAAAGCAAGGTTAGTTGCTAAAAGGTATACACAAACTTATGGAGTTGACTATCAGGAGACCTTTGCTCCAGTTGCAAAGATGAATACTATTAGAGTTTTACTTTCCTTAGTAGCTAATCTTGACTGGCCATTGAGACAATTCGATGTGAAGAATGCGTTCTTGCATGGAGATTTAGAGGAGAAAGTGTATATGGATCTTCCGTCTGGTTATGAGGTTCAGAATGCTTAAGGTAAAGTTTGTAAGCTTCAAAAGGCGTTGTATGGTCTCAAACAGACGCCTCGAGCTTAGTTTGGAAGGTTTACTCAGGCTATGAAAAAATATGGTTATCGGCAAGGCAATTTCGATCACATATTATTTATTAAGCACAAGAGGGGTAAGGTCACGTTGTTAATTATTTATGTGGATGACATGGTAGTTACAGGTGACGATACAGAGGAGATTGAAAAGTTGCAGGATTATTTGGCTACTGAGTTTGAGATGAAGGATTTGGGAGGCTTAAAATACTTCCTGGGAATCGAAGTTGCTTGATCACATGATGGTATATATTTGTCACAACGGAAATATGTACTCGACCTTCTCTCTGAAGCTGGCATGTAAACCTGTTGAGACCCCAATTGTGCAAAATCATCAGTTGGCAATCTATCCAGATCAAGTTCCAACTAACAGGGAACAGTATCAAAGGTTAGTAGGGAAATTGATTTACTTGTCTCTTACTAGACCTGATATCGCCTATGTTGTGGGAGTAGTCAGTCAATTCATGCATGCTCCTCGCGAGGATCATATGACAGCTGTTATGCGAATCTTGAGCTATTTGAAGGCTTCACCAGGAAAAGGCTTGATGTTCAAGAAACATGGACATATGGAGGTCAAAGGCTATACAGATGCAGATTGGGCAGGTAATATAACTGATCGTCGTTCAACATCTGGATACTTTACATTTGTGGCTGGGAATTTGGTAACATGGAGGAGCAAAAAACAAAATGCGGTGGCTCGTTCTACTGCTGAAGCTAAATATAGGGGTATGGCTCATGGAATTTGTGAGCTTTTATGGCTGCGAATACTTCTTATCGAGATTGGGTTTAAACCCCAAGGAGCTATGTTACTCTATTGTGATAATCAAGCTGCACGGGAGATTGCCAATAATCCTGTCCAACATGATCGTACAAAGCATGTTGAGGTAGACCGACATTTCATCAAAGAGAAGTTAGATGTGAGGCTAGTTGACATTCCCTTTGTAAAGTCTGAAAAGCAACTGGGAGATGTATTTACGCATGCTGTGTCAACCAAGATTTTTCATGACTCACTTGACAAGTTGGGTTTGGGAGATATTTACGCACCAATTTGTGGGGGAGTGTTGGCGTGAGTCAACGGTCTATGTTTATTGTATTTAGAATAGAATCTCCTTGCTTTATTCTTTCCTTGTATGTACAAACTAATGTTTATATATTTGAGACTCTGTGTGAGATGAATGAAGAGTTCAATTCAAACCCTAAACACTTTTATCTTTGGAGGCTAAGGTTGCTGGAGAAGAAAGAGAGGGTGGGCCCCATTTTATAACTAAAAATTGTTTTGTTTGTTTTTGGGGTCCAACTTCCATACTACGTAGTATAAAATACTACGAGCATTGGATGGTTTGGATTCACTGGACCATATCATCCAAAAACTTCTACGCCATCCAATACTACGTAGTATGGAAGAATTTTCGTTGTTTTTGATCCATGTGGCACATATTTTGTGGGGCCCATGACGTCCACATGAGTAGAAAATGGAGAAAGTAACAGAAATTGAGACGGATGTATGAAATTGGTATGAAATTGTGAGTCGTTGTATGAATTTGAAAAAATTGAAACCCGTTGTATGATATTGAAAAAAGACTAAAATTTGTGAAGGGATAAAATGTAATTTACCCTAACAAGAAATATACACTTATTCATGGAGCCGTAATAAGTCTTGTTACACCCCGTACCGGGAAATAATATTATTTTATTCTCGGAGGTGCGAAATGACGATTTTGCCCTTGGTTGACCTTTCGGTTGACTTTTGCGTCGTAACTCGCACGACGCTTCCACTTGTATTTTCTTGACGTGCTCGTCGATACGAACTCGTAGACGCGAGCGGGACGTCGTTCGGACTCCGAACGAATATTTTACGGACGTTGGTTTCCGACGTTTCCCGTGTTTCGGTGTTTTGGGCAGTTTTGGATTATTGGGCTGGGACCCAATTACCTGCAGGCCCATGTGGGCTTATCCCAGAAAACCTGGGATGTTGTCTGGGCTTTGGCCCGTGTTCCCTTCTTCTTCTTCTCTGCTGCACAAAACCAAAAACAAAAAAACACAGAAATTGTTATTTGACACCCGTGCCTTTCTTCCTCTCCCCGAGCTCACTTTGAGCCATCCTCTCATGGCCAAAAAACCACAAATCTCCCCTGTGTACCAGCTGAGCTCTGGCTGTGCAAACTGAACCTTGCTGACCAGAACAAATACAAACCCATAACTCCAAAATTTACTAATGGCACCCTGTGCCCAAATTCGACCTCACTGTGCCAACCTTTGGCCAGGTGAGATCACCGACCTCACCATCGTCCTCGTTGCCTTCGGTTTACCCAAATGCCTGGACTTGAACCCCTGCAAACTGTGAAACCCAGAAACTACAAAACCTAGAATTCCCAGAAAATTTTTCGACGACACCCGAGCTATTCCCGACCCACTTTCTCGGTGAATTCGACCACGACAGTCCTGATCTGGTCACCATTCAACTCCCCAAGGTCCCAGGGACCTTGCTCGAGCCCTGCATGGCCGAGAATCGAACTTCTGGAGATCGGCCATTTTCCAGCCGAGAGCTTTTCTCGATTTTCCGACCAACTCCGGCTGATTTTGGGCCCCAAATTGGTAAATTCGAACTCTCCTTAACTCCAGCTTCATTTTGATGTAAATTTAATGAAAAATGGTGAAGATTTGAACGTTCTGCAATTTTCCCAGTTTCCGGCGACTGCGACGGTGGCCGGCGCCGGCGCCGGCGACCGGAAAATTGTAGGAGATGACCGGCGCTGATGTCAGCAAACCGGGTCAGACCGGTCCTGCTGATGTCAGCAAACCGGTTCAACCCGGTCGGACCGGAATATTCCAAGGAATATTCCGTCCGTTAACCTTAACGGCGTTAACGGAATATTCTAACGCCGTTAGAATATTCCGTTAACTTTAACGGAACAGTAACGGCACGTGTCGCCGGCGCGTGGGGCGCGTGGCCGCGCATGGAAACCTTCTAGCCGCGCGTGGCGGCCTGTGGAGGCGCGTGTGACCTCACAGCAGCGCGTGGCGGCGCGTGCGGCGGCGCACGGCGGCCCACGGCGGCGGTTTTGGGGTTTCCGACCCCGAAACTCCGTTTTCGGGTTTCCGAACGCCGTTTTCTTTGTATTTTCGAATACTTAATTAATCTTGGGTGTTCTAAAATAGGTTTTGGCGACCCGTGGCGTTCGGAAGACGTACGTTTGGACTTCCCGGCTTCGGTATTTGTGAGTGGGCCCTTTCCCTATATTAATTAAATGTGTTTTATTTTGGGAAATTATATGTGGTTTATTGCCTACATTACTTTGTGGTTTTAAATGGTTATTTTCATCATGCTTTTGGTAGACCTAGTTATATTATTTTATTACTCGGCTACTAGCATCGACTCGGTATATTTCGTTGGGCCTCGTAAATTAGTTTACTTTGCCTATACCTTAATTTTTCGTAGTTATACCGTATCTTAGTGAATTTTGTACTATTTTATACTAGGCTTGCTAGTATCGAACCGGCCCTATTTTAGGGGGTTTTAGGGAATCAATTAGTATTCCCTACTTGCGCACTTGGGTTTTTATATCCGTTTGACGGGCCTTGGGCCGTATTTGGGTGAACCTTGGAATTGGTAATTTTCTACCGTATTTTTGGGTTCACCTAGTTTACCATTAAGTTGGTATTTCTATACCTTAGTACACTAGTGGTGTATTCTTGGTATTTCACGTATTATAGTTATACGCTTGGTATTCCGGGTACGGCACCCGAGTATACTTTATATATTGATTGTTTAAGGTTATCCCAAAAAGGGAAATTACCTCACCTTGTTTTATTTAAAAAATACTTCGTGGCATGTTTTTGCACACTCAACTAGGAAGGCTCACCCGGTGTTAGTTGTACTCGTCCGAGGCCAGGACCAGCCTTCACGTGATTGTTCACACGCACCGATACGCTCACTATGGATCCATAGTAGGTGCCAGCCTGTTCTAGGTCGCATGGGCGACTCGAACTCGTTGTGACGCGCTTATGCGCCAGCTTCACGTGATCGTAGTACATGAGCGTACCATTATTTATACACCCAGCCTATTCATGACAGAATATATCTGTATGAACTCGTGTGTTGTCATACCTAAACGAGTGTTTATCTTATAGTTTTGGATTGTGATTTTACCACTGATTTTCACTGATGCCACGGATGCTTTTATTTGATTTACGGATTTCCCGTATAGTCTTATTTTACGAACTTTTAGATAAAGTATTTTATGCCGAACGGTAACTTCCTGCCGTTTCGGACGGTAAGTATATTTCCGTACTTACCTTGATTTTCTACCTACTATTATAGTACGTTTTCTGTAATGGTTTTCCGACCAATTACTTGATTTTGACGGCGAGGGGTTACTATTTTCAGAAAGGAAAGGTTTTCACAAAAATAACTATCTATGGCCCACTCACCCTTCTGTTTTGCGCCCCTCCAGGTTTAGTGGCTGGAGCTGTCGACGTTCGAGGCGGTGGTACGACAAGCATTTAAATTCTTGGTGATTGTAAATTTTCTGTTTTTCCGTACTTCGTACGACTGTATTGTATAAATTCTTTACGCCTGTACATTTGTGTACACTTTGATCTTTAATCTATTCAATTTATTTCTTACTTCTTTCAAATTGGCTTTCGTCACCCTACGCGGTGTCGGCCAGCACATCCGACTTTTGGGTGTCCACGTGTACATCCGGGTCGGGATGTGTCAAGTCTTGTCCCTCAAAATACATACAAAAACATACCAATATAATTATAAGATTACTACAGTATTTTTAAATGTTACTGGGTAAAGTTAATTAGTTCATAACCACATGTCTTTTCAATAATTTATAGTTTCAAAAATGCCACAAGACCAAGACCAGTAAACACTAAAGAAATTATGAAAAAACTTTAGTTCTACGTAGTGTTTAACACTATAACCACGTTTGGCACACCGTATTAGCCACCGGATAGGATAAAAAATCCAATTCCAAGTGTTTAGTGCACTCCGTAGAAAAATAGTCGCCCGACTAATTAACCAGAGTCCACCATTTAATACAGCTCATGCCCGACTAATTATACCAAGAAAAACCTCGGTATAATTAGTCGGCCTCCTCTTCCTCCCTCTCTCTTTCTCTCTCGCTGTATCCGTCTTGCTCAAATTTGTCATGTTTCCACTTATTTGGGCCTAAAGCCAAATTATGACATTATGTGGGGGTTATTGTGAAATTAGGCCAAACTTACACCAAGATATTTTGGATGTCTGCAAGTTGACATATTGTGGGCAGCAAGGATGTCACTTTTTCTTGTAGGCTGGAGGTGTATTTGCAAGTGGATAGTTAATTAATGTTATCTCTCTTTGTGCAAGTGGAATTAGGTTGGTGTGTGTGCATCAAGTTGGCTTGCTTTCACATTAGTTTTGTTCTCTATATATTAGAAGCAAAGGCATGAAGGAAAGGACACTCAAACAACCAAAAATCAGAACATACATGTTCTAAGGAAAGCCAACCTTTCAAACAACCAAAGGGAAAAACCCCTCTCTTGAAAGCCAAGAAGTGGCATTCATCAGTTTATACAACCTAGCAACAAGCTTTCATAAGCCTACACAAGGCTTTAGCAACCATTCACAAAGCTTCAACAACTTGTGTTAAAGCTTTTAGATTAGGAAACCCCCGATCTTAGAATTAGCTCTGCCACTTCTCTCTGTGGTATCGATTTAAGCCTGAGAAAGAATCTCCTTTAGGCTACTCTCTTTTTGTCAAAGAGACAAACTTGTAGAGAAGCCAATCCGATGGCCTTATCTCAAATCCGATGAGCATAAAAGCCAATCCGATGGCTTTATCTCCAATCCGATGAGCATAAAAGCGATGGCCTTACATGCAATCCGACCATACTTTGGTTGATGTTTACAGCTTTATTTACTTACTGTATTTACTTATTGGTAAACTTTCAATTCAGTTTATATATGTTTATTTTGGTACAAGCTGTATTTTCTTTATTTACTGCTTATTGTCTTTACTATTGAAGCATTCCGATTAAATATAACCAGTTTATATTAAATCCATATTCCAACCATATTGGCCTTGTTACATATATCTACATAACAATTAAAGTCCTTAACAGGCAAGGCAAATAAAAAACCTAAGTTGAGTCTCTCACACTTAAAGGCACAATCTTTTGGTTAGAAGTTAAATAGCGCAATCTCAAATCACATACACACCGTCTACTAGCGGTACCTAGTAGTGGCACGCTCGCAAGCTCCCAATTCGTGTTCATATAAATTTCCAAGCCTACAACTAAGCGCCAGTGTGAATTTATTCAACGAACACTTTGTGTGTGTTTTCTCTGTTAATTGTTTTTTTTCCTCTTTCTGCTTTTTTTCTCTCTATTTTATTCTTTTTTTTTTCTTTAATCTATGTGGACTTGTCTTTTTTTTATCACCAATTTTTTATTTTATAATTAATTTTCTTCATATTCGGTATAATACTAAACATAGTATTAATAGTCGGCCTTGAGTCCGATACTGCACCAAAAGACCGACTATTTAGTCAGTACTATCTGATGCACAGATTAGTCTATCTGACTGAAATAGTCAGTACAATCCGAGCTGCTAAACGAGGCCTATGAGTTTTGAATGGTTGAGATTGCAAGTTGAGACAAGTGGGAATCTCAACTTGCAATCTTAGCCGCCTAGAACTCGTAATGTTAAACACTACATAGAACTAAGGCAATACACAAGAAAGCATACCGTTCCATTAAAGTTAAGAAAGGCAGTTGTCGACTTCTTCTTCTTCCTCATAACATTATCAGTTATTTCTTTAAAGTTAGACAACATTAAATAAGAAAATCAGAGAAAGTAGTACAGGTAAAAGAGAAACTGTGTGAGACACTTTGGCGTGAGAGAAAGTAATACATGTGAAGAACTAAAGCTTCTCAACCATACTACTAAAAACTTAGGTGGGCTGTAATGGAATAATTGATTAATACTACTAGTAATTAGTTTTTCCTCAAAATTTCACTTGGGCTACAGCCCATGTCCGTCCTTGTCTTTAATGATATGTAATATTGAATGATACGAAAAATGAACGAGTAAGATTGAAAATATAAGATCTAATAGTTATGAAAATTGAATTTAAATGGAACTAGTTTTAAGTTTTTTGGTTAGTTAACATTGTTTTCTTTGTGAATTTAACTGTTGGAATTTTGACAAGGAAGAGAAGAAAAAAAATATAAATTTCGAAACTCAAAGGTCGGCTCCAATGGATTTCAAAGTTGCTTTAGTGTTGGTGTTTTCTTTTACACTCAACGAACATCTCTTTTGCTTTCACTTTTTCGGGATTATCCACAGTACTCATCCTATGTCATACTTACATCATTTAATGGTGAGATATGATCCTGTAGCTAATGATCTTCACATCTGACCTATGAATGGTGTAAGTATGACATATGAATGAGTAGCATGAAATTTTCTCACTTTTTCAAATATAGAGTTGTGTTGAGGTATTTTTTTCAACCTTCTCTTGCATGGTGGAGATTAGTTCTCCTTTTTACTTGGTAGAGATTAGCCTCAAACTCGTTTGGTACTTCAAACTGTATTAACTATTTATGTTGAATTGACTAATTTGTGCATCGAATAATATTGATTATATTGTCAACTATTTTGTGCTGTGTGGGATTAGAAAGCTGATTATATTATACAGTGATGTTGTGCCCAATTAACAAACTCCGATTTTTTAAATAATTTTTAATAATTCTCATCAGCCGCTTCTTTTGACTATTGTGGGAATTATATTTTTGACCAAGCTGCTGGTGTATTGCAGCTGGCGTATAAACTATAAAGAAAAGGATCGAATATCTCTTCAAAAATTTTTGGTGCTCCGGAGTACGGAATGTTCCAAATTTTTTAACTGTTGAATTTTAATTTTTATATTTTAAAACAAAAATCTAACGGTTAAAAAATTCAGAGTACCCCGTATCTCGGGTTTGCAAGAAACATTCTATGTCCTTCAATTATTATGAGAAAGTTGGGACTTGCTACAGTGCTCGCAAGTATTGGATGCTTACACCGATCTCACCCTCATTCCCCCCCTCTCTCCTCCCTCTTTTTAACGGTGAGATCGGTGTGAGCATTCAATGCTTGCGAGCACCGTAGCCTACTCGGAGAAAGTTGGATCATAACCCACATCTGGTGTATTGAAGCCGGACATCATCATTTTTATTTCCTTCCATCTACTCGAGAGAAAATTGAGAGAACATTCACTCGATCGGCATGGAAGGGAAGATTGCAGAAACTGTGTTGACTTTTTCTGTTGAGGGAATACTGTCGAAGGCGGCGTCACTTGCTGCTCAAGAACTCAGTCTTGCTTGGGGTTTCAAAGCTGAACTCAGAAGGCTTCAAAAGTCATTGACCGACATTGAACGTTTCTTGGTTGATGTTGCCGACCAACCACAAGGTAGTCAAACAAAGTATTTGTGAATTCTCGTATAATCTCACACAATTTACCAATAATCTCCAATACTTTCTATTTTTTCATTGTCTCACAGGTCGGAGCAAGTCAATAGAGGAATGGGTGAAGAACCTCAAAGACATAGCTCATGATGCGGACGATGTCTTGGATGAATTCGACTACGAAGTTGATCGACGTAAAGTCGAAATCCAAAACCATATGAAGAAAAAGGTGCTCAACTTCTTTTCACTCTCCAATCCACTTGCATTTCGATTGAAAATGGCGCATAAAATTCAGAAGATCAATGCATCCTTGGTGGATCTCAAGAGCGAGGCACCTGTTCTTGGACTAGTTTCCAAGAGTAAAGACGCAACCCCTCGAGGAAATAGATGGGACAGACAAACCAACGCATTCATTGGCAGAGATGAAATAACCGTTGGAAGGGGAGAGGTTGTGTCAGAAATAGTTACAACCTTGACCGACTCCAAATACAATCAAGAAAATCTTGCGGTTATGGCCATTGTGGGAATGGGAGGCCTCGGAAAGACAACTTTGGCCAAGTCAGTTTACAATGAGGATTCGATCCACAAGTTTTTTGAAAAAAAATTTTGGATTTGTGTATCCGACACTTTTGACGTCAATTTCGTCCTACTTCAAATCTTAGAATCTCTTAACCCTGCAAAAGCCCCTTCGAAAGATAATCAGAACGCACTGCTTATGTTCCTTAATGAAGAGTTGAAAGATAAGAAATATTTACTCGTACTTGATGACGTTTGGAACGAAGACTCTGGAAAATGGGAGAATTTGATGGATTGTTTGTCAAAACTTTATTCCGCTAAAGGATCCAAAATTGTTGTCACTACTCGCAATGGCAAAGTCGCAACAATCTCAGAGAAGCTACTTCCACGACATGACTTGGGAAAACTTTCTGCGGATGAATGTTGGTCCATCATGAAATATAGAGCTTTCTCCAATAGCAGTGCTCATATAGCTGATGCATTCCAGACAATTGGAAGGGAGATTGCTGAAAATTGTGGTGGTGTTCCATTGGTGGCAAAGGTGCGTACTCTTATTCTTATTATGTATCATAACATGGAATTTGCACCTTTTTTTATTTTTATTTTTTTATATGTTTTCATTTATAAATTTGCACCTTTTTATATTTTTATATGGCAAAATGATTGAATTTACAGAGTCTTCCAAAGGGTGCAAAAACTTCACCAATCTAGTTATAATCAATTAAATTAGTTAAGTGGCTTAAGCCAGCTGTATTATTATTGAATGAAAGTATTTTCTCCTTTTGATAGAAACTCTGTAATCCAACCAACAGGTTTTGGGAGGCATTTTGCACACTAAAAAAAGTATTGAGGAATGGTCGTTGTTCAAAGACAGTCGAATATGGTACAACTTATCAAAAGGAGAAGATAAAATTTTGCCAGTCTTGAAGTTGAGTTTTGACAATTTAGAATCACCATCATTGAAGCAATGTTTTGCATATTGCTCAGTGTTCGAGAAAGATTTTGAAATTCGAAGAGATAACTTGATTCAACTTTGGATGGCTCAAGGCCTACTCCACCCTTCGCCTGCTGAAAGTAACCAAGAGATGGAGGACATAGGCGATCAATATTTTGATATTCTATTGCAAAGCTCCTTATTTCAAGATGCTACAGTGGATGATAATGGCACTATTAGCAAATGCAGGATGCATGATCTCGTGCACGATCTTGCAGAACTTGTATCCAAATCCGAAATCTTGAAGGGAGACTTGCGTGGCCCAGATAATACACAAGAAATTCGACATGTTGCTCGGGTTTCTACTTCTAGACTGGAACAAATTGCAAAAACAAGTGCTGAGAAATTGAAGTCACTGTTTTCCGACGATGGTGAATTTCTTGCTAACATTCTTCCACGGTTCAAAGCTTTACGCGTCTTAAATTTAAGTAATGCGGCTAATATTGAAGAATTTCCAGTTTCAGTTGGAAGGCTGAAACACTTGAGGTATCTTGACATTTCTGAAACAAGATTCAAAGCACTCCCCAAATCTATTGGCAAGCTCTATAACCTTCAGACGTTAAGAGCAACGAATTGTGCCCTTGAAGAGTTTCCAAAAGAAGTGCAAAACTTGATCAACCTGAGGCATATTTATTTTGATGAGAGTACAAAATTTCCACAGGGGATAAGGCGACTGACTCACCTTCGAACATTACCTTACTTTTTAGTGGGTAATGAGATTGGTCGTCGAATTGAAGAGTTGGCTAGCTTGGAACAATTGAAAGGTGAATTAATTCTTTGTAATCTAGAGCACGTAAAGAATGGAGAAGAAGCAAAGAAAGCTAAGTTAGAGGATAAGAGGGAAGTATGCCATTTAAGCTTCAAATGGACTGTAGATAGGTCAACAACTGACAACAATGAGGACGAGGATGTCCTAGAAGGCCTCCGACCGCATACTGAGTTAAAGACCCTAATTATTGAAAACTTCATGGGCAATAAATTTGCATTGTGGATGATGAGTAGGTCGTTACTGCTCAACAACTTGAAGAAGATTATGTTACTTGGATGCAACAAATGTGAAGGAGTCCCACCGCTCGGTCATCTACCCAATCTTACGGAGCTTAATATTAGCGGAATGGCCAACTTAAAATGCATTGGAGCTGAGTTCTATGGTTATGAAGATCTTGTCCACAATGTAGCCGCGACAAGTAAGGAGATGATCACTTTATTTCCTGCACTAAAAGTATTATATATTTCTGAGTGCGGTGATCTAATTGAATGGATGGAAGCACCGCCAAAAAAAGCAGTGGTTTTTCCTTGCCTCGAGGAGTTGCACATTGAAAATTGTTTGAAATTGAGAAATGCTCCGAGTCATTTTCCATTTCTCCAAAAGTTGGAGATAATGTATTGTGATAGCAGAAGGCCAATAGAAGAAATAAGCAGTGGACTAACAACTCTCACTTCCCTCAAAATAGAAGGTATTAAGGAGCTGACTTGTTTGCCGCAAGGGATGTTGAAGAAGAACAATAATCTCTCCTCTCTGAAGATAACAGACTGCGTTGATTTAACTTGTATTGCTCCCGATGTATTTGGTTGTTGCGGTTCTCTGGAGGAATTAGTTATTTGGAATTGTGAAAAGCTGAGGGATTTGGCGGATGGACTAGACACACTCCCTCTCCTTCACTCCTTGGAGATAGACAGATGTCCTAGTCTAGAGTTGATTCCAATTACACAGGGCATGGCATCTCTACGCCTATTACAGATTTATGATTGTCAACAATTGTCAAGGCTACCGAGTGGGTTAGAGTACTGCACCTCTCTCCGGAGATTGAGTATATGGAATTGTGAAAAGCTGAGGCATTTGGCGGATGGGCTAGACACACTCCCTCTCCTTGACTACTTGAATATAGAGGAATGTCCTAGTCTAGAGTTGATTCCAATTACACAGGGCATGGCATCTCTACGCCAATTACAAATTCGAGATTGTCAACAATTGTCAAGGCTACCGAGTGGGTTAAAGTACTGCACCTCTCTCCTGGAATTGAGTATAAGGGATTGCAATAATCTGACATCAATTGAAATTAAAGGCGGCGCCTCCCTCATCTCTCTTCAGGAATTATTGATAACGAATTGCCCAAAGCTAGCATCGTTTGGTGGCCAAAGTAGCATTTCAGATTTGCGCACCTTCACATCCCTTCGACGACTGCGGATTGCATATTGTGGAAGATTAGAAAGTTGGGCGAGCGGTCTGCAATTCCCACTCTCTCTTGAGAGGCTGGAAATAAACGGTTTCCCTAATTTAGAGACTCTTCCAAGTTTAGACAACCTCAATTCTCTCCGTTATTTGGAGATTGTAAATTGGCCGAAGCTAAAATCTCTGCCCAATTTAGAGCTGCTCCGCTTGGAGGTATTGGAAATCGGTGGGTTCTCGGGGGAGCTCGATTCCTTCCCTGATTGTCAAGTTGGATCATTAATGACAAGGCTACTGTTGAGGGGTTGGCCTAAGCTCAAGTCTCTGCCTCAACAAATTCAACACCTCACTTCTCTAACACGTTTGGAGATAAGTGAATTTGACGGAGTGGAGACTTTGCCTGAATGGTTGGGTAGCCTTACATCGCTTACAGAGCTGATGATTTGGGATTGCGAGAATCTGAAGAATTTACCAAGTGTCCAAGCTATGCAACGCCTCACCAAATTACAAACCCTGCGCATTTATGGATGTCATCACCTTCTAAAGCAAAAATGCACCAGGGACGGTGGCACAGATTGGCCTAAGATTTGTCACATTCCAGATATCTTAAGTAAGTTTTTAGATTATGGAAATCAAATGACAGAGTTGATGTTATATGTTTATCTCTTTTGTTGTTTTATTAGTCTCCATTCGTACTACACAAAATTTCAAACTAGTATAACAAAAGTTGTTTATCCTTCTCCCTTTTCTTTTAAATTAGTCTTGTGATGAGACAAACAGTTGGATTGAAGCTACGAAACTACGACAAATGCAAGCTGAGTGTATATTTCTTTTGGCATTCTGTGGCGTTTTTCAGGATGCTCAATAAGTCCAGGTACTGATGCACAAGATATTAAATTTCTCGCTCTACCTTCATTTCTCATAACACACCTTAAGTTATAGTCTTTAGCAAGTCTTGATTTTTGGTACCATGTGGACATTCTCATATAATCTAAAGAACTGCTGCAATTGCTTTCTCTTTGTTATTATCCTTATATTCGAAGATGTTGGACTGATATTTTCATGGTTACTTGTGATTTCTGAACAGATCTTTTAATCGGATGAACAGTGATGTGAATTCGGTTGATTTCTTTATCTCTAATTACACTGTAATATACCCGCATTATTGCAGAAATTAGGTAAAATCTTCAGTTGCAATGCTAGATGATATTTCCAAGCTTTGTACTATCAGTTGAAAAGTTAAAATTTGTTCTGTATATCTTTCCTAAGTTGTTTTGTTGTTATCCTTGGCCAGGCAGAATTGGGAGTCCGGTAGAAACTCTTACTGTATATAATTCTTTTAGCATCCTTTGGCATTTGCATGGCGTTCTTTCTCAATTGGAACAATGTAGTGCAGTAGGTGCAAACAGAGTCCAGGTACTGATGCACAAGATATGTTTTTCCCGAAATGTGGTGTTTGTGTTTTAGATATTGTTTCGTCCTTCTTTCATCCATTGCATGCTAAATTTCTCATACTTCCTTGTGCAGTAATATACTTGCCTCTGAACTGCTAGCATGTAATTTCTGAACTAGCTCAAGAGGTTGTGAGAAATACATTGAAATCGAAGCGTTTTCATTTTTCTTGTTTCTAAAAGTGTTGAACCATTTTCATTTTTCTTGTTTGTTCACCAAATTCTTTTCAATTGGAATGTTTCTTCTAGATGTGAGAGAAATTGTAATCTTAAAATTACGGACTAATGACTTTTTATCCCGCTGAAAATGGTAGTACGTAGCCGATTTATCACATTTGGTGCTTCAATCTTTTGCACTTTCCTTATTCGTTTGATTCTTGCATAATGAGGAAAGTGGGCAAATGTTAACCCAAGAATTGTTATCTGGTAAAATTTCTGCATTTGCTTTCTCTTTGTTATTATTCTTATGAAGATTTTGGACTGAGATTTTTATGGTTACTTGTAATTTCTGAACAGATATTTGAATAGTAAGCAGAGTGATTTGAATTCTGTTGGCTTTTGTGTCCGTGATTGATAGCCCTCAAGTAACTTGATGAGCGGTCGAGTACCCGCATAGTATTGCAGAAGTTAGGTAACAGAATCTTCAGTTGCAACAGTTCCAAACATTTTACTATCAGTTGAAAAGTTGAAATTTGTTCTTTATATTTTTCTTAAGTTGTTTTGGTGTTATCCTTGTACAGGCAGAATTGGGATTCCATTCAAAACTCATGCGTGGATCAATATCATTCTTCAACTTCAATCATGTTTCCGTATCATCAAATCTAAATTTGGATACAAATTGGTAATCTTTTATCGTTTCGATTACAAACTGGATCAATATTCTTTGTTTGATACTCATCGCCAAATCGAAATGTATTCGTATGAGTTTGCACAGAGATTTGAATTTGGTTGATTTTTTGTGTTGTGTGGATCTTTAGAAGCTTGGGCTTCCTAGCGTCCTCTGTGCCCTGCATCGCTGTGAAAGGAGAGTGCAAGAAGTAGCCAACTGTTGAATATTGAACGATCTAAGCAAGCATTTTTTCCATTTTTCAGGTTTTCTTCATTTGATATTCACCATGAACTTTTTAGTTATTATGCCATGATGATAACGATGTCGTAAGAGTCATTTGTGTTGCAAAACAAAGTTTGTTCTGTTGCTTGCAAAATAGTAAAGTCTCTTACATGGAATGCCATGATGATAACGATGTCGGTGCAGGTCCATATTGGGTACTTTGGGTCACCATTGTCTAAACACCTTAGCATTTTACAGAGAGTTCTTCGGGCCATGAAGGTAACACTGTCTCCTTTGAGCCACTTTGTTATGCCATTATAAAGGATCGACATTTTTATCTTTGAGAATTAATCGTGTTTGTAATAAACTGTGCATTGCAGATATGAAGGAAGCAGTCTCTGTTGTTTTAAGCAGAAAATCCATGCTGCAAACAACAAGTTACTTACTCCTGCAAACCTACGTGCATTCTCTTCCCCAATTTTCTAGGATAAAAATAACATCTTTCCTTTTTCTGCAGTTGTCTTGTGGCGGTGGACATCGGCATAGGCCTTGCAGCAGCCAAACTCCGCTTTCGGGTACACAGCAGAAGAAGACTTTCAAAATGCAAAAGCAGTATTTGACTTGATTGGAGATCCCCGGAGGACCGATTTCGCTTGGGATTCTCCAGAAGCCTTGTCAAGCAGTTTGTGAGTTAAATTTCGTTCAAAACCGGTCCTCCATCTACAAGAACAATACCTTGGATGGTGATGACGGTTTCAGCTAAGATAATAGACGAATGACAGTATGTATTTCTACGATTTGAGCCGGCTTTATAGATTATCTTTGCACAAAATTAGATAAATTTCAAACCTTTAAGATATTTATTTATAGTGAAGAAAATTGATGAATATGATTTTCAAAGAATCACTAAATTTAATCAAACGGTCATATGTTTTCGAATTTGGGTGATTTTTGGTAGACATGACCTTTAAGGTAAGTAATAAAAGATGGACGATTGGATTGTTGAAATACATTGCAGATTAGGCCTCATAAAAATGTGTGGATCTTATGCAGAGTAGGCCGGGCAAAGATTTTGGCAAATATTTTTATGCTTTTTTGTAGCGTTTAAATATTATAGCATTCAACAATCTTGATTAAAAGTTATGCGGAAGATTTTAACCATTAAATGAAGTGAGTTATAAATTTACAATTAAGAATTAATAAAAATTAAAACTAAGAAAAGAATAAAAACTGAGGGATAAGGCCACTGGGTGTGGTGGGTGTTGGAAGAAAACATTCAAATACACAAATTTTATTTTATGTACATAATTTTGAGAAAAGAGTAATTAGAAACAATTTATCAATATTCAAGCTCAACAATAAAGACAAGTAATTATTTAAAGAAGAATTAAACACGAGGCATCAAAAGAAATGGGCTAAAAGAAAAGAACAAAAAAGAAAATCAAATAATGACTGGCTCTAGGCAGTCCCGATTCCCAAAGATTATCCAGTGACGTGTGAACTGTGTAAGAAGATAAGAAGCCATTTTTCCCATCATCCAATCCGAACAAACCTCATCTTCCCCAAAAACTCCAACAAATGAAACTGATCACTCTTCCTCCTCTTCCAGTCCCATCCACCACCACCACCACCACCGCCCTCCTCTCCCTCAAACCCCAACTCCTCCGCTTCAAATTCAAGCCCCAATCATCTCTCCAAACAACTATCAATCCCCCCAAATCCCAATTCCCGCCAAACCCCAAATCCCCTGTTATTATCATCGGCGGCGGACTCGCCGGCCTCGCCGCCGCCACCCACTTAAACTCTCAAAACACCCCTTTCCTCATCCTCGAAGCCTCCGACGCCGTCGGCGGCCGCGTTCGAACTGACGTCGTCGACGGCTTCCTTCTCGACCGCGGCTTCCAAATCTTCATCACCGCCTATCCCGAAGCCCAGGAACTTCTCGACTACCAATCCCTCGACCTTCAGAAGTTCTACTCCGGCGCCCGCATTTACTACGGCGGTCAATTCCACACCGTCGCCGACCCCCTCCGCGATTTCGGGAACTCCGTCAAGTCCCTCGCCAACCCGATCGGATCGATTCCCGATAAATTGCTCATCGGATTGACGAGACTTCGGGTTCTGACGAAATCCGACGGAGAGATATTCTCTTCCGGCGATGAAGTCTCCACGATGGAGCTGCTGAGGGGAATCGGGTTTTCAGATTCGATCATCGCCCGATTCTTTCAGCCGTTTTTCGGCGGCATTTTCTTCGACAAAGAGCTCGAAACGACTTCCAGATTGTTCGATTTCATCTTCAAGTGTCTCGCCCTCGGCGACAACACGCTCCCATCCAACGGCATTGGCGCAATCCCACAGCAATTGGCCGCGAAACTGCCGTCCGATTCGATTTTTCTCAATTCCCGAGTCGCTTCAATTGATTTCGGCGGCGACGAGTCTTGGTCGCCGAGTGTGAGATTGGAGAGTGGAGAGGTTTTGAGAAGCGAGCTTGGAGTGATCGTAGCAGTTGAACAACCGGAAGCGAATAAGCTTTTGGCGGGAAGGATAAATGGACCGGTCCGGACCAAACCGGCTCGAAGTACAATTTGTTTGTATTTCACTGCAGACCGGGCCAACATTCCGGTTTCTGACCCCGTTTTGTTTCTTAACGGGTCGGGCAAGGGCATTGTGAATAATATGTTTTTCGCAACCAATGTGGCTCCGTCTTACGGCCCACCCGATAAGGCTTTGATATCAGTATCGCTCGTTGGGGGTTTTGAAAGTGTTACAGATGATGATTTGACATCTGAGGTTGTTCGAGAGCTCTCGGATTGGTTTGGGGGATCAATGGTGGGATCATGGAGACACTTGAGAACGTATCGGATTTTATTTGCGCAACCGAACCAATGTCCGCCACTCGATTTGAAGAAAAACACCCGGGTCGAGTCGGGTGTGTATGTGTGCGGTGACCATTGGACAACTGCCACATTTGATGGTGCGTTGGTGTCGGGAAAGAGAGCGGCAGAAGCTTTACTTAGAGATAGTGCCTTGAATAGGGTTGTTTAGGTTATGATTTCATGTTTTTTGTATGAGGCGTTTTGATGCAGCCCCTCGCTGTTAAGCTCTCTAGATTAAACATTTGTTTGTTTTAACAATTTGATTAAACATTCTCCTACAATTTTGCTGCCATGTGTATTTTTATTAACCCATTTTATTGTACCTAAATTACATGACCTGCCATAGTGTTTAACAAGGCAGAATTTTGGTGTCCAGTTTCTTCACGTTAAGATAAGGATGGTTCCTAGATTCTTGCTAACTGATGTCTCAAAGTTTGAATCCAAGAAGAATTCTGACGGCTCAAGATAAGAATGGTTTGAATTTTAGAATATTAACATTCTTCTCATCGATGAACGTACCGTAAGTTTTAAACACCATCTTCCGTACCAAGATCGACGTTGCTATTAAAGTTTTAGGTATTGCTTCTTTTATTCACATTATTAGCTGGGTGTGTTGGTTTTGATCATCTTTTGATATGGTAAGTATTGGTACGTTTTGATAAGAGTTGGTTAATAAGATAGTTGGTTCTGATCATGTTTCAGGTACATGATGGCACTTTCAATGACTAAGAATGGGAGCATGAACTACCGATCAAATCTTCTGCACTTTGTTGGTTTGTATGGTACAGTGGAAGAATATGTTAAAGCCGGACACGATTTTTGTATGAAGGCAACACCATTTTGGAGACTATACCGAGCATACAGAGATAAGCTTGTTACAGCCGAACACTTTAGTACTTTGAACAATGATATCAAGATAATTATTGAACAATATGACAAGGATCAAGGGTGCTTTGTATTTAGTCACACGAAAGGGGTGGTGACTGCTAATGACATTGCCGATATATTTGGCATTCCTAATGAGGGGAAATATTTGAAGTACATCGGTACGCCAGGAGAGAAAACAAAGAAAATAACATTCATGTCTAAATATTTCTCAGATGTGGTCGACCGTGTTACAAAGAGTAGAATTGAGGCATCCATAAAAAATGTAGTTGCAGGAAGATCAAATGAAGAGCGTGCAGACTTTGCACGTTTGGTGTGCCTTTATTTGTGTAACACTCTTGTTGTGCAATAGTTCAACCCAAATTTCGTGGAAACTTGTGGGTATATGTGAGAACTTGGATCAAATTCAAACATATAATTGGGCAAATGCGATTGCTGAGTGTTTAAACAAATCGCTTGTACATGCTAGTAAGCCTTATAAGGTATCAGGTTGTGTTCCGGCTTTGATGATAAGTTTTTTATATTGTGTTGTTTTGTTTAGAAGTTTTAATGATATCATGCTTTTTTGATTAATTTTCTTTATAACTTGCATATTGCATTAAAACTAAATGGACGATCATATATTTTCGTTGATTGCTTTTATGATTTCTTCTGTAATTCTTTCTATCTGAAGTAGATATTTATAAAAAATGTACCAACATTGCTTTTACTAAAATGATTAAAACATTGAACACCAAACGGACCAACAACTTTTATTTGTCATGATGAAAAAAAAAAGCCTATATTGGTTAAGTGACACATTGATTAAAAAGGTTTTATAGTGGTACATTTTGAGATATGTTTGGTTTTCGTGGGGATGCAGGCCTATGATGAAGATGATGCATCACCTGAAACACAGGTAGAAATTCAGGCAGATGATCCTATTAAGGAAGATGAAGTTGAACGGATTAATGATGTGGCTAATGATGCCTATTGAACCTATATTAAGTACTCCCATAGCCAAAACAACAGAAAACTACATTGAAAAAAACATGTTTAGTGTGAAGACAAGTGATCAATTTGAATTCGTCCTTGTAAATGCCCGCTATGTCGTTGTCCTCTCACTTTGTTGGTTCCAAGTAGGCTTCTTCAAGGCAACCATAGCCACCACCAACACCACCACTGCAAAGCAGCCATAGCCACCATGAACACCACACACAACAACGTATATTAAATACACCCGCTAACGATCCAACCCTAATTTCCCATTTTCAATTAACTAAAATTTCCATATTTAGTGGTTGCAGAGGATGAAGGTGGGGCCAATTGAGAGGATCAGTGAGGGGAAATATAATTGGGGATTAGGGTTTCATACAAAGATAAAAAAATCAATTTGGTGTCTGAATTGTGAATATTTGATTGGGGAGTTGGAAACGCGTTGAAGGGACGAGGGACATGGAAAGGACGCCGGAGTTCGAGAGGACCTAAGCGGCGTTCATCAACAAGAGATAGAGGTCGCCATTCGAGACTGGAAAAAAGCAAAACAGAGAGAGTAAGTATATTTTAGAGCAAGGAGGACGTGGAAGGAAAACCACGTGTTATATCACCCTTACATGTCAGCATATTTGACAAAATAGACCGAAATCATCTGAGTGCTAAGAATTTACTTATGAGGCAAAAATATTACAATGGATCGCCATTTAATTATAGGTTATTTGGATATATATGCCCTTAAATGGATTGCCATTTAATCATCTGAGTTCTAAGAATTTAAATAGCGAAATTTGAGTTTTAGAAGAAAAAGATTAAAGTTCGGTTTCAGGACACATTGCAAAACGTAACCCTTAATCATATACACGGAGTATTAATTTTTTTCTTTTTATTAATCTTAATAAACGTTGTTTATTCTGTTATGAATGCATGATTTCTTTTTCATGATATTTGATGAAAAAGAGCTAAAGTGCAAAGGGTGACATTGACAAAAACGAGACATAAGGTCCAGTACGTACATCGAAGGCATCAAGAAAAAAGTTAAAACTTGAAAGCAATATGGCAAATGATAATATTCCCGGAAGCGCATTAAGAAAGCAAAAAATAAATGAACCAAAAAGTAGACACATAACTTACTTATAAGGCAAAAATATTACAATGCATCGCCATTTAATTATAGGTTATTTGGATATATATGCCCTTACAACTCATATTTCTTTCTATATACAGTGGCTGATTCACCTTGTGGTAAAGGTGGGCAGCCGCCCACCCAGAGCAAAAAAATTTAAGCCACTGAATTCAATTTTGCCCACCCAGAACTGTGGGGGTTGGTCTGTTTTCTGGGCAGAGGCGGCAGCCTGGCCTGGGCTTGCAGACGTTGCCGTTCGCGAGGAAGAAGAAGTTGGCCTGGGCTTGCCGTTCGCGAGGAAGAAGAAGGCCAGTTTTTTTTTTTTTTTCAAATGTTGGACCAAAACGACGTCTTTTGGTCCACTGTTTTATAAAAAAAAAGAAAACGACATGTCGTTTTTTTTTTAAATACAAACCCCCAATTGGAACCCTTTCATCCCGTGTGCAGCAGCCAGCAACCATTTTCCAGAATCCAAACCAGCACCCCATTTTCACTCAAGCCCTCATTTTCACCTCAAATTCATCATTCACTCAAATTTTTTCATCCCCACTTCCTTCCTCAATCTCTCTGGCGCCACTATCTCTAAGACCCGCTCATGAACAAGGCAATTTAGGCAAGAACGCTACACAAAGTATGTATAATTTAACCTAAATTCTTATTCCTTAATTTCAAATTTTCATACAAAATTTCATTATTTGTTTCATATGGCTTGATTGTTTTCATTTTGAATATCTCTTATTAGTTTTTAAGGTTTTGGATAATGAATTGGTGATTATGAATTTATGCTTATTTGAATTATAATTTTGTGGAATATGATGAATGTATTTGTTAATTGTGATTTTTAGTTAAGAGACCAACGCCACCACCAAGTAGTTCGACTAATCCAAGTAGTTTTAAGAAACTAAAAATAGATGAAATCTTAGCTGATCTTCCTGCAGACCCGGGACTTCGACCTCCCATGTCAGAGTATGATCTTAATTTTCGAGATGAAATTCGAAGGGCATATATACAAATGGAACCTTGTCGACCAAAAGATCATGACTTCCCATAAACAGATGGTCGTCGGTTTCTCCCAAAGTGGTTTGACGAGTATGATTGGTTGGACTATAGCATAGCAAAAGATGCCGCATTTTGTTTTAATTGCTATCTATTTAAGACTAACTTTAGTAAAGGTGACACACCCCACCCTCGATACCCATGTGGATACCGAATGCGGGCGTGCTGGCCGACACTCGTAAGTGACGAAGCCATTAAATGCATGACAACACTTAGTGGAAACAAAATTAAATTGTATTAAAGTTATGAAATTCAATGTCAATATGCATATGGTTCAGAGCGTACTAATTTTGAAACAGCGGAAATCAAATAATAAAATAAGTTCCTAGAATCTCTATCCATAACAGGGATGGATATTATTATAGAAACTGAAAGTAAAGATAAATCCCTACATGGTCGGGATGGATGATCAGAGCTGCCACACAGAAGACTCGACTCCGCCGGATGCACTATCACTACGTCCTGAAGGGGGCGCAAAAACAAAGGTGTGAGTGGACAAAAATCAAAGTTTTCGCAAAACCTTTCTCTTTTCAATATACTAACCCCCTATTTGAAATCCAGTATAATCGTAGAAACATACTATCATAGTATAGTTCAAAAGATACTTTATGAGTATAACTGAAACACATAAAAGCATATTATTCGTAAATCACGATTCGTAATTCCAATAATATATAAAGGAAAACCAACACAGGGTATATGCGCGATCACCCATGTACGGGTTGAGGAACAGCCTCTCAATCCCTGTACAAGCACTTTACGTTATCCATTAAATTGTACTCCTAGTACCACACACATGTAAGCACTTGCGCCGCAGCGCGTCACACCCGAGGCCTTACGTAGTGGGGCCTTTTCCCCATAAACAAATATAAACGTAAGACAAGCTTGCACTAAGGTATTTACCGGACAATACCCCTGGAGTACAGTGCGTGTGACCCAAACATGTGAGACTTGTCCTACTGCCGTGAGACGGTACTACAACGTAGTGAAAGCATACCAAGTGTGTTTGAAAACATACATACATACTCATGTGTCTAGGTATAGGTAACAAGATCCCTTTCATAAATCCCAAATAACTAATATTGCATAAATAAAATCTTCCTTCAAAACTATATATCCAATACCATTTAATATTTATGCAAAAGTAAGATCATAGTATAAACCATTTCATAACATATATTCATATTTTGGTATAAAACCACAATCACCATTTAAATCTATTTCCCAATTTATAACCATAAATAAATTAAATATGGTTGCATAAACAATTATCAACATGTATGTATATTTATAAATAAATATATATAAATAAGCATGCTTTGAAAATCATTTAAAACCATGTATAAATCAAATTCGTATTTATTTTCAATCATATAAACCATTTAATAAAGCAAAAGTCCACTCACAAGTATTCGGGAGTGAAATCTCCCCCGATGTCGCCCTCCTCGGTGTGCGGTGTCGAAGAATTACCTATTTAATATTAGGGAACAAATTAGAACTTCCCTAAAATAAATTAAAAATAGGTCCTAAAGAAAAATCCCCCAAAAATATTATTATTTTAGCGAAAACGGGCTCGAAAAATGATTTACGGGCCCCGAAAACCCCACCGCCGCCGGAGCCGCTGTGCGCTGCTGCACGCGCCGCCACGCGCCAGGAAACGGCCGGACGCGCCGCCACGCACTGGCACATGTCGCCACGCGCCGGCACGTGTTGGCACGCGCTGGCACGTGTCGTCACGCGCTGGCGCGTGTCCCCCAAGCGCGGCACGCGCCTGCTGATGTCACCCCACTCGCGGCTGACGTCAGCCACGCGCCTACTGACGTTAGCGCCGTTAAGTTTAACGGAATATACCTTTTTGGATGGAATATTCTGACACCATCAGGAATATTCCGTTACCGTTGACGAAATATTCCTCTGTCTTCTTCCTTGCGCCGTCCGCCGTTCTCCGCCGCCTAGTTCGCCAGAATTTCTGAAAAATTTCTGAATTAATTCCAAAACTTCAAAAATTCATAACTTCTTCGTTCTTTGGCCAAATTTAACGTGCCATATATCAAATTGAAGGTATTGAAGAGTAGAATATTTTTAAACCCAATTTGAGGCTGGAAAAGTGGCCGGAGATGGCCTGAAATTGGCCGGAAAGCTTCGGGAAACCCTAATTCTGTTCTCCTTCAAAACTGCACCAAATTGGACGTTCTTTATATCGATTTGACCCTACTCAATCCAATGAAACCAATGGTAGTGGTCTCGAGGCTTACCTTGGTCTGGTTTGCACTGAAAATTGACGGACAGTTTTCCAAAACCGTTCCGACGTCGGTTTGATCGTTCGGGCTCTAGTTTTGAGATTCTAAAATCACAGCCCCGTCCAGAATGACGAGACGATCGTGATGGTATGGATTTTAGGCGACGGTTTGACGGTTTTGTGATTCGTCCAAGGTTAGGGCTTTTCGGTACGTTTTTGGCCGAGAGAGAAAATGGGAGAGAAAGAGAGGGAGAGAGAGAGTGAGACGTGCAGACTGTATGGGGAGGTAAAAACCCTAATTCCCACACACGGAGTGAAAATTACTAAAATGCCCCTACACTTCAAAGCTTCATAAAATGTTCGTTTTAACTCCGAATTGAGTTCCGCTTGCGCCCACGCATTCGTGTCGACGAGTACATCAAGAATATGTAAAGAAATAAATTTTTACAAGTCGTCATGAAAAGTCAACAAAAGTCAACATTGACCACTAGGGGTATTTTGGTAATTTCACATAAATTTTGGGACGGGTCGTAACAAAAGGTGAGAGTGATGCATTCACTGGTAAAGGCTTTAAAGGTTGGAAGTATAAGGGTAAACTACAAGTTCATGTTGGAAAGGTTGGTAGTCTTCATAATCAAGCTACTCAAGCTCTCTTAGATCTCATGAATCAAAAGCAACATCTTCAAACGGCTTTCGTTAAGCAATCGGACCAAGCTCGAGACAACTATCACATTTGCTTGAATGCATCAATTGATTGTACTAGATTTTTTTTGTGACAAGGTCTTCCTTTTCGGGGTCATGATGAATCATTAACATCAACACAATAGGGAGAATTATATTGAGCTTTTGCAATTTCTTGCCGATCATGATGAGAAAGTTAAGTCCGTGGTGTTGGATCATGCTCCCGGGAATCTCAAATTAGTGGCTCCTACAATCCAAAAAGACCTTGTCAATGCATGTGCCCATGAAACCATTAAAGTTATCACAACGGATATGGAAGGCAAATTCTTTTCTATGTTGGTTGACGAATCCTGTGATACTTCAATAAAAGAGCAAATGGCGGTAGTGTTTCGTTATGTGGATGACAATGGGCAAGTAATTGAAAGGTTTTTGGGAGTTCAACATGTTAGTGATACCACTTCGGAGTCCCTAAAAAAGGCCATTGATCAATTATTTTCTACATCTAAATTGAGCATGTCTATGCTACACGAGCAAGGTTATGATGGAGCTAGTAATATGAATGGAGAGTTCAATGGCCTTAAGAGCATCATTTTGAGAGAAAATCCTTGTGCATTTTATGTTCATTGTTTTGCACATCAACTTCAACTTGCACTTGTGGCTGTTGTAAAGGGAAATGATGAGATTGCTATATTTTTCACATGGGTCAATGGTTTAGTCAATATTATTGGAGCATCAAGTAAGCATTGTGATGCACTTAGAGAGCAACAACAACAAGAACTAGTGGATGCTCTTGAAAATGATTGTCTTATAACCGGGCGAGGCTTAAATCAAGAAACTAATCTCAAGCAACCTAGTGATACACAATGGAGCTCACATTATGATACCTTACTTAGTATCATTTCCTTGTTCAAATCGGTTGTGAATGTGCTTCAATGGATTATAGAAGATCGTAACAATTATACTAAGGGTGAAGCATTAAGGACAAAAGAATACATCCTATCTTTTGAGTTTTTCTTCCCCCTATTTTTGATGAGATCTATATTGGGAGTCACAAATGGTTTGTCACAAGCATTACAAAGGAAAGATCAAGATCTTGTCCATGCAATAGAGTTAGTCAAAGCTTGTAAGCAACAACTACAACACATGAGGGATAATGAGTTTGATGAATTGCTTGAGCAAGTTTCTTGTTTTTGTAAAGAATATGATATTGAGGTTCCTATGATGGATGAAGCATTTGTACTTGGAGGGAGATCACGACGTAGAGCTCAAGGTATTACAAATCTCCATCATTATCGTGTGGATTATTTTATGGCCGTCATTGATAAAGTACTTTTGGAGTTGAATCACCGCTTCAATGAGGTAAATACTGAGTTGCTTATTTGTATTGCATGCTTGAGTCCTAAAAATTCATTCCGAGCTTTTGACAAGAAAAACTTATTCAGTTTGCCAAATTTTATCCTCAAGACTTCTCTATCAAACATATTTTGGAGCTTCAAGATCAACTTCGAATATATATTCAAGATGTGCGTATGAGTAATGAGTTTTCTCAATTAGAAGGAATTGGTGATCTTGCAAAAAAAATGGTGGAGACAGGGAGACATAAAACACATATTACATTGGCTTTAGTGTTACCGGTTGTAACTGCTACAGTGGAGAGAGCTTTTTCAGCTATGAAAATTATCAAAAGTCCCCTTCGCAACAACATGGGAGATCAATGGTTGAGTGATAGCTTGCTTGTTTACATTGAGAAAGATTTTTTTGCTTGTATTGATAACGAAACCATCATGAAACGTTTTCATGATATGAAAACTCGTTGTTGACGTTTAATTTGAATGATAATTGTATTGTTTAACTTTTAAAAAGTCTTTGTTATCTCTTTGGATGTTTTTATATTTTGCCCACCCAAGAAAAATTTCCTTGATCCGCCACTATCTGTATACACATCCAACAAAAACTCAAAATTTAAATAAATTGTTACGTAAGAAAATCAATGATTGGAATTATTCAATTTATCAATTTTCATTTGAAGATTACTCATACAAAAAATCATTCGAATTGATGATCCTTTAATCATCCAAATGTATCAAATAAATGGACAGTTCATCATGAATATGTTACTTGGTACCTAAACCGTCGATTTGTTCTATAGATCGGAATGACTAAATGATCTTCAATTAAAATGAATTTTTGTAAGGGTGATCTTCAAATGAAAGATTAAGGAATTGAATGATTCCGATTATAAAATTTATACTGTTAAAGTACATTATTCACAAAGTGAGAATGAGCTCATTCTTAAAGGAAGAATGCAAGTATTATCCTCAGAGAAAATGCAGAAAATGCAGAAAATGCAGGTATTATCCTTAGAAAAAATGCAGAAACACACAATGACCAGGTACACTCAAGGCATCACGAAGAAAGAATTCAATTCGAAATGTAAGATACTTGGAAGCATCACGGAAGGAAAGAACTAGATTTGTATAAACTATAAAGCAAAGGATCGAATATGTCCAATTGTTATGAGAAAGTTGGATCATAAGTTGGGTAAGGAATAATATTGTCAAAGTATTTAAACCCACATCTGGTGCAGCCGGCCATTATCATTTTTATTTCCTTCCATCTACTCGAGAGAAAATTGAGAGAACATTCACTCGATCGGCATGGAAGGGAAGATTGCAGACACTGTGTTTACTTTTTCTGTTGAGGGAATACTGTCGAAGGTGGCGTCGCTTGCTGCTCAAGAACTCAGTCTTGCTTGGGGTTTCAAAGCTGAACTCACAAGGCTTCGAAAGTCATTGACCGACATTGAACGTTTCTTGGTTGATGTTGCCGACCAACCACAAGGTAGTTATACGAAGTATTTGTGGATTCTCTTATGATAATCTAACACAATTCACCAATAATCTCAAATACGTTTCTACTTTTTCATTCCCTAACAGGTCGGAGCAAGTCAATAGAGGAATGGGTGAAGAACCTCAAAGACATAGCTCATGATGCTGACGATGTCTTGGATGAATTCGACTACGAAGTTGATCGGCGTAAAGTCGAAATCCAAAACCATATCAAGAAAAAGGTGCTCAACTTCTTTTCACTCTCAAATCCACTTGCATTTCGATTGAAAATGGCGCATAAAATTCAGAAGATCAATGCATCCTTGGTGGATCTCAAGCGCGAGGCACCTGTTCTTGGGCTAGTTTCCAAGAGTAAAGACGCGACCCCTCGAGGAAACAGATGGGACAGACAAACCAACGCATTCATTGGCAGAGATGAAATAACCGTTGGAAGGGAAAAGGCTGTGTCAGAAATAGTTACAACCTTGACCGACTCCAAATACAATCTAGAAAATCTTGCGGTTATGGCCATCGTGGGAATGGGCGGCCTCGGAAAGACAACTTTGGCCAAGTCAGTTTACAATGAGGATTCGATCCACAAGTTTTTTGAAAAAAAAATTTGGATTTGTGTATCCGACACTTTTGACGTCAATTTCATCCTACGTCAAATCTTAGAATCTCTTAACCCTGCAAAAGCCCCTTCGAAAGATAACCAAAACGCACTGCTTATGTTTCTTAATGAAGAGTTGAAAGATAAGAGATACTTACTCGTACTTGATGACGTTTGGGAAAAAAACTTCGGAAAATGGGAGAATTTGATGGAATGTTTGTCAAAGCTTGATTCTGCGAAAGGATCCAAAATTATTGTCACTACTCGTAGTGGCGAAGTCGCAACAATCTCTGAAAAACTACTTCCACGACATGACCTGGAAAAAATTTCTGCGGAGGAATGTTGGTCCATTATGAAAAATAGAGCTTTCCCCAATAACAGTGCTAATATAGTTGATACGTTCCAGGCAATTGGAAGGGAGATTGCTGAAAATTGTGGTGGTGTTCCATTGGTAGCAAAGGTGCGTACTTTTATTATGTATCATAACATGGAATTTGCACCTTTTTTTATTTTTTATTTTAATTTTTTACGTGTGTTGCTGAAAATACTTGCATTGCCCATGGGTTTCACCACCTTAGAGCCTTCCCACCCATGTCCAATTGCTAGGGCAATTGGTGGGCAATTGCCCTATCAACCCAAAAACCTTGCTCCAGCGGGCTTCAATTGCAAGGGCAAGAGGTGGGCCCAACCCAGCCCAACCTCAAGCCCGAGCAAAAATTGCCCTACCAGCTGCCATCCGGATGGCTGACGTCAGCGTGACGTGACGTCAGCCACCGGTTTAATTTTTTTTTTGTCAACGCGCGCGTGGGGGCAAGTGGCCGACAGAAATTGTCGGTGGGCCCCACGTGCTGCTGCTGACGCCAGCCTCCACCAACGGCTAAGTGACGTGGCAACTCCAGGGTCGTTGGATCTCCAACGGCTATTTAATCTGGACCGTTGGATTTCCAACGGTAAAAAAAAAAAAAATGTTACCGTTGGCCACGTGGCGCAACGGTAACCGTTTGATCAAATTTTTTTTTTTAAATCAACGACCTGGATTAATCTGAGATTAAAAAAAAAAAAAATAATTTTTTTTTTAATTTTTATAAATACCCCCAATTCTCTTCTTCATTCCACACTACAACTCAATATTTTTTTTTTTTTACATCAATTATTTTGGTTTTCTCTCTTCCAAATCCTTGTTTTACCAAAAAAAAAAATTATGAGTGAGAAGGCAAATTGGTCGATTGCCGAAGGTCTTGCATTACTGGAGGCTTGGCCAACCAAAAAAAGAAAAATTATTTTTAAGTGGAAATTGTCGGTGGAGGGTGTCGGTGGAAAGTGTCGGTCAAAATTGTCGGTGGGATATTTAAGGCCAACCAAAAAAAAAAAAAAAACCTTGCCCTTACCCTTGCCCTCCACCAACGGGTGGAGTTGCTCTTATCCACCTCTTGTGATAAACGTACATTCATCCTACAAAATAGCAGTCTAGTTGGAAAATAATTTCCTCTTAGTAGGCCCGTCGGGGAAAGTCTACGGCGAGAAATATACTTCTCGCTGTTGAGCCCTTTTGCGAGGAAAAATCTGTCGCAGATTGTCCATTTAGAAAAATTCACAACTTTTGAATAAATGAACTATTAAATTAAATAAACCAAACCGATCCTAACTATCGAGTAAACAGACTAGTGAATGTAGTAGTCACTAGTCAAGCTGGTAATTATACCAAATTAGCAATTAGTCGAAAAATTAACATAAAATGCTTACCATCTCTGCAAACTCTTTGTCCAAATAGAAATTGGAAAAAATGCAATCTGCAATCGTCAGATAATCCTCATTCTGTTGGAAACAAGATATGTCGACGCCGAATCAAGAGTTCTGCCGAAGGAAAGGAGACTGCCACAAAAGTCACACAATCTCCTGCAATAATAGTTGCACATGTTAAACACTTGCACTAAAACAGTAATCGTAATCACCAATAATGTCAAATAGCCTGCGAAAAATTGGAAAAATTCACAACTTGTACCAAATTAGCAATTAGTCCAAAAATTAACATACACATGTTTAGCAAACTATCACAACAAATTAGATAGAAGAAACTATGGACTATTTAAGCAAGTCTTTTCTATCAATGTATATCATTTTCTTCATCAGAAACAAGATGGGAACTCCCACCATCTTCATCAGAAGCAGAGCCAACTTTTACAAAGCTTATAGCAGCAAAAACAGGAACAAAGAGCTACAAATCTGAAACACCAAAACCAAAACATACCCAAATTAATAAGAGATGGATAAAGATTAATCTAATAGGAAAGAATAAACACACACACACACAACAAACTTTTACCCAAATCAGAAGCAAATCAAATTCGATACAAATACAACCGTATGAAAAATACAAATTCAATTGGGTACTAAATTAAGACAAAACCTCCACTCTAAACCCCTCCAATATGAGTGATTTAGTGGTGAGATTAAAATGTAGCCAATCATGAAAATCAATGTGGTATGGCTGTTGATCATACATTCCCAACCTCTGCTAAACTTCTGCTGCCTTTAGACAATCTTTAAAAACAAGAGCCACTGATTCAAAGCCACAAGTACACCTTTGACATTCAGGGTTATCAGTCATACCCCTTTTTCAGCCTTTGATCATTAGTTAGGAACTTATCAAGAGAGAGCATCCGTAAGAAACTCTGAACTTTTGGAGAAATATGAAGTTTCGAAATGAGATTCCATCGCCAACTCGTAAAACCACTAGAATTAATGGCCAACATATAAGCAGATTTAATAGAAAAATTACCATCACTTGTTCCACTTGAGATACACTTATGAACTAAAGTATCCAACCCAACTGGAATACTAAAGTAAAAGTTTACCAATATTGTAACAATAATCAGCGACAGTAGCCTTAAGTATATCGTCGGATTAAGTATATGGTCGGAGAGAGGCCATCTAGCATGACATTTTTCAGTCCAACATTTTACCGTATTACCATTTCCAATTCGCCATAGTAGCCCCTCATGCAAAAGTTTAGTCCTGCCACCTTTCCAAGTGCAAGTAAAGCCTAAAACAGTTTTATCATTGAGTAACTGACCCATATCACCTTTAATATACTTGCCGCTGAAAACTTTAGCTCAAAGACCATTATCCCCCTGCATCAATCTTGTCGAATTCATAACTCTCATGTTTTTCAAGCCAAGCCCACCAAGAGACTTTGGAAGGCAAACTTGTCTCCATTTAACCAAGTAACTTTATTTTTGGATTGAGTGTAGCCCAAGACGAAATTCTTATTCAACCTGTCAAGTTCATCGCAAATGGTAACTCGTAATTTCACTGTCTACGTAGCATATACTGAACAAGAGAGGCCCGACCAGCAAGAGATAATGAATTCACCTTCCAAGCATAAAGTCGAGCTTGAGCTTTGTCTACCAGGCCTTTGTAGGTGTTTTTAGTGATGCGAGAATGAATGAGCAGAAGTCCCAAAGATTTCCCCAAATCATTAGTTAGAAGAGAACGAGAAAACATTTTCTCGCTATAATAAGGACATGTTTAGTGATAAAAATCGAGTTAGTTTTTGCAAGAACCTGAAAATATTCTAGCCAAAAGTGCTTTATAGCGAGAAAAATTAATTTTCTCTCGAAAACAACAATTTGTTGTAGTGAATCATAAATAAATGGATGGTTTGTTATGGATAGGCTACTTGGTACCAACACCGTCAATTTGTTCGACACATATGGATGACTAAAAGGTCTCTGATATGATTGATATTTTGGTAGCATACAAACTGCTCCAAACCCTTTGAATTTTAGTTATATTAATAGCAAAATGATCCAAGTCATCCCTTGTCAAATAATGCATTGCCATAAGCAAGTATTTCTCCAATAACAATGTATTATTAAATCAAGTTGGCGGTAAACCTATTTTATGTAAGTTATTCTGCCAGAGGGTGTAAAAACATCACCAATAGAAACCAATCTAGTTAGAATCAATAAAATTAGTTAAGCGGCTTAAACCAGTTGCATTATTATTGGATGAAATATTTTGTTAGGACTCAAATTGGTATTGGTTAGGTCATGTAGTTTCTAAATTGTTTTAGGACACCTTTGAAAGTTTGAAACTAACTAGAAACTATTCTTTTTTTTTTGGTCGCATCTTTTTTATTTTCTTTTTCATCTGATAAAAAAGATAGATCCAAGAAATCGTTGTAGAGATAGTTAAACTACTTTACTCTATTGATCATTATGTGATAGAAACTCTGTTATCCAATGAACAGGTTTTGGGAGGCATTTTGCAAACTAAAAAAAGTATTGCAGAATGGTCATCTTTCAAAGACAGTCAAATATGGCACAACCTATCAAAAGGAGAAGATAAAATTATGTCAGTCTTGAAGTTGAGTTTTGACAATTTAGAATCACCATCATTGAAGCAATGTTTTGCATATTGCTCAGTGTTCAAGAAAGATTATGTAATTCGAAGAGATAACTTGATTCAACTTTGGATGGCTCAAGGCCTACTCCACCCTTCGCCTGCTGAAAGTAATCAAGATATGGAGGACATAGGCGATCAATATTTTGATATTCTATTGCAAAGCTCCTTACTTCAAGATGCTACAGTGGATGACAATGGCACTATTAGCGAATGCAAGATGCACGATCTCGTGCACGATCTTGCAGAACTTGTATCCAAATCCGAAATCTTGAAGGGAGACTTGTGTGGCTCAGATAATACACAAGAGATTCGACATGTTGCTCGAGTTTCTACCTCTATACTGGAACAAATTCCAAAAAGAAGTGCTGGGAAATTGCGGTCATTGATTTCTGACGACGGTGAAGTTCCAACTAACATTCTTCCAAGGTTCAAAGCATTACGCGTCTTAGTTTTAAGTAATGCAGCTAATATTGAAGAGTTTCTAGTTTCAGTTGGAAGGCTAAAACACTTGAGGTATCTTGACATTTCTGAAACAAGATTCAAAGCACTCCCCAAATCTATAGGCAAGCTCTATAACCTTCAGACATTAAGAGCAACGAATTGTGCCCTTGAAGAGTTTCCAAAAGAAGTACAAAACTTGATCAACCTGAGGCATATTTATTTTGATGAGAGTACAAAATTTCCAAAGGGGATAAGTCGGCTAACTTGCCTTCGAACATTACCTTTCTTTCCGGTGGGTAATAAGACTGGTCGTCGAATTGAAGAGTTGGCTGGCTTGGAACAATTGAGAGGTAAATTAATCGTTCAGAATCTGGAGCGCATAAAGAATGGAGAAGAAGCAAAGAAAGCTAAGTTAGAGGATAAGAGGGAAGTATGCCATTTAAGCTTCAAATGGAAGAGAAATCGGTCAACAACTAACGACAATGAGGAGGAGGATGTCCTAGAAGGCCTCCGACCCCATCATGAGTTAAAGACCCTAATTATTGAAAACTTCATGGGCAATAAGTTTCCATTGTGGATTATGAGTAGGTCATTACTGCTCAACAACTTGAAGACGCTTCAGTTACTTGGATGCGCCAAATGTGAAGGAGTCCCACCGCTAGGTCATCTACCCAATCTTACGGAGCTTAAGATAAACGGAATGGACAACTTAAAATGCATTGGAGCTGAGTTCTATGGTTATGAAGATCTTGTCCACAATGTAGCCATAACAAGTAAGGAGATAATTACTTTATTTCCCGCACTAAAAGTATTATATATTTCTGAGTGCGGTGATCTAATTGAATGGAAGGAAGCACTATCAACAAAAAAAACGGTGGTTTTTCCTTGCCTCGAGGAGTTGCACATTGTAAATTGTTCCAAATTGAGAAATGCTCCGAGTCATTTTCCATTTCTCCGAAAATTGGAGATAATTTCTAGTGATAGCAGAAGGCCAATAGAAGAAATAAGCAGTGGACTAACAACTCTCACTTCCCTCAAAATAGAAGGTATTAAGGAGCTTACTTGTTTGCCGCAAGGGATGTTGAAGAAGAACAATAATCTCTCCTTTTTGCAGATAGCAGAGTGCGTTGATTTAACTTGTATTGCCCCCGATGTATTTAGTTGTTGCGGTTCTTTGAAGACATTGACTATTTGGAATTGTGAAAAGCTGAGACATTTGGCAGATGGGCTAGACACACTCCCTCTCCTTGAGTCCTTGTATATAATCGAATGTCCTAGTCTAGGGTTGATTCCAATTACACAGGGCATGGCATCTCTACGCCAATTATATATTACTGGTTGTCAACAATTGTCAAGGCTACCGAGTGGGTTAGAGTATTGCACCTCTCTCGTGGAATTAATAATTTCACATTGTAAAGGATTGTCGGCCCCATTGAGTTTTCCGTGCCCCACCTCTCTCGTGGAGTTGAGAATTTCAAATTGTAAAGGATTGTCAGGCCCATTGAGTTTCGTATGCTGCACCTCTCTCGTGGAGTTAGAAATTTCAAATTGTAAAGGATTGTCGTGCCCAAGTGAGTTGCCGTGCTGCACCTCTCTCGTGGAGTTAGAAATTTCAAATTGTAAAGGATTGTCAGGCCCAGTGAGTGTTGAGTGCTGCACCTCTCTCCAGAAATTGAGTATATGGGATTGCAATAATCTCACATCAATTGAAATTAAAGGCGGCGTCTCCCTTCGACAACTGACGATTAGAAATTGTAAAAGATTAGAAAGTTGGGCGAGCTGTCTGCAATTCCGACTCTCTCTAGAAAGGCTGGCAATAAACGATTTCCCTAATTTAGAGACTCTTCCAAGTTTAGATAACCTCAATTTTCTCCGTTATTTGGAGATTGTAAATTGGCCGAAGCTAAAATCTCTGCCCAATTTAGAGCTCCCCCGCTTGGAGGTATTGGAAATCGGTGGGTTTTGGGAGGAGCTCGATTCCTTCCCTGATTTTCAAGTTGGATCATTAATGCATCTTACAAGGTTAAAGTTGAAGGGTTGGCCTAAGCTCAAGTCTCTGCCTCAACAAATTCAACACCTCACTTCTCTAACAGAATTGGTGGTAGAAGAGTTTGGCGGAGTGGAGACTTTGCCTGAATGGTTGGGTAGCCTTACATCCCTCTCAGACCTGACGATTCGGAGTTGCAAGAATCTAAAGAATTTACCAAGTGTCCAAGCTATGCAACGCCTCACCAAATTAAAAACCCTGTGGCTTTATGGATGTCATCCCCTTCTAAAGCAAAGATGCAGCAGGGACAGGGGCACAGATTGGCCTAAGATTTGTCACATTCCAGATTTCAGAGGTAAGTTTTGTTGTTTCATTAGTCTCCATTCGTACTACACAAAATTTGTTTCATTAGTCTCCATTCGTACTAAACAAAAGTTGTTTATCAGTCTACGCCTTGGATTGAAGCTACAACAAATGCATTACAGAAAAACCAAAGTGTGTACAGTTTGATATTCATGGGATGCTACACTTCTCCGAGATTACTTGTATTCCAGTTTTGTGTACAAACGACTCCAAATGGCTCGAACTTTCGCATTGAAATTAAGCCTTGTAAGCTTTTCAAACCCACACCTCCTCTTCTCTTCTAATTGATCAATGCATTGTACTACTGACTTCTGACTTACTATATATGTTGTATTTCCCAGTGGCATCTATATTTCTTTTGGCATGCTGTGGCGTTTTTCAGGATGCTCAATAAGTGCAAACTGAGTCCAGGTACTGATGCACAAGATATTAAATTTCTCGCTCTACCTTCATTTCTCATAACATACCTTAAGTTATAGTCTTTAGCAAGTCTTTATTTTTGGTACCATGTGGGCATTCTCTTTTAATCACACACCTGCCAGCACCCAAGTAAAACCATGTTCATATAATATATAGAACTGCTTATATACAAAGATGTTGGACTGATATTTTCATGGTTACTTGTGATTTCTGAACAGATTTGTTATTATCCTTATATCCTTATATACCAAAAGTTGTTTATCCTTCTTCCTTTTCTTTTAAATCAGTCTTCGGCTTGGATTGAAGCTACGCAACGCCTTGTGCAACTACAACAATTGCGTTGCAGAAAAACCAAAGTGTGTAATGAATTAACCAATATTTGTTGTTTTGGATATTGTTTCGTCCTTCTTTCATCCATTGCGTGCTAAATTTCTCATTCTACCTTGTTCAGTAAAGTACTTGCCTTATAGTCCTTTTCAAGGTAGCATGTAATTTATGAATTAGTTCGTCTGGTTGTTGAGAACTACATTGAAATCGAAGCGGAATTGGTTAAGAAATACTTGCCTTATAGTCCCTTTCTACCTTCAGTTGATTCCACAGGCCCAGACTAGTTCTCTTTCTGATTCACATTGTTTTGTTCCAATTTGTTTCAAGTGCAATTTTATCCTGATCACAATGACGAAATTTGTTTATATTTATCCACAGGACTTGTTTTTGGGTAAATGATGTTGGCTGATAGTTTTGGGGCTAATTGTAATTTCTGAATTGTAAGCAGTCATTTGAATTCAGTTTATTTTTGTCTGTAATTAATATCACTCGAGTGACTTGATGAACTGTTGATTACCTGTATTATTGCTGAAATTATCGAGATATATTATTGTTGATTTTTGCATCACCTAGCGGAACATTCAAGACAAATTTATCGAAGTGTAACCTTATTTTAAATCAAATTTATCTCAAATTACAATGTAAAATACCCGCATTATTGCAGAAATTAGGTAAAATCTTCGGCTGCAATGCTAGATGATATTTCCAAGCTTTGTACTATCAGTTGAAAAGTTAAAATTTGTTCTGTATATCTTTCCTAAGTTGTTTTGCTGTTATCTTTGGCCAGGCAGAATTGGGAGTCCGGTAGAAACTCTTACTGTATGTAATTCTTTTAGCATCCTTTGGCATTTGCATGACATTCTTTCTCAACTGGAACAATGTAATACAGTAGGTGCAAACAGAGTCTAGGTGTTTGCAAATACTATGTAACTAGAGTTTTGTGGATGACCAATACTATGTATTTGCAAATAATGATCATTTTGTACTAGGAGTTGATAAGTTTATATACAAGTACTTGAGGCCTGTAAATTTGGTACATAAAGTTTTTATTTTTGTAACGTACAATGTGAGTTTGAAAAGTACCAGACGTTTAGTTCATGAAATAATATCACTATTAGAACATATCAGACGCTTGGTACGTAAAGTTTCTTTTTGAACTAGGAACTGTAGTAATATTAATTTAGAAGGTACAAATCATTTGTTACGTAATGTGCACATCGCTCCAAGTAAAAACATACTGCACTTTCAATAACAGATTCTTGATTAAAATTTAGTTCCAATATTCCAAAGAAAATCTAAAACCATAGTCAACACATTACTCCAACTCTTAGCAAATTTATAAAAAAAAATAAAAATAAAAAGACGATACACATTATTGATTAATCAAATGGGTGCTGAAGTCCTTTTATTGTGGTGTCCAAGCTGATGACAGGCCCTTTCATAAGTTATGCACTCCCGAGCAAAGGGCAGCAACTTAAAACTGCAGGCAGCACCCAATGCTGATTGGGCATTTCATCAAACATGTGACGAGCAATCTTCAAAACTTCAAGAAGTCGGCACAACTACTTTAATTCGGATCCCTAAGTGTTATAACTTACCAATAAAAATGAACTATAAGCATTTATCACAAAATTAAACACAAACTAATAAGAAAAGTTTCATGCACGGCCAAAGATGAATTATACAATATCAAACCACCATTCATATACGTTACTGGTGCAAGTCTGAAGCTACAAAAAAACACACAACGTATTAGCAGAAAACAAAGGCTAAAGCAGTAAAGAATATCAATAAAAACTGCACAACGTACCAGGCTCAAGCCATCGAAAATAAAGAGTGAAGTAGGAGAATAATCGATCATATCACAAAATAATAAAATAAAATTGTGAAAATAACCACTAATTGAAATGGATAAGTCCATTCAAAATTCAAAAATGGAAGATTAGAGAAGAACTAGAAACTGTTTCTACAAAAAAGGTTACGTAAACAGAAATATCTTGCCAAAAGGATATATTAGGTATTTGATAATTAACATTTTAATTTTTAAAAATACATTAATAACATGTCATTTAAATAAATTAAAAATGCTGACGTGGTTATTATTTAAACATCTTAATCAAATCTTTAAAAACAACTAATGTTTGATCTAAGATGTATTGAAAATTTGTAGGGGAATAAAAAAAAAAACTCATTTTGTATTTCTTATCAAACAATGACTTGTGTTTGTAAAGAGTGAAAAATGTTAATTGTTTTTTTGTAGAGCGAACCGTTAATATTGTTGTATTTGGATTACAACATTCAATTGAGGGGTACATGTTAGGGATGAACATTGGGCGGGTTGGTTGGGTTAAACTTCAACTCGTTGGCCAACTCAATAGGCTCAGGTTGGAATTGTTCAAATTCATTGTCACCCAAGAAAATTGGCAACTCAACCTGCCCAAACCATTCTTAAGCTGGTTGGGTTGAGCGGGTTCCAAGAGTTGGGTTTGATTGGTTTCTTTCTTATTCCATATGTGAGTATGAGAGACAAATAATATATATTTTCGTCAAACTAGCATAAATCATGTGAATTTGATGTTGTTATAGCACTACATATTACTAATACATAAATTTTACTGTTCAAACAAAATAATAATAAACAAGAGCATTTAAAAGTTACTAAATTTCATGTAAAAATCTATTTATTATATATGTATGTTTAAGAATTATTATGATTTAGGTGAGTCGATTTCAATCGGGTTAATAATATTTCAATCCAACACAACCCACTTATTGATCAGGTGGTTGGGTTTTTACTCAAAATAAAGTTTTATATTTAGAATCCAACCCATATCGGGTGAGTTGGTCGGTAGACCCATTAAAATGGCCACCCTTAATACATGTATATTTGAAATGTATATTTGGACCCAAATTTGTATATTATATTTTTAATAAAATGTTTAATTTAAGATTTAAATTTCAATAAGTCATATTTTCTTTTAATTTGAAGTTTGAATTAGTTCTTCTTGTTGAAAGGAATTACAATATAAATAGACGACAAGGTTTATAATCCTAATCCTACCATTTTTTGGGGGGGAGGACGGGGAATAGGTTTATTTAATTAAAGAGTAATTCATATTCTTTCTTTAAGTTGGATGTAATTTTTTTTTTCAACATAATTACATCCCCTTTTGAAATTTTTAGTATTTTATTCTTGAAAGTGAGAAATGACAAAAATGCCCCAGTTTAGGCAATAGTTGACTTATGGTTGACTTTCGTGTCGTGTCACATGCGACCTTTGCCTTAGTATTTTCTTCTTGTGCTCGTCAATATGAGTGCATGAACGCAAGTGGAGTGTAATTCGGAGATCGAACAAAAATTTTACGAGACGTTAATCCCAAGGGCGTTCTCGTAATTTGAACGAGAACTGTGTTTTGTAGTTTGAGTGTGGGATCCAATGAGACCCACCCGCTATCTGCACACCATTTCCTATTCTCTCTTAACCTCACTGCATTCTCAATCTTTCTGCAAACACTCTTCTTTCTCTTCCTCTTTCCCCGACCGAGCCAAACCATATACCTTGTGAATCCGTCACCACCCCCGTGAGCCAAACCCCATCTCTAGCTCATCAAACACCGAGCCCTACAACTCAAACTCAAACCTCGAATCCTATCCCCAGAACTCCAGCGAGGCCTTAAACTTTTTCAACGAGATTCTCGTCAGATTTGACCACGATTGGCCTCGTGGTGACCGTCAATCGACTCCTCATAAGTCCTAGTGCATTATCCAAGTCGTGCGTGCATGGAATTGGTCAGGAAATCGAATTTGGAATCGGCCACTTTTTAAGTCGTGGCTTCCCTTCCATTTTTCGGTCATCTCCGACCATCCTTTGGTCTCGAAATAGATTAATTCATATTCTTTGTCTTCCTAGCTTAATTTTGACATAATACACGTGTGAAATGGTTAGTTATGTGTTTTTGAATTTTTCCTGCAATTTTTCCAGAATCCGATGAAACTCCGGCCGCCGGCGGCCAAAAGTTACAACGGCAATCGACGACCTGACGTCAGCAAACCCGGCCCTGACATCAGTCAACCCAGTCTTGATGTCAGCAGACCTAATCAAGATCTGGTTGGATTGAGAATATTATTTTTCCTAACTGACGCCGTTAACGGAATATTCTCTAACGTTGTTAAAATTAATGGAGCACCATTAACTTTAGCGAAGTTTGTAACCGGCGCGTGTGATGGCGCGTGGGGGGGCATGCCGTCTCGTGACCGCACATGGTAGCCTTCCACCGGCGCGTGGCAGAGCATGAGACCGTACGGCAGTACGTGGTGGCAGACAGCTTCCCACAGCGTGTTATTGGGTTTTAAGACCCCGAAACTCTTAATTTGAGTTCCATACTCCGTATTCTTTGTAGTTTCTATTAGTTTATTAATTTTGAGTGTTTTAACATAGGAGTGACAACCCGAGGAGTACGGAGAGCGTATAAGCAAAGCATTTATGACTACGGTCACTATGAGTGAGTCTTTCTTTCTAAAACTATATCTTATATATGTTTGTGAAATGAGTTTTATGCTTATTCTTTGAAATGAATTTTAAACTTGCTTTATTACCTCACTTGGCTTTGGAAACTCAAGCATTTTAGCGTATTATCAGTATTTCGAATACGTTATTCATGAATACCATTTTAGAACGTTTTACTAAGAACCTTACTTTAGAGCGAAATACTTTATTACTGTACCTTGTTTTAAGATACGAGACTTTATCCGTGGCATGTTTTCATACCGCTCAATTAGGAATGCTTACAGGGTGTCTATAGTACTGTCTAGGTTCAGGACCGGCTTCACCTGTATGTTCACATTGCACCAACACGCTCATTTTGGATCCATCGTAGGTGCCAACCTGTTCTAGTTGCCTTGGCATCTAGAACTCGTTGTGACGCGCTTAGTGCTAGCTTCACGTGTATGTAGTCAGTGGCGAAGCTGCAGTGGCGCGAGGGGGGGCGGTCGCCCCTCCGCTCCCCGGAAAACGAACCTGCTAGTGCTGCAAATCTGGGCAGTGGCGCTCGGGCGCTGGGCAGCGGCGGAGGACCTGCTGCCTGGTAAAGAAAATTTTTTTTTTTTCAAAACGACATCGTTTTACCCAAAAAAAAAAAAAAGATTTAAACGGGGGACCACTGGTCCCCCAATCCCCATTTACTTCCTGGCTTCCAGCAGCAAGCTGCCCCCCCCTTCCCAAAAATCCCGATCCCCTTTCTCATTCCCAGGCCCTAGCAACCCACACACCCACCCCCAGTGCACTGTTCATTCATCCCCAACCTCACTCTATTTTTCTTTTCTTGTTCGATTAGTTATTGGCCACTAAGGGTATCTGCTCCAAATTCTAATTAAGGTAAAATTTTAATTTACTTCAAACCCTAATTGATTATTGAATACAAATTTTTGTTTAATTGATGTAGGATATAGGGTTATACATTATATGGTTGTTGATTATAGATTATTAATTTGAATACTATTATACTACAAATTCCAATTAAGATAAAATTGTAATTTATTTCAAACCCTAATTGATTATTGAATACAATTTTTTGTTTTTCTACTATAGGACTAAGAGTCTAAGATATTTGTTTTTCTTTCGTTATACAGTTGCGTAATGGAAAAGTATTATAAGAAACAGTGCTTAAATCCTTCTCCAAATATTCCGGGTAGTCCTCCTTCATCTTCAAATATTCATCCTACTAGTCCTCCTTCGGGTAATGCACAACAAGGTGAGATTACTGAGTTAGATGAAATATTAGCTAATCTTCATGCAGACCCTGGACTGAGACGTTGAATGCTTGATTATCCACTCAATTATCGTGAAGCAATTCGTAGATACTACCTCCAAAAGGAACCTTGTCAACCTAAATCTCACATCATGCCAAGGAAAGCTAGCGACAATCGATGTTTTATCACAGGTTGGTTTGATCATTTTAAGTGGTTGGAGTATAGTATAGTAAAAGATGCTGCATTTTGCCGTTATTGCTATCTTTTTAAATGTGACTTTGATAGAGCGGGTGGTAGTGGAAGTGATGTCTTCACTGAAAAAGGGTTTACAAATTGGAGGAAAGGACCCGAAAATTTTTGAGTTCATGAGGGTGGTGTTGGAAGTCTTCATAATAAAGCTATGCAACAAGCTAAAGACTTGATGACACAAAAACAACACATTGAAACATTTGTGATCAAGCAAACTGATGAAGCTCGCGTTAATTATCACACTTTATTGAGTGGAGCACTTGATTGCACAAGATGGTTGTTGCGACAGGGTTTGGCTTTTCGTAGGCATGATGAATCTTTGAAATCGAGCAATAGGGGTAATTATATAGAGCTTATGCAATTTCTTGCCGATCATAATGAGAAAGTTAGGAAGGTTGTGTTTGAGAATGCTCCCAAGACTCTCAAGTATACTTCTTCCGATATTCAAAAGGATCTTGTTCGTGCTTGTGCTATTGAAACTATTAATGCAATCACTAAAGATATGGAAGGTACATTTTTTTCTCTCTTGGTTGATGGATCACGTGATGCTTCCACTAAAGAGCAAATGGCGGTGGTATTGCGTTATGTGAATAAAAAAGGAGAAGTAATTGAAAATTTTTTGGGTGTTCAACATGTTTCCTCTACAACTAGTAGCTCGCTTGAAGAGGCCATTGAGAGATTGTTTGCTACAACGAATTTGAGTATGTCCAAGTTACGAGGACAAGGGTATGATGGAGCTAGTAATATGAAAGGTGAGTTAAATGGTCTCAAAACAAAGATTTTGAACAAATACCCTCAAGCATTTTATATTCATTGTTTTGCACACCAACTCCAACTAGCTCTTGTATTCGTGGCAAAGGAAAATGAGGATGTTGCCAATTTCTTCGTCAATGCTAGTAGTTTGGTGAATCTTATTGGATCATCATGTAAGCGTCGTGATGCATTTAGAGAGAAACAACAAGAACAAATTCAGAAAGCTATTGATCTTGGTAATCTTGAAACGGGTAAAGGGTTAAATCAAGAAAGTAGTCTCATGCGTCCATGTGATACACGGTGGAACTCACATTATGGTACTATAGTTAGTATTATTGTTATGTTTGAAGCCGTGGTGGAGGTGGTTGAATGGATTAAAAGTGATCACAACCAAGATAATCTCGGTGAAGCAACTAGGTTATTCAAAGACATACAAACTTTTGATTTTGCATTTCACCTTTTCTTGATGAGACTTATATTGGGAATTACAAATGAGTTATCACAAGCATTGCAAAAGAAAGATCAAGATATTGTGAATGCGATGGCGTTAGTGGAAGTATGCAAGCAAAGACTACAATCCTTGAGAGATGATGACTTTGGGGATTTTTTCATGATGTAGAAAAGTTTTGTGAGGAGCATGATATTGTCGTTCCTAACATGGAGGATTTGCATTTCCTACCTGGAAAATCAAGGCGTAAAGCTCCAAAAATCACAAACTTCCATTACTATCATGTGGACCTCTATTTTCAAGTCATTGATATGCAACTAAAGGAATTGAATGATCGCTTCAATGAGGTAAACACCGAGTTACTTATTTGTATGGCATGTTTGAATTCGGTGAATAATTTTGCATCTTTTGACAAAGCAAAAATTGTTTGTTTAGCCCAACTTTATCCTCAAGATTTTGATCATATGGACCTCATGAATCTTCCCATTCAACTTGACAATTACATTCATGATATGAAGATGCATAGTGAGTTTTCATCATTGAGAGGAATTAGTGATCTTGCAAAAGAGTTAGTGAAGAAAGGGAGGTCTGAAAGCTATATGTTAGTGTATAAGCTTCTTACATTGGCTTTGGTGTTACCAGTTGCAACCGCTTCGGTAGAGAGAGCTTTTTCTGCTATGAAGATTGTGAAAACACCATTGCGTAACAAAATGGGAAATCAATGGTTGAGTGATAGCATGCTTGTTTACATTGAGAAAGATGTATTTGCTTGTATTGATAATGAGCCTATTATGCGACGTTTTCATGACATGAAACCTCGTCGGCAACAATTGTAATTTGTTTGTATTATTTAATTATGAAAAACATTACCATATAAAAAGATTTAGTTGTTGCCATTTTTTTTAACCTTGCATTCTTTTAAGTTCGCCCCCCCCCCCCCTCGAGAAAATTCTGGCTTCGCCACTGTATGTAGTACTCAAGCGTATATTATTACACCCAGCCTGTTCATTGCAAAATATCTCTGCATGAGCTCGTGTGTTTGCACTGCCTATTGAGCATGCCCATTTATTATATATGATTTTGAGATATACCTGATTTCACTGATGCCATGAAACTTATGTTATTATTGGATTTCATGTATGGATTTCCACGTGTTGTTTTATGTTGAAGTATTTTTATATTGAAGTTTGTAGTTATTTATCCGTTTCGGAAAATAATTACTTTTCAGTTCTCAAACTGTTTTTCATACTTATTTTGTAGTATGACTTTGATAATTCTTTCGGGTTTTTACAGCGAGAGGTTAGTACTTTTGAAAAATGAAAGTTTTAGAAAAATTATTATTTTTGGCCCACTCATCCTTTTTGTATTTTGCGCCCCTCCAAGTTTAGTAAGTTTTGGAGCTCCTGGCGTCGTAACTCGGTGGCATGTCCCCTTATCAATGTAGGGGTAATTGTAGTTACTTAGTAAATTCTATTCTGTAAAATTAGTTACTCTATTATTTTTTCTTTCAATTTACACGCTTTCGGCGTACTCAGCCTTTATTTTAATTCAATTTCCTTTTATCACCTTAATTACTCTTCATTTCTTTTAAATGGCTTTCGTCACCTCACGAGGTGTCGGCCACCACCCTCGATTTTTGGGTGTCCACCTGAACATCCATGTCGGGGTGTGTCATTGAATCATCCATGTCAATCAGTCGAAGAGTCCAAACAAGATAAATAGATATATGTGGTATAATACAACTTAATTGAGTAACACTATATAATGGTGTGAAATATATGACGTTAGAGGATTGAGACAGAAATCGGAGATGAATTTTGTTTGGCAAAAAAAGATAAAAGCTATAAGCAGCACTCACCACCTTCAACCCATCCCAATTTGGAACTTCCTAGCTACTAAGTACCTATATTAACCATAATAGCCCACCCCATGATTCTATAGCTCAGTACATCTTTCTTATTTCTTATTATAGGTTTTGTTTGTGTACAATTATACATTTTAAGGGGTGTGGTTCATTACACCCCCCTAACTAAGTGTATATCTTTTTTTTTATTAATAAAATTTACTTGTACCCTCGAGTTTTGTTTATAAAATATTATTTATACATATTATACTTAAAATCATTAACAGGTTTTATAACATTTGAGGAATGTCAAGAAAAATAAATAAGACCCTACTAAAATTTTGAAAAAAAATATTTTACTAATTAAATTTGACTTCAAAGTTTAGTCCACCGAAATTTGAATCATCAATCCGTGCCTAGTGCCAATGCCACACTCTCTATCAGACTATTATCACCTGGCTTTTGTAGCTTTGGAATATAAGCTAAGTGTGCTTCCTGATCTGTCGTTTGGCTCTTGTGGATGGCAGCCATGCATTTCAAAACAAACTAATAAAGCTTCTTTCTTTTTTTTTTTGTCAAAAAACTAATAAAGCTTTGGTTCTTACTTCTTAGCCGTTCAATATTTCTGTTGGTCCCAATTAATTGACCCTTGATATTATATATGGCCCATGGTGCTCTAACCATTCAATACTTCTGTTGGTCCCAATTAATTGACCATTTATATTATATATGGCTCATGGTGCTTTAGCCATTCAATATTAGTCGTATTAGATTAAGGCCTTATTTGGCAACTCAGACTGAATTGACTATTTCAATCGAATAGGATAATCTATCATCGGACAATACTGACTAAATTAATCAGGCATTTGGTGCAGTATCAGACTAATATCGACTATTTATACTATGTTGGCCGGACCTAAGTGTGTGTGAAGAACACAATTTATTTTTCATACAAACTCACTCAAATCCTCACCAAATGTAAGAACTATGAAAAGTTGGATCTTCATAGGAGACGAAGTACGTAGGTAACCTTCAATTTAATTCAAAGTGCAACCATAACACCTCCAAGCAAAGGTGTTCATCCAAGATGAAATTGAAGACCTTCTTGAATATTTAACCTTTACTCATACAAAAAAAATTCTACAAAGGTATAGGATGCTACAACTTACTAATGTGGTTTTGAATTGTGTTTTGATTCACAACATTTAGACTTCAAAAGTCATGAGCAAAGTTTTATTTTTGAGTACTAATATGCTAGCTAAGAGCCTTTAATTTGTTAATAGCATACTTAAGTGTTGCTCAAATAAACTTATAATTCAAATATTTTCTTTCAAGCGAGACCAAGAGAGAGAGGAATGAACCCGATTAATTATATGGAGGTTTATGAGCGTATAATTAATCGGGTGTGAGAGATACTAAATAATGTATCTGATTTAAATAGTCGGACGACTATTTTAGTATGTAAAATACCAAACATCCGATACCAAATTATTAATATTATCAAATGAACTATACAGCATGCTAAGTAAATAATTTAGTAAACCCTGTCGTTGTTGCCTTTAACGTGAAGAAGGTTTTGTTTCTAATCTTAGCAACTCTTTTGTTTATTGACATTGGAATATAATTATAGAGATGTGCTACGTGGACTCGCTCGAAAGCAAGTTCATAAAGACTCGCCACACACATGGCAACGTGTTTAAAAATTCAATTAAAAATTCAGAAGTTAAAGCTGAAGAGTTTTGGCTTACTTAGATTTCATATTTTACCCTTTCATTAACATCAAGATAGAAAGTCAAACGACAAATAATTTATTTATTCTGTAACACCGGCTACAACATTGGAATAACCTCCGATTTCAAAAATCCGATTCCACCATTGACGACCTCAATAACCTCCAATTCCATTTACGTTGGTGCCTTGTGCGGTGGAAGAAATATGGTGGGGTCAAAATTTCAGGAAAACGATGAACCGCGAAACCTTAAACACAACTAAGGAGCAACTCATTCATTACCTCAAATTTTTATTAGGGTGGAATTTGAATTATATATGCAAATTGTAATATTGTCGGTTTTGATTTTGTTCTTCGGATCTTTGGCTTTAAATTTTTATTAAATTTAATACTTCACTTCTTTTAGTTTTACATAGCTTTTGTATTTAGGTTGGATTCTGGGGAGAGTGATTGATACGGTGGAGACAGAAAGAGAAAAAGAGAGTTGTAGTACTAGTAGTAGAGAGAGAAACGGAAAAGAGGAAGAAGAAGATGAATTAATGTTTCTTGGGTTTAATGGAGGGGCGTAACAGAAAATAAAAGTAAATGAATAAATCTTGTTGCGTTTCTCAAAAGTTAAACCACGTGGAGAGTCTTCATTGGACTAGCTTTTTGTGCGAGTCTGGCTAGCAACTTTCTATAATATCATATAATATAATAGTTAATTGTTGGCGAGAAATTTGGAAAACTGCCATCTTCTAGGGCGTCGAAAAGACTTTTGCCCCTCCTTTTGAAATTCTTAAAATTATGCCCATTTTTGCATGTAAAAAGACTTCAATACCCATAAAATTTTAATGCCTAGGGTTCCTTCGTTCTAAACGAGGAAAAGAAATCGATTGCCTTCGTCTTCTTCCTCCCAGAAATTGATTGCCTTTGTCTTCTTCATCCCGCATAGACTATTAGTACCACACCAGAATGACTTTGTCCAGATTCACCACCGATCGAGCACCACCCTCCTTCTTCCTCAAGGGGATGTCGAGATATGCCTCAAGATGGCTCGAGTAGGCATCGAGAAAAGCTCGAAGGGTTCTCAAGTAGGTGTCGAGAAAAGCTCGAGCCAATGTGGAGAAAAAATACAGAGCCTTGCCATCTTGCTTAGCAGTGGCATCGCTGTCCGCCTATTCCAAGTCACGGGGCACCTTCTACATGAATCTCATTTTGATAGTTTAGAATAATTGAGAGATTTTTTGCGATTTGAGAAGAATTTTTTTACAAGTATATCAGGTGTTTTAGATTGGAATTTCAAATGTAGTAGTTTTCTGTATTTGAAAGCATAGAAAGAGAGAGATTTCGTTTTCTGAAGCTTTAATGTTGCGATGTTGATGGTCGACGTGGTGGCTGCTTTTCGTTGTTTTGGTGGTTGACATGGGAGGAGAGGAAACGAGACGATTAATACTTTATGATTATTTTGTCTTTCTACATGTAAAAAGGAGCAAAATTTTATAAAATTTGAAAATAAGGACAAAAGTCTTTTCATGCTTCTTCAAAAAAAGGGTATTTTGACAAATTTCTCATTGTTGACCAAGTTTGTATTTGGAGTAGTAATCTAAGTTAAGCAACCAAAGTGTGTGACATGTCATGATCATCTGCTTGGTAAAATCTAGCTAGAAAAAAATGTGTGAACATCTTCTTAATGATAGAAAGCTCTAGCTAGTACTCAAACCTAACAGTCCAATCAACTAACAAATGCTTGTTAATATTGCTACGACTAAATCGTTTCTCATGGGACCTATATTCTTTCTAAAAGGTGTTTCATATGTAACATAATTTTTAATGAATTTCATTCTTACAATTTTATTTTTTCAAATGGTAAATTGAAATATTCAAAAATTCAGATCAACTACATTACGTCACTATGAAACGGTAATGAAGTTGGCTTGCTTGAGCTCAATGGTTGGTAGTAGAGATGGCTGTTGGATATGAAGACTTATGGGTTATGGCTATTTAGGATGAAAGATTGTTTTGAGGTATGTCGATAACTACGCTATTTTTTAGATTTTATTTGTTCTAACTACGTGTAAAAAGAAAAATGCAAATAAGGCTTATGAATACAATGAAGTCTAGCTAATGCTTGTGGATTTGTCAAAGCTTTGCACACTCAAATACACCAATATATTTTTAGGGAAATCAAGTATTTTTCATGAAAAGGTAAAAGAAATCGGATATTAAGATTTTGTATATAGCACTTTATTGTAGGAGAAGAGATAGTCGTTATATCTCCTGCAAAATTTCTTCGCTAAGTATCACTTGGCATGGAAACCATTAAAATCCATATATCACTTGAATTATACTTCACTAAGAGTTCCACTTCATAAGAAATATGTCTCTTCGATTTGATTTGATATCAAAATCTTTAGAATATGTTTATGAAGTTTAAGAGCACTACGAGTGTTAGTTGTTGGAGAATATAGTCTCATATCACATAAATAATAAAATAATATACAATTTATATGTAGGAGTTTCACATCTTATATTATCGAGACTTTTTATAATAAAATTCAGTACCTAGTAATTTGAGATTAAATTGAGACAATATCGGTGATATTGGTGGTGGACTATATTGGGCCTAAGAAATTTATTATAGTAATAGAGTGAGGATGGGGGGTTGGTAGCAAGCTAGCAGCATCGATGTGGTGGCCGTGGTAGTGCGTTTGAAATGTGATGGTGGTGGTTGGTAGCAGCATCAATGATTTATTTACCGCACATAATTTTTAAAGTTTTATGTTTGTAAAATCAAACAAGGAAATTGATACGTTTAATTTAAAAGGTTCGAATGTTGTTCAAATTTCAAATTTATTTTCTTCGGCCGAATAATCACGATTCACTTTTATTAGACATGTGATCTAACAAAAAAATAACGATCTGCACTGTATCACGAGCGCACTAGCAAGATCACATTTTGGTTTGATGAACATTCAACAATATGATTATATTTTGGTGAACATTCAAGTGTGTGACACAGACTTTGTATCATGCCATAAAGGGTAAACATATTGTTGGATACTCAAATAAATAAAGTGTCATTTCAAATGGTTATATATATTGTGGCAAACATGCAACCCAGATGGCCAACACCTAAACCTTCATCCAGATACTTCTCATGCTTTCTATCTTACGTTGGATAAGATCGTCCTTAATGCCTGCATACATGGTTCAGAAAAATTCTAGTGTGTTCCACTGTATTTTATATATTGAGATATTTGGCCGTTCGATTTTTGTCATTTTCGATCATTAGATTGTTTTTAATGCATGCATAGTTGGTTTGAAAATTTTATAGTATGTTACATCTAGTATTTTATATATATTGAGATATTTGGCCATTAAAATTAATGCATGCATACATGATTCGAAAATTCTAGCACATTCTAGTGTTATTTTAGACATTAGGATTTTTATCGTTATTGATCATCAAATCGTTGATCAAGAATCTAACAGCTTAAAATTTCAACGTACAAACTACACTGAAACATACTAAAAAACACCTATATGATTTCTTATTTGAAAGTACAGACGAATCTTAACGTTGCTATTCCTGTTTAAGCAACCTCTAATCTCAAATTAAATCTTTCATTACTTGAGTCACTCTATATGGTAAGTACAACAAAAACATATACACGTGGCCGTAGGTAGGTTACCAACTTAGCAAACTTAAACCCAAGTAAAATGAAATACAAACAAAACAAAAGCCTCCCAGAATAACGTTTCTCAAAAGTTAAACTATCTAACAAGTAGTTTTTTGTTTCTTTTCGCTTAAATAGTTTCACTTTTGAGAAAGAGTTACATGATTTGTTTGGATAACTAAGAGTATTGTGTGACAATTATTTCGTTTTTAGTTTTTATTTTTTAAATTTGAGACATATTATATGAGAGTATAGATGAACGAAAAATGGTGATGAAGAGAAGGGAAGAAATAAAAAAGAAGGAATGAAAATAAAATCGTAAAAAGTCTTTTGATTTTTAGTTTTTATTTTCTGTGTCTTTTCTTGTACATTTCTAAATTTCTGCTATCATCTTTCATCTACACTTTTTGATTCCCACTAACACAAAAAGGTTAAACAATAAATAAAAAACAAAATAATTACCGTACGAGCCGTATAATTTAAGAACTAACCTTATAGTTTTTCTAATTACATTCACACCCTTTGTTTGTTTAGTTCCCATTACTCTAGGATCCCTTGAGAAAAAAATCAACCCCCTGAGAGCAACTCGATCTCATGGAGCGCTTGTCAAGCCATTTCTCGTCTCTTGGGTGTTATATTTATTTGCTTCTATAGCGTGTCAAATAAGCTTGAGTTGTTCTCGAAAGATCTCAAGTAATACAAATTAGGCAAACAATAAGATTTGAATACAATTAAAACTACAAGGTCAAATTCACTTCACATATAAAACTAAAAAGGGTGAATTTTAAAACTCTAAAAAAAAAAAAGGCAAAAAGTTTTTTTTTAAGACACAAATTACAGTTCTACACGACTGTAAATATTCTATTTTTTGGCGGGTAGAGAGGTAGCCAAGCAAGTGTTCTTACTGAAGACACTGCATTTTTGTCACGTGCACGTTGTAGTTAACGTACAAACGCGGGCGGCAGCGACGTGTCAGTAATCTAGGGCACCGCCGTGTCGGCACCCTTCAACCTCCATCTCTCTCATCCGTCACGCTATTGACAAAACCTGCAGCATGTGGAAGCCAATCACTTTCCTCACGAGTCCTTGCCTTCCACAAAATTATAAAAAATATTTTTTTTTTCTAATTCAAACAAAAAACAGTCTTTTCTGTTTTTTAATTTTTCGGGCTTGCAAGCTATTAAAATGATCCGTGACTTTATGAAATTTTCTAATTAGTCCCCTTTACTTTCAATTTAGCTTTACATCCCTAATCATTTTAAGACTATCACATTTTTTTGGTTAGATTTTCTTACTTAGATGGACGAAATTATCATTCATTTGATAAAAAAATGTGATAAATTAAACACTAGAGGGCAAGTTGGTAGAAGCTTAAATGTTTGTACATGGGTTTGTAAGTACTAAAAAGGGTTTTGGCTAAATTAGTTAGAATGCATTACAAATAGATGAGCACTAGAAATAAGTAAATACAATGCATGTAGTCATTTTCAAATCTCTTATTTATGACGTCATACTGATCATACATTGCATTTCAAATCCTCTCATCTAATGTTTTGTAGTTCATTTCTTCCTAATTTAGCCTATATATCTTTGTACTTGTAAATTACTTGTCCAAACATATCTTAAGGAGACTGAAAATAAAATTGATAATTCAAAAACTAAGAATCTATTAGATAACTATTTTATTTTATGATTTTTGGTTTTCAATATTTATAAATATTTCACATCTCGAACACAAAAAATACAAATAAAAAAACACAAAACAAAATAATTATCAAACATGTTATGAATGGAAAGAAATATATTTAGTTTAGGGGCATTGCCAATCACTTCTCATGCCTTCCACATATTAAAAAAACATCAATTTCATTTCTATTTACAAAAAAAAACCGTCTTTTGCTATTTTTTAATTTTGGTCTCGCAAAACTCAAATAAAATAAAAACAAAACACAATTATTCTCTCCCGCGTATAGAAAAATATCCCCTTTAAAACCCAACAAAACAAACTCACCCTCCACCGAACCTTCCACCGAAATTCTCTCCTCCTCCTCCCAATTAAAACTCCCAGCATTCCTCCTCTGACAAAAAAAAAATCCCCAAATTTTACCCAATTTTCTCTCCGGTTTTTATTTATCATCTCTCACTCTCTTTTCATCCAATCCAAACCCACAACCTGACCGACCCGATTCCCCCCGGTTCGGTCTCATCTCGGCATCCCATGATGCCGGAGAGCGAAGAACGACAGCCGCTGCTGGCGCCCGCGCCGCCCCCGCAGCAGCAGCGCGTCCCCGACAATGCCCTGTTCGGGAAGTACGAGCTCGGCAAGCTCCTCGGGTGCGGCGCCTTCGCCAAAGTCTACCACGCCCGCAACGTCCGCACCGGCCAGAGCGTCGCCGTGAAAGTCATCAACAAGAAGAAGCTCACCGGCACCAGCCTCATGTCCAACATCAAGCGCGAGATCTCCATCATGCGCCGCCTCCGCCACCCCAACATCGTCAAGCTCTACGAGGTCCTCGCCTCCAAGACCAAGATCTATTTCGTCATGGAGTTCGTTAAGGGCGGCGAGCTTTTCGCCAAGGTGTCAAAGGGACGGTTCTCGGAGAATCTCAGCCGGAAGTACTTCCAGCAGCTCATCTCCGCCGTCGGGTACTGCCACTCCCGCGGGATCTTTCATCGGGATTTGAAGCCCGAGAATTTGCTCGTCGACGAGAACGGGAATTTGAAAGTCTCGGATTTCGGGCTCAGCGCCGTGACCGACCAGATCCGACCTGACGGCCTCCTCCACACGCTTTGCGGGACCCCTGCTTACGTGGCGCCGGAAATTTTGACGAAGAAGGGATACGATGGCGCGAAGGTGGATGTGTGGTCGTGCGGCGTGATACTGTACGTTTTGAACGCCGGGTATTTGCCGTTCAACGACCCGAATCTAATGGCGATGTATAAGAAGATTTACAAGGGAGAATTTCGGTGCCCGAAATGGATGTCGTCGGATCTGAAGCGGTTTTTGGGTCGGCTCATGGATACAAACCCGGCGACCCGGATCACGATCGACGAAATTTTGAAGGACCCGTGGTTCAGAAAAGGCGGGTACAAGGAGATCAAATTCTACGACGATGATTGTTCGTTGGACGACGCCAAAATCGGCGGCAGCGAGGAGGAGCAGAAGGGCGTGACGAGCCTGAACGCGTTCGATTTGATTTCGTTCTCGGCCGGGTTGGATTTGTCCGGGCTGTTCGAGTCGTCGAGCAGCAGCCCGGCGGAGGATGGCGAGCGATTTATATCGGAGGAGACGGTGGAGAAGGTGGTGGAGAGAGTGGCGGAGTTTGCCAAGGCGGAGAAGCTGAGGGTGAGGAGGAAGAAGGATTGGGGACTGGAGATGGAAGGGCAGAATGGGAATTTATCAATTGGGGTGGAGGTTTACAGATTGACGGATAATCTGGTGGTGGTGGAGGCCAAGAGGACGGGCGGCGACGCCGCGCCGTTCAAGGAGATGTGGAAGAACAAGCTCAGGCCTTATCTGATTTGCGCAGATGATCAAAGTATCTCGTTGTCAATGTCAACTCCTTCGTCTTCTTCTTCCTCGCTCGCTTGCCCAGTCGACGAAGGTTGATAGTGGGTATCGAACGACAGGTCGGTTTTTTTAATGGTAATTAAAATTAATTAATAAAAATGAAAAAAAATGAGGTGATGGGTTGTTGTGTTTGTACTGGGAATAATAAAAGATTACTAACCGATTTTGTAATCTGGGATTAATGCTGGGATTAGCGAAAAGAGATATGTGTGTGTATAGGAGGTGATATATAGCCTTTGATAGGCCAATGTACAAGTTGTTGTACAGCTTATATTTGTAAGTGATGAGGGCAACAGAGAGGATGAAGGGTTACATTTAAACTCTAATCAAAACTCTGACTCTTTTTGCAATGCATCTTGTATAATTGTATTAATTCATTCTTTTTTCAATTTTTGTGTTTGTATTTGAAAAACATTGTTCATGTCTTGTTCGTATTAATTTTTTCGTCATTCATGACTTTCTCAATTCATGACTTGTTCGTTCTGAGTAAATAAACACGTCAAAATTTTACAGTTTTTTTTTAAATATTGACAATTTCTCAAATTCGAATCTTCTATCCTACTGCCCCATTTCAAATATATGTTAATGTGAAAATTGGGATGCATATTGGGATGACAAGGACCGAATGATATGGAGCATTTATAAATTATGAACTTGCTGCCATTTGCCTACCTAGATTTTTATTTTGTTTTAAATATTGAATGGTGTAGACGCAAAGCATCATAATCATATAGTAAATAATGAATGTGACCATATAACAAATTGATTTAAATTGCTAGCCTACCTGTATATTATGGGCAAAATGATTAAAAAAACACTAGTGCTCAGACCGAACCAATTATTTGGTACAGACTGGTTGGAATAATTGCCGATTTGCAAGATTTTAGGAACCAATTTCATGTGACAGCTCTGTATCATTTATTTTATTTTATTTATTGGAGTGACGTTTTGATGCATCGTTTTGTGTTAATTACTTCAATAATTCATCAAGAAAGTGATTAGGTCAGCGAGCAATTATAGGCAATGATACAATAAGGACAAAAACAAAATTATGGGCATCAATGCTGAAACAGATAGGTTCAAGTAAATAATAGACAGTAATTGGGAGGAAGCTAGCTCTAGAGAATGAAGCTTAATTAGAACAAATTTTTATGTGCGGACGTCTGTATAAGATACCACACTTAATCGAGACCAAATAGAGTGAGTCTGGTCTTTTGCCAAGAGGTGTTGGACGACTAATGTGGTTGGAGAGCTAAACCAAGAATCTCTCCTTAGCAAAAGAACAAATGCATAATATAGTATATCCTTGTCTTACTTTTATCTTATATATGTATGGGAATATGGAGTTGTGTTTGTCTAATTAGACTTCAAAGAAATCACTAGCAAATGAAATCTCTAGTCACCTATCAAGGAGAAAAGTATCGATTTGTCCAGTTTGAGGACCACCCAATTCCAACCTAATTCGTATTCTCAACCATACAAAATGTGTTTCGTTCGCGAATTAGAGGTACGAGAATGATTATGTGATACCATTTTCACGTTTGGTAAAATCAAAATGAGATTATGAAACGTGTCACGTGGGTTTATCAAATTTGGAATGGGGAAAATCTCTTACTCTTGGCAACCCTTGGAAAGTTCATGCAATATGCAATGCAATGGTATCCTATTAATATGCAATGCAATGGTATCCTATTACTGCATAAATTAAATACAGAGAGAGTCTAATCATTTTGTGAGGAGTGTCGTACAACTGACATGGCACGGAGTGCCAAACCAATAATTTCTCATTAGCTATAGGGGCATGTGGCTAAAGAACAATTGCATAACATGGTACAGCTTATATTTGCCCTTGTCTTACTTTTACCAAATCTTATTTTCTTTTAATTTGTATGAGAACATGGAGTTTGTGCTTATTTAATTAGACCTCTAAGGAATAACTAGCCTAAAATGAAGGAAATCACTAGTCACCTATCAAGGAGAAAATAACACATTTGTCCAGTTTAAGGACCACCCAATTCCAACCTAATTCACATTTTTAACGATAAAAAATTTGTTTGGTTCGCGGATTAGAGGTATGAGAATGCTTATGTGATGAAATTTCCATGTTTGGTAAAATCAGTGGTCGGATTATGAAACTTACCAAGTGAGTTTATCAAACTTGTGATGGGGAAAATTTTGTACTCTTGGCCACTCTTGGAAAGTTCATGCAATATGAAATGCAATGGTACCCTATTACCGCATAAATCAAATGTGGGAACAAGGAAAAACGATATCGTCTCATTTTTTTTTTCAACATTTCAAGTACAAGAATGAAAGTCTTCCATTCACGTGTCTTATGAATAAGTATGAGAATTTCATTCTCGAAGGACCCATTTGTAAATCCAACGGGCCGTAAGGGACTTGGACAAAGCCTAGTCATCACAAAAGGATCCAGTCCATTAAATCTAATAAATGGGCCACTTAGCGGTCCAAACAACAGAGCATTTACTTTCTAATCATTTTCTGTTAGACACATTAATTTAAGGGTGATGCTAAAGAGACTATTTTTTTAGACCATATTTTGTAGACCAAATGATATAGCAGTTGACGGTTGAATTTCTTTTTTAAATCATTAAAAATTAAAAATGGAATACAACCAACATTCGCCACATCATGTGGTTTATAAAATATGGTCTAAAAAGATGGTCTCCCTAGAATTTTGCTTAATTTAATTTAAACAAACTAAAATTGTGAAAAGAGGATTTGACTTTGAGTACAAAGCGAGGAGCACTTTTGTTCTAGCTAATGTGGCTACACTCATAACTGCTACATTTTAATAATAAATTCAAGGTGTATAATACTTTTTCTATTATGTATACAAGTTGTATTTTCTTTTTGGGAAGTGATTTTCACACACATTTTTTAGCCTCTTACACACCTCTATTTAATCTTAGCCGTTGATTCCATTTGATTTATTCCATCTGATGGGTTATAAATAAAGAGGGGTAAATTACAATTTGCACCCTCAAGTTTGGGTGCAATTGCAACCTCATACATCAACTTTAAAACCTCATACACACCTTTCCTTCTTCATGTTTTAAAGTTGATGTATGAGGTTGCAATTGCACCCAAACTTGAGGGTGCAAATTGTAATTTACCCAATAAAGAGAGGTGTGTGAGAAGTTAAAAAAGGTGTGTGAAATGACTTTCCTTTCTTTTGAAACAGTTATTGACAATCTAAAAATGTCATCTTTAACCCCAAACTTGTATTCCAAAAAAAAAAAACTCCAAAATGGTAAAAATATAAGAGAATATTTGTATGGTTATTTGCATCCCCCACGTGGGGGATGCATATACCCCCCATTTGCGTATAACGTATTTTGACCAAATAAAATTAATGATCAGAACTGTTCAATTTATGAATATTCATTTGAAGATCACTCCTACAAACAATAATTTGAATTGGAGATCGTTTAATCATCCAAACGTATCAAATAAATGAACGGTTCATCATGAATATGTTACTTGGTACCTACACCGTCGATTTGTTCTATACATTTGAATGATTAAATGATCTCAGGTTGAAATACTTTTTTGTATGGGTGATCTTCAAATGAAGATTAAGAAATTAAATTGTTCCAATTATAAAATTTGAACAATCAAAATACGTTATTCGCAATGAGGAATGAGCTAATCCCCAAAGGGAAGAATGCAAGTATTATCCTATGTGTATTAAAAAATTTGCAAGATCAAAACTTTTAGAATGTCAATAACTTTACCCTTTTTTTTGGGGAAAATAATAAATGATTGTTTATTTTGTTTTGAAAAAGAATAATAAATGCTTTTCCCAAACTAATGTGAGCAGTCGTCACCCACACTTCTTACTTCTCAATCAGGGTTTAGGGTTTAAGCGTCCATGGCAAACACTCGTTTTTTCCTAACAGAGAGAACTGGCGCTGATTGCTGAAGCACTGCTTCAAATCCCAAGTCCCCAACTAGGTCTTTGCAGCGATTACAGCACCTTTGAGAGGCTTCAGGCTTGGTCGAAAGGAGGAGTCTGGTAAGTCCCAAATGAAATTTCACGTTTCAAGTTCCTTGCTTTATCCAAATCGAGCAACTGGGAACATTTGGGATTGGTTTGCAATCCTAGTTACGGTGTCCAAACGATGGATTCGGCATCGGAATGTCCCTATTCGAATGCCAAATCCATGGAAACAAACAGAGCCTCTGTATTTTTATTGCAAATGGCTTTTCTTTCCTTTGTAGGTGATACTTTGTGCAATTAAATTGTGAAAATTTCTGCTTGTATTTATCTATCGAGTGTAATTTCTGGTTTAAAATGCTAATGGAAATGCGATTTATTGCTTAATTCGAGTATATTTTTTAGGCCGGATTTATTTATCTGCTTGAATTTCAATATCTTCAGGTGGTGCTCTGAAGTGTATGCTAAAATAGGAGATTTGCCTTGTAATTTTGGGACTGGTTTTGGCTTCTGAGTATTTAAGTTGTTGCCGGGTGGGTTGCGATTTTTGAGAGTTCGGGATTTTAAATCAGTGCTAGTGATTATAGCATGTCTGCTGAGGCTAAATTAAGGTTTAAGCTCAATAAGAAACTCAAAGCATCTATTGGACATCCCAAGGTATACAGTGATGGAAAAAAAAAGGACGATGATAATAGGAAGGGGAACTTTAATAAGAAGGGGATAAAGTTTCATAGTTCTGAAGAAGGGAGTCATGGAGATCTTGATAAAAGGGACGATTTTAAAACCATGAATGGTGATAGGAGAAGGAAGAGAATCTATGGTGACCAAGACACAGATCGGGATTCAATGTCTTCTAGAAATGGAGAGGCACCTTATCGGAAGGCTTTTTCTAGGAAAGGACCAAACCAAGTAAGGGATGGTTTTGATAGTGAAAGGAACGATACTAGATCTCCTTTGCGTCCTCGCTCTAGGTGGGGTTCTAATGGGTTGGGGAACACTGAATCTGAAACTAAACGTTTTTCTCCTAGGAGTCCCAGAGTTTACTATAGAACCAAAAGTAAGGATGGTCTCGGTTATGAAAAGAATGGAAGTGAATCTCCTTTGCGTCCTCGCTCTAGGTGGGGTTCTAATAGATTAGAGAATGCTAATTCTGAAACTAAACATCTTTCTCCTAGGAGTCCCAGAGTTTCCAATAAAACCAAAAGTAAGGAGAGTTTTGGAAATGAAAAGAACCGAAGTGAATCTCCTATGCGTCCTCGCTCTATCTGGGTTTCTAATGGATTAGAGAATGCTGCTTCTGAAAATAAACGTTTTTCTTCTAAGGATAAAGGTGCAAAAGTTTCCAGTAAAACCAAATATAAGGAGGGCGATAAGATGAAATCTGTTAATACCGATGGTGGTCAGGCTAGTGCACTGAAGAAACATAACAAATTTAAGCCGGACAAGAAAATCTTGAATGAAGAATCAGAGGTGATAGATGATCAGCCAAAGAGGAGGAAGCGAATTCGATTAGATCCTCATGATATCTCAAATAAAAGATTTGATGATACTATTGTTATTAACGGTCAGTTTATCAAATACTCCCATTTTTTTGTTCTTTTTGATATAATTTGAATTTGTATCCCATTCGTAGTATTTTTTGCGTTTACATTTTTAACTAAATGTAGAGTTTTTCATTTTCCTGACTCCTTGTTTTTCGTGTTCCCCAGAAAGCAAAAAGGAGAAGGAAAAAGATGAGGAGGAAAAAGCTGAAATCTCAAAAAATGCACAGTTTCGTGCAATACAACCAAGTTCCTCAATCCTCTCTTATGTGGAAGATAATGTAATTTGTATGCACAGGTCTTTTGATGTTTGGGATATATGCGTTTCGATTATATGTTTCTAAGTATGGAGGCTCTCTCTATATTCTAACCTTTCAATTCTTGAAATATAACTCTTGTTTATTTTTTATTTAAAGTTGTTGGGTCGTAGACGCTTGATAGAGTTGAGAAGGGCAGGCTACAACACTGAGCTTTCTGCCCCATTGGATAATATTCCTTTATCTACCAGCTCAGAAAGAGAGAATATTGAGGAAAATGTATGTTTATACATCTCAATTTTAATATATTTTTCAGACAAGCTTAAATCATTATAATGTTAGGGTGACCCTTTACTGTTTTATGGAATCGCATTAATATGAACCTTAACTACTTTTACAGATATTTAGAAATAAATTGACATTTTTTGCCGCTGCAAAAGTTTCATCATCATTTCCACCTCCTGACCTTCCAGAGATTGCATTTGCAGGTGTGTTTTGTTTCTCTCCATGCAATCCAATTAGCTTTACTTATGTATCCCTTTCTTAATTCAGTGGTTTGATCAAAACTTTATTGTGATAAGAGGCAATGATATTAAGATGTTGTTGGCTTCTATTTGCTTTTTCAGGGAGGTCAAATGTCGGAAAATCATCACTTCTTAATGCACTTACTAGACAATGGGGTGTTGTACGAACGTCAGACAAGCCTGGTCTTACTCAGGTTACAAAATAGGCTTTGTTGCTATGATTTCGTAGCTGTTCAGTTTGTTGATGACAAATGTGCTTCTTCTGCAGACTATTAATTTCTTCAATCTCGGATCAAAGCTCTGCTTGGTTGATTTGCCAGGGTACGGCTTTGCTTATGCTAAAGAAGAAGTTAAGGACGCTTGGGTGGAGCTTGTGAGAAACAACTTTAAGTTCTTTTCTTTTCTAGAGTGGAATTTGGTGAATCCAAATATCTAAATTGTATATGTGCCAATATAATTGTTTTTTTGGACGCTTTGAATTTTGTAGGTGAAGGAGTACGTTTCCACAAGAGTTGGTCTAAAACGAGTGTGTTTACTTATTGACACAAAATGGGGAATGAAGCCAAGGGATCATGAACTCATCGACTTGATGGAAAGGTACCAGTAGATACTTGTATAAAACTACTATTTTAATGACTGTTGGGATTACTGCATCGGTTACACTGATTTTATGTGGTGGAAGAAATCACACCTTTATTATCTTCAAGTTTGGTATTTGTACATATACAAATACACACAGAAATACTTGTACATGTGCATTCTAGAACTGGCTCGCACTCAAGTTTTATGATGTTTATTACTTGATTTACAGGGCTGAAACTAAATATCAGATTTTATTGACGAAGACGGATACAGTTTTCCCAATTGATGTGGCACGTCGTGCAATGCAAATTGAAGAGGTGATTGTGGCTTATTTATGCTGACAATATATAGCATATAAGTAGCATTTTCTTCTGTAAGACTAACATTTTCAATATAACACTTGATTTTGCAGAGTCTGAAAGCAAATAAGTCTTTGGTCCAACCTGCGGTATGCGTTTATTTGATCAGTTGATAAGCACAAGCACGCTATTTATGTGTATCAATGCTTAATATGATGTAATCACTCTGGATTTGATTCTTATTTCAGGTGATGGTGAGCTCGAAATCTGGAGCTGGTATTCGAAGTTTAAGAACAGTGCTAGCAAAGATTGCTCGTGTTGCCAAAGTCTAATATGTAGTGTCCGGTAAATTTTGCTTCTAGAACCTTTTGTTATGCCATACCTTTAGCTCTTCAGCCAGGGTGGATTCAAGTTCTTTCTTCCTAATGTGAATTCATCTATGTTAGGTGGTTGTGTACTTCTTGGCTGTGGCGGGCTGCTTGTACGATTGTTTTGGCTTGGAAGCCGAAAGTCTCTAACTCATGGAGATGCCGGATGCGTTCAATGCAGATTGTTCGCCTACACTACACAGATTGAGCAGTTAAATGAGAAATTAGTTTTGTAGATTCTAGTTTTTTAATTTCTTAAGTTTTAAATTGAAGGTGCATTTTTAAGATAGTGATAAAAGGTTTTTCGGCTGATTGGTGCAAAATGCAGCCATTAAACATACTAGCGTCAGTCGCCGGCCACGCAGCCATTGATGGTCGTGAGTTCCACTATCATTATCAATGGCCGTGCTATCGGGCGGCTGCGCTATCGTTGATCATTTTAAAAGGATAGTGGGAAACCAGTACAAATGCAACATGGTGGACTTTATTGTATAATGTTATCCTTCCTTGGGATACATATATATATATATAGAGGAGAATAAAGGCTTTCATAGTTCATACGATTGGTTCGACAATCGCAGTCGCAGAAGCACTTATACACGACGGATACACTAGGGGCGAAGGCATGCAAAGCAGCCTAAGAAGCACTTTCTATGCACAATTACTTTTCAATTGGTTTATTTACATTATTCCAATACACTATTACTAAAGAAAGTAAAACAACAAAAAGCAAAACAAAAGATAGAATTCTTGAAAACGCAGTTGATTTTTATTGCTGGATTCTAGATTGTGGGGTAGGTATTTAAGTTGGTGACTATGGTAGGGCAGGGGAGACTAATCTAACACTAAATTTTCGTGTTAACAATACTACGGTTTATTGATAATTTTATCCATTCGTAAAAGAAAGTTTTAAGTTTAACTTTTTTGTATGACGAGTTTAATACTAAAACATAACTAACTGATTGTGTGATTCAGCCTAAATCCTCACTTCCAATGTCGTATCAAAAAACAAATTCTCCCCGGTCTATAGTTGAGCATCTTCAGCGCATGTGTTCATGGACCCCAATGAACCCAACTAAAACTATAAAGTATAATCTATATCACAATTAAAACCGAATCTAATAATTATAAACATGAGACATTTTTTAATGTGGCGGTAATATTATAACGTGGTATTACCATAAATGTTTGGCAGACTCTTGTGAAACTGCTAATCTCCATACATAAGTTCATAAATGGGAGAAAACTTTGACCTGCTTCGCTTTGCAATTTTTTTTAATACAAATAATATTTTACACTAATTTACATTAAAAAAAAGGAAGAAGAGTTTGGATTTGAAACGCACTAGGTTAAAGAGGAAGACTCTAATCACGAGGGCAATGCACCATTTACTCTTGGCTTTGCAATTTATTATGACTATATTTTCCAAACAATTTTTATAATTTTCTTGATATTTTTAACAAGGATGTTATAATGCGTATTTTGCATATTAATACTATAACTAAAGTATACATAAGTTGTTCGTCTATATTATAACACGTTCACTAACAACACAACATGATGCAGCAATTGGTGCCGTCAAAATCAAAATACAAAAAATTCCCACTCAAAGACTCTCAATTCTTTGTATAAAAAAAAAAAGAAAAGACTCTAAATTCTAGCAACGAACCTGTAACTCAATTAGTTAAAAACATTCACCTTCTCAGACGATATCCGATAACCCTCCTCAACATTAGCTAATCTTTATCCTTGAAGTAATCTTGAAGCAATCAAAAAATAAAGAATTTGGGACATGCGTGTGTGGATGTGTGTTTGGTTAGGTCAAATGCAATTATCGCAATGGATCCAAAGTTCCCAACTTTGACATATTTTAAGTCATGACCTCATTTCCATAAAACCAAAACAAAATAAAAAATTGACCATTCCCTCTCTCCATTGGCATTCTTCAACTGCACCCGCCCTTTTCATAACTAACACATCTCCCTCTCTCCTCTCATCTCTCTCTCCTCTCTTTCTCTGTGCATGTCTGAGAGATTGAGAAGGAGAAATGTGTCCCCTGCGACTGATTCTGATATTCCTCTCCGCCACCCTCGCCGGCTTCTTTGTCCTCAGAAACCTCAAATCCGACGGCCCCAATTTGGAACCACCGCAAGATGAACAAGAAACCCACCACCTCCAAAACCCCAACAAATCTCCCGACCGATTCTCCAAGGTTCCCAATCCATTTTCTCTCCCAATTTCTGCACAATTTCAGCTTTTCTCTTCTGGGTTTCTCTCCGTTTTAACAAATTTTGCTTCTTTTGTGTGCTTTTGCAGGTTCGCTCCGCCGTGGAATCGGGGTTCTGGACCGTCGTGGACATGGCCAGCGGACGCTACCTCTGGAGGCATTTGGCGTCGCCGGCGGCGGCGAAGCAGTCGGATTGATGCTGTAATTGCCGGGAATAGCACACGAGTCCAGGTTTGAGATTGAGTAAGAATCTAAGATGTTGTAATTTTGGAAGGACCCAATTGAAAAAAAATCCGAAATGTTGTATGATATTTGCAAATGGTGTGCTGTAGCTGTAATTACTACCATTCAGCAACAATATCAATCCAATTTGTATTGTAATATTGCTATTTTACACTATCTGGTTTCTGTATTATCTAATCAAGTGTGGTGTGGAGAAATTTCACTAAGACATGATCCACCTCTATCTCATTCTATTCCCTGTGCCAAATATAAAGCTAAGGCTCGCGAACTTTGGCGGCTTTCATACATTTTACTTTACCTTGCTAATGCTATTTATAAAGAGAGCATGTTGTCTGTTATATAAGAAAGTCTCCTACTTTAACCCATTTGAGCTTTCATTAATTGATTAGAATAGATACTATACTTGATCTTAATGAAAAGGCCGAGTGAGGATTTTATGAAACGCACATTTAGAACATCGAAGGTTGGGATACACTAATATGCATGCTTATGCTTGCATGCACAAACATAAGGATCAATTGTCTGTTTATGGTGAGGGATTTTCTGTGTTTTCCTGGTTAGGGATAATGGAAATTGTTGTTTGTCATGGCTGCTGGTTTATGGTTAATCGAGTTTGCGATTTGCAGCCCAATACAGAGATTTTTTCTTCTTACATGCCCACATGCGCATGAGTAACCTGTGCTGCTGAATGGTGCTGTTGTATCCTATGACCTAAAGTTTGTTGACGTGTGTTAGGGCTGGGAGTTTTGTGATGCCATTCGTGTTACTGCTGTTTGAGATGTGGATTCTTAGTCTTTAGTAATGGTAGTTTCTTGTGTAAGCTCTACATTTCTACTTGTAATGTGTAACTTTTTTTTGTCTGATGAATTAAGAATATGACTCTTTTCTGTGTCTGTGTTTCTGACCTCAAATCTGACGACTGTTTTTTCCTTTGGTTGATGTCTTCTATATTGAAAATAGGAATGTCTTGTTCCAGGCGAATGCTTAGACTAGATTTTCAAATAAGTTGGCTCCCGATTCTCTTTTCTTTCATAATCACCATTTCGTCTTCATTACATTATTGTATGTAGTGTTTATCTGATGTTTCTTCATCTTCATTGCAAAGTTCAAGTTCCTTGATGTGAAATTCTGATATTTTATTTTGTACTTTTGACAAGTCAGAAATGAGAGGAGGAGAGTCAATGAATTTGATGCAGTAAAGAACACGAACCAACTAACCAAGTGTAGAAGACAAACTTAAGGATAATGTTCGACCTACTTAAGATTACGGATATATAATTGATTTTGTATGTGCAAATTTTCACTACCACGGCTCGTATTTTCTTTCAAATTGATTCTTGATGTCTCAGCCGCTAAATACGAGGTTAGCTTGTCAATTTCTATGTGGTGTCTTAGGAATTGGATTTCCTGGGTTTCTGTTCCTGTAATAGTCGCAGTAAGTAAACTCATGATCTACTTGCATTGTTGTTTGCATTTTCATTCCTAGATGAGCTGTTGGAGAAGGGCCAACAACGAAAACTCTATGGTGTTCCAGGTTTTTAACCGTTTCATATTGGTCAATACATCTTTGACCAATGATTAAACGGTTAAATTTCCGGAGTGTACTAGAAGGACTCGGTCAACAATCTACATGTACATGTTCCTCAAGTGCTTTCTAATCTTTGTTCCTTATAGTTTCTGTGCTTAAATTGTGCAAGGTTTTCTGACTTGGGGATTTGAATTAATTGTGTTGTGTATATATTGGGTTCATTTTTTCTCCTGATTGGCCAACTCTTTGACGACATGTTGGGCTGCTGTTGGTAATTGATTGGTTGGATGACGAATTCAAGTGGATGGATTAGGTAACAGTGGAATAAATCAATTTATGGACCCATTCCAATCCCATGGAGGATGTGACATCACTGGAATTTCTGATGTTCCATCCACAACTTGACTGATTCAACTCCCTTCAAAAATTCAATCTCCAGAATAATGCTTGTTAGAATTGGATCTGACTTCTCTGCCCTCTTTGGAAGGATTCTCTCATGCCACTGTTTTACCATGTAACAATCGTTTATTGGACGAGTAGTGTATTTTGGAATATGTGGCAAACATTTATTGAACAATGACGTCAGGGCTAAAACTTGGTTACATGTGAAAATCTCTCTCATGTTGGTGACATTACGTGATTTGAAATAGAAATCAACTTATATCAAGATAAAGTCTACTTGTATCAAAATAAACTCATTTTTTATTAAGACCCGGATAAATTTTTAAATGTGGCAGTGTTATAATATGGATGAATGATATCATGATAATGTTGATATGTAATGGATATAAGATATAATATTAATAAATTAACATAAATATTATAATATGAATGAACTGATAACAATTAAAAGATTATGTGACTGTCACTCTTAAAAGTTATTCAATTGAATGAAAATCGAGGATTTGACTCTAATACTTATAAGTACTTTGTACTATCACGATCTGATGGTCATATATGTTGCAATGACATTCAAGAAACATATCTAAGCGTCAGATGTTGATAGTACTAAGTACTTATAAGACCATCTCCAATGGGGAGTTCAAAAACTTAAAATCTTGCTCCCAAACATTCTCCAATGCATGTACTTTGGGAGGCTAAAAAGTTAGAATTTGAGTTTAGGGGTGGGTATTTGAGTCTACAATCAACCTCGGATGAAGAAAAAATGTAGTGGAAACATGTCAAATGGGTCTCGCTTGAAAAGAAGGAAAATGGGCCCTGCACTAGCAATTGCAGTTGTGATTCAGTGCAGCGCGGACCACATAGTGCAATAGTTCAACGTGCCAAATTATATGACCGTTGTAATCCAATGATAAAAATCAAGATTTGACGCATGCCCACTAACAATCTTTTGGGCAAGATCTAGTGTGGTGCATTATAAAGTTGGGGACTCAAATTACGAGTTCCCTACCATTAAAGGAAAAAAATGATTGACATCATATGTATAGATGAATAGTTAAAAATACGAGGCTAGATTTTAGTATTTTTTTGCCCCTAGGAGAAGGTGTAAGCACTTTCAAACCCCTTTCAAAACCAAAGTAAGAAATCTGCAAAGTGAGGTTCGACATTTGTGGTTTGAAGGAGAAAATGAGAGAGTAGGCTACAGTGCTCGTAAGCATTGAATACTCACACCAATCTCACCCTCCTTCCCCCCTCTCTCCTCCCTCCTCCTTCTTTTTAATGGTGAGATTGGTGTGAGTATTCAATGCTTGCGAGTACTGTAGCCAATCCCGAGAATGAGAGTCAATTCAGTCAACTTGTAGTACCACTTCCATCGACAAATAAGAAAAACAAAAAAGTAAAAGTTATTTACGTGGCACTATTCCTATCTTTTTGTGAATAAAAAAACAACAAGCCACGTGGCGAAAACTTTGTTACTCTTCATCCCACCGACAGCCGATCATGACCGTCGAAATGGCGTAGCTTTCAAACAGTCAAATGAGGGTAAAATATTCCAACGGTCGAATCGTGTTCATTCCCATTTCAATATACTTCTCTGTGTCTGCTTGAGAGAGAGAGAGAGAGAGAGAGAGAGAGATGAGGCAAAGGAAGAAGGTAGGATCAGAAAACCCAGAAACCCTAACGGCGATGGCCAAAGAAGAAGAAGAAGAAGAAGGACGTTTCTTTGCTTGCTACTTGCTGACCTCTCGCAGCCCTCGCTACAAAGGTCACACTTATATTGGGTAATTTCCCAATTTCCAAAATTCTGTTTACTCTAATTAATTTTTAATCTCCAATCAGTTTAGAATAATCAGATCGTTCTTGATTTGACCAATTTCCATCTGAATTCTTTAAATTTTGAGACTTTCTTTTGCTTTCTTTTATAAATTGGATTAACAAGTGACCCCAATTTAACTGTTTGTTTATCTGGGTGATGGGTGATGCAGATTCACGGTGAATCCGCGGCGGCGAATAAGGCAGCACAACGGAGAAATATCGCAAGGAGCTTGGAGAACGAAGCGGAAGCGGCCTTGGGAGATGGTCTTGTGCATCTATGGCTTCCCAACTAACGTTTCTGCTCTCCAGGTCTCTACATTTTCCTTTCTTTCCCTCCAAATTTAGTTAATTTATCAATTATGATTGATTGGGATCAAATTCATGAGAACTTTATCCTAATTTTGTGCCAATTGAGGGTGTTTCCAGTTTGATTGGGACCACTTGGTCCCAATTTTTTCATTGATTTATTGGATTCAAATTTATATGAAGATTTATTAATCGAAATTTGGGACCTTTCAAATTCCAACTTCTTGAGAATTATTATGTTTCATTTGAGGATATCTCCAGTTTGATTGGAACCCACATTGGGTTGGAACTAATTTTGAAATCAGTTATGTGTTAATATCTGGTTGGGATCATGTTTGTTTGAGGATTTTTGATTTATATTGACTGGATTTGGAAATTGCAGTTTGAATGGGCCTGGCAAAATCCAACTGTATCAAAGACAGTTAGGCAGGCTGCTGCAAGCTTTAAAACCCTTGGAGGACTTGTCAGCAAGATCAAGCTTGCATACACAATGCTCACTCTTCCGCCATGGCACAGGTTCCGTTTTATTAGTTTCGCATGAATTGTGAGTGAATGAGTACACATATGCTTTTTTTCTGGTGCTAATGGGATGTGAAATTTTGTTTGTTTGGATCATCAGCTTGAATCTCACTGTGAACTTCTTTTCGAGCCAGTACACCAAGCATTCTGCTGGCTGTCCACGCCTGCCGGAGCAGATGAAGGTCAAAGTTTGCTCCATGGATGATCTTCCTTCCTCGACCAAACTGTCTGACGACATTTTTGAAAATGAAGATGATTGGTGTAATGAAAGGGAATGTGACGAAGATATGTGTACCAGTAGTTCACCACAGGAAGACACATTATCGGACGTCATGGTTCATAATTCAGCAGGCGATCAGCATAGTGATATCGGCAATAAAGTAGGAAGCTATGAGTGCTACAATGAAAAAGAATGTGATGAATTCTTGAATAACAGCATGTTACAGGAAGAAACATTATCAGATTTTGTAGTTCATAATTCAGAAGATGATTGGCAGGATGATACGGGAAAGACAATAAACAACGTATATGGAGACAGTCAAGAAGTAAGAGAAGATTGCACAGATCAATTTGGTTTTATCACATCACCGGTGAGAATGCCATCTTTGAATGTGGCTACCACATCTTCTGATGACAGTAGTGTTGAATTGAGGCATCCTGCAAGGGAACAATTGACAACTACAGTTGCGGATGATGATCAGTCACCGGGCAAAAGCTACCTCAGGCCTTGTGGAGCCGAGGTAATAGATTTGACTACTCCAGCTCCCCATTGCAGAGGCGGTTTATGCGGGAAAAAGAGCAGAGTTACTAGTGCTTATCCTCAGATTATTGACTTGACTATGTCTCCAAATTTCATCCAATTGTAGTGTTTGATTACCTTGTGGTTTGATTGAATAATTCAGAGGAACTATTGTCATCTTTTCCTGATGGCATATTATTGTAATTCTTCAGTTTTACTGTTTTTACTGGAATAAAAAATCTTCTTTTTACCCACTTGCTACTTCTACTGCTTTGCTTTGATGTATTGCATATGTAATATATATCTGCATTTAGTGCCCTGTTTTTTACATTTTATCTTTACATATTAAGTAAGATTTTCTTTCTTCCTCAAAAGCCTGGAACTGGCTACAGTGCTCGCAAGCATTGAATGCTTACACTGATCTCACCCTCTTTTCCCTCCTCTCTCCTCCCTCCTCCTTCCTTTTAATGGTGAGATCAGTGTAAGCATTCAATGCTTGCGAGCACTGTAGCCTACTCCCAAAAGCCTGCTTATGCTTAAACGTTTCAAGTTAATCAAGCTGTCTTCGGAAAGTTTACGCTTTGTTTCTGAAATGCGATTAAGTCGATTTTCAGTTATTGATTGTCGACAAGAACTTGCTCTTTTCGTGCAAATTAAAAGGAAACAGTAAACATATAAAACTGAGTAAATATTTGATCAAATTACAAAATTGAAGAGTAAACTACTACAGTGGAAAGACAAAGTCAGTACATTGATATGGTGCAGATCAAAACTTTTGCATCAATGTTGTAAGAAACACTAACTAAACCCGATCACTAATCCGATAAAGTATCAAGAGTAGAATCAAAATCCGATCAAAATTTGTATACAGATGTTGAAAACCAAGTTAAACTGGCAGTAGAAAATTAGACAGAACTATTACATCATCTCTTATACAATGTTAATAGGTGGCATGAACTGATCTTCCATAAAAGAATTATTCAAGTAGCTGCTGCTGTAAAATGATTGGTCGTGCACGTTCTCGTAGGCACTTGGATGATAAGCTTCTTCGACTCCTCCTCCATCCGCAACGATCCCAGTCATAAAATCCTTGTAGAAACTTGGATTCAAAGGTTCCTCTTCATGGGTTTCAGCAAGCCAATATTTCTCTAATAAACTTGGATCCCAAGCATTCTCTTCAACTGCTCCATCTGCAGCAATTCCAGATGCTGCTGGCAGAGGCAAGTCTTGGGTTTCAGGAATTAACTCCTCTAACATATTTGGATTCAAAGCTTGATCTTCCACTGCTCCATCGGCAACGACGACGGTGGAAGAAGCTATTGGAAAAAGAACTTCCTCTTCTACTGAAGCCAATATTTCTTCTAATTCGGCAACAGTGATGGTCAATCTTGGATCATTATCATCATAACCATAATCAACATCATCACCGACCGTAAACTCATTCATCTCATGATCAGAAACCACAAGATTACTAGTTAGACAAGAATTGTCTTGTCGTCTTTCCTCCTCTACAACATTGATCGCATTCATATTTTGTTTTGATTCCGCTTCTTGACCATCATCTTTTTCGATCTCTTCGTTTGCGCGCTTCTTCTTCTTCCTCTTCTTCGAAGTGGTCACTTGATCATCCTCTGATGATGATGAAGTCGGACACTTTCTTTTGTTAACACCGTTCTTCCTCAACCTACAAAGCACGTAATCAAAATCGTAACTTGTATGGCTGTTGCGCTTCCTTGGAGCCGCAAAGATTCGTCTAGTAACCACGCGCCATGGTCCTCTGAGCGTACGTTCTTGTAGCAGAAGGTTCTTTTTAGTCCAATACAGGTAGAAGTTCCGTTAGTCCCCTCAACCCATGCGGGGACTGCCTTGCCGTCCCATTTACCTCCGCTTCTTCCCATCTTTCGAACCATTTTCGAACCCTTGGGGTTTTTCTTCGTAATCTCCGAGAAGAAGTACAAGGCGGGTTGATCAGCAGCAGCAAGTTGAAGCGCTCCTACTCCTACAAAGGCCTCCCAGATCTCGGAGGGTTCTGAGTGGTTGCCGAAGAGGTTGCACTGGTACATGAGGGTGTTGTGCGGCGGCGGGGGCAGTAGCCGCGGGGTGTCTACCAAAAAGTAACGGAGAAATCCACCGATGAGTTCTTGATCGGTGGGTTTGAAGTGGAAACCGGTCGGGACAGGGGAATGATTGATCTCCATTAACACCACACAAGAAAGAGTAGCAGGTTTCTGTAGTGTGTTGTTGTTGTTGTGGTTTCGATGGGACAGACAACTAGAGAGGGCGTAGTTTGGTTTGGTATTTATAAAGGGAGGGCTTTTTCCTGAAGCAATTAGGATTGATCACAACAACTCGCAGAGAGCGAGAGAGTGAACGGATCGGACAAAAGCAAGAGAGCAAAGAGTGAGTGGGTATATTTATAGATAGATATAGAGAGGGGGAGTGCCAGTGTAGTTGCTTGGAGGGTAAGTAAGAAATTAGAAACCCTAATATCTAATTGAGAGAGAATCCCAATTTTAGTAGGACTAGGACTCTCTTCATTTATGTTTACCTTCATAGCCGTTGGTCATTTTAATTAACCACGTGCTTAATTTGTTCAATTCAAAATTTTGTTCTGTTTTACCCTTATTTTTCGCTGGTTCCAAAAATTGGATTTTGTAAAAAATGCAGACACTAATAAATTGGAAAAAAAATGGAATAATTAAAGAAACCACTGATCCATGGAATTTGTTTGGATAAAAACAAAGGGGAATTATTAAAGAATTCCAAATTTCAAGTTTGGATAAAAAAATGGAATAATTAAAATTGCCGAAGTGAAAATGGTATTTCTTATGTTGAGTGTAGCTTAATATGATCATAATACGAATTGGTCTGTCCGGAGATTGCACAATTGCACTATTGGCACTTGAGTAGGATATATATATGTGTCTCATTCATGTTTTGCAACAAGCTCTGGAACAATGTCGCAAATAAACAGCAATCATCGGCACCTTCGGGGTACTGAAATTTGATCTCTTGATGCTGCTTATTGCAGTCGTATCTTCTCTTGTGCTAGGGATTAGTTTTCTCTTAGATTAGTGGTAGGACTAATCTCCTGATGCTGCTTTGTAATTGTACCAGATTCAATGTGAATCCCAGGCGTTGAATGCGAGAGTGCGATGGCAAAGCGTCCATGGGAAATCTATGGTTTCACAACTAACGTGTTGCTCTCCAGGTCTCTTCATTTTTTTTTTCTTTCCCTCTAAAATTAGTTAATTCTTTTAATTATGATTGATTGGGATCAAATTAGATGCAAATTTATCGAGAATTGTATCCTGATTTTCTTTTACGTATTTTTATAGCATGTACTATATCGTGGTTTCATTAAATGGAAGTTTGATGTTTGCAGCAGTATGAAAAATAGCCACTTATTGTGCGCGATGATTGTAAGTGGAGTAGTTTAGAATATCGCTTGCACCTGTTATCAAATTTCCAATCGTGGTTTGTTTTTTTCTTTTCAATAGTATAGGAAGTTTGAACTTGAAATCTCCTTACAATGTGGATTCCATGACATGAGATTGAGAAATTTGAGGTTTCTTTTTTTCTTTTCAAACAAGACCACTATTACCAATGACAAGCTCAGGTTGAGAAAGGAAGAGGCTGAGAGACTGTACAGGAGGTAGAGAGGAACAAAGCTGAAGGTGAGGAGGTTAAGACCAAGTTGGATGCCAAGAATCGCCCGCTCGAGAAGTACACCTACAACATGAAGAACACCATGAAGGATGAGAAGGTTTCTGGGAAATTGGACCGTGCAGACAAGCAGAAGATTGAGCGATTGATGAAACAATTCGCGACCTTCCAACTATATCAAGGGCAGTAAGGTAGGCTGCTGCAAGCTTTAAATCTCTTGGAGGACTTGTCAGCCAGATGAACTTCCGCCGTGGAAGAGGTATCACTGTATCAGTTTTTGTTTGAATTGTCAGTGAAAATGAGCACAAATCCTCCAAGGTATCACTGTATCAGAGCGCTTACTATTAGAAAGTGAAATTTGTTTCTATGTAACATAGCTTGTATACCAAGCATTCTGCTGGTTGTCCACGCCCGCCGGAAGAGATGAAGGTCAAAGTTTGCTCCATGGATGAGCTTTCTTCCAGCACCAAACTATCTGATGGCCTTTTTGGAAAAGAGGATGAGCGGTACAATGAAAAAGAATATGATGAAGCTATGAATGATGGTATATTACAGGAAGAAACATTATCGGATTTTATAGTTCATATTCCAGCAGTTGATCAGCAAAATGATACTGGAAAGATAATTAACAATGTATATGGATGCAATCAAGAAGTAAGATGAGGCTTGTACAAAGCAATTTGGTTTCATTACATCAGCGGTGTAGAAGCGTAAATCTGCTGATGACAGTAGTGTTGAATTGGGACAAAGGGATCAATTAGCAACTATAGCTGCAGATAATGATCAGTCGCCCAGCAGAAGCTATCTCAGGCCCCGTGGAGCTGAAGCGTTTTATTGACTTGACTACAAAGGAGAAGCAAACAAGTGTATGATTGATGATCTTATTGTTTAGTCAAATAATTTAGAGGAAACATTGTCATCTTTATCCGATGGCACATTGTAGGAAAACTAGTGTGAAATATTTTTTGAATCGTACAGGTTTCACTGAAATAATTTCTTTTAACCCATTTGCTACTCCAAACGCATCGTATTTATTGTATATTACATTTCATCTGTTCTACTTAGGTAGAGTAATTCGGAGATTTGAAGATGGCGGTGTTTCCAATCTTATTATGTGTTGTTTTTCTTCTGTTTCATGTTCCAGTGCTTGAAAGAATTTCGGTACAATTAGCACCTGACTTGGATTCAATTGAAGATGAAAATGATTGACTTACTGCAAATTAAATTTTAACCTGCTTATGCTTAAACTGTGTTTAAAATGTGAAAGCTTTGTTTCCAAAACACGATTAATTAAGCAGCCAACAAGAACTTGCAAATTAAAAGGAACTGTAAACATATAATGCAAAGCAATGACGCGCGATTTAAGAGTTAACTTACAGAACAAACAAAGTCAGTTCATTGAAAATTGAAGAAACAGTAAAGTACTAATAAAAGAAATTAAAGCCGATCAAGTTGTGCAGACAGTGAAAATTAGACAGAACTTGTACAATATGGTGGTGGCATGAACTGATCATCCATAAACGAATTATTCCAACAGTTGATGTCGAATAATGATTGGTCGACCGCGTTCTCAAAGGTACTTGGATTGCAAGCTTCCTCTAAATAAGGAAACATCCCAGATGTAGTCGGAAAAGGCTCTTGTTGGGTTTCAGCAAGCCAATATCCGTCTAACAAACTTGGATCCCAAGCTTCCTCTTCTACCGCACCATCTGCAGCAATTCCAGAAGCTGCTGGCAGAGGCAGTTTTTGGGTTTCAGGAATGAACTCCTCTAACATATTTGGATTCAAAGCTTGCTCTTCTACTGCTTCACCAGCAACGATCCCGGAATCTTCTGGCATAGACAATAATTCATCAACGGTGAATGTTTCGTCAAGGAGATCATAATTGTAAGCAGCATCCTTCCCATCGGTAAACTTATCAATCTCACTACCTATACAAGAACTGCCTTGTGGTGCCTCCTCCTCAACGACATTGATCACATTGATATTTTGCACTAGATCACGATCTTTTTTCATCTTTTTGTTTGTGCTGCGCTGCTTCTTCGAATTCGGTGCTTGATCTTGCAGTGATAAAGTCGAACACTTTCTTTTGTTAATCCTCAACTCGTCCTTCTTCCTCAACCGACAAAGTACGACATTAAAATTGTAACTAGAATCACTCTTGTTATTCCTTGGACCGTCAAAGTGACTGTATTCATCTAACAGCCACCCCTTGTGGTCCTCCGAACCTTCATTCTCATACCGAAACGTTCTTTTTTGTCCGATATTGGTAGGGCTTCCCTCAACTATCCCCCCAACCCGTTCGGTGACTGCTTTTCCATTCCAAGTACCTCCACGTCCCATCTTGCGGTCGACGTTGGAACCCTTAGGGGTTAGCCTCTTGATCTCGGAGAAGAAATACAAGGCGGGTTGATCATCAGCAAGTTGAGTTCCTCCATAGGCTTCCCAAATCTCCGAGGGTTCTGATTTGTTGCCGAAGATGTTGCACTCGTGTATAAGAGTGTTGTGCGGCGGCACTAGCGGTATGTTCTCCAAAAAGTTGCGGAGAAAGTAGCCGACGAGCTCTTGATCGGTGGGTTTGAATCGGAAACCGAAAGGAACAAAGGAATTATTCGCCATAGCTAACAGTAACACCAGAAGAAGAGATCGAGTCAAGTGAATTAATGTTGTCTGTTTTTCTTGTGTCTTTCGATCGGACAAGAACAATTGTGGAGTTGTTTCTTCTCTCGGTTGTTGTTTTGGTTCGAGCGAGTGATTTGTGAGTGGGGTTACTTGAGTACTTAATAGGTTCCAACGAGTACAGGGGTTTTGGTAAGTTTTCCTTGGAGATTTGGGATTTAAAACTCCTGATGCTAGTAGGATTTAGTGACGGGATTAGGGTTTTGGTAAGTTGCTTGGAGAGCAGGGAATATAATCCTAAAGTTATTAGGATTTAGTGAATTTTAATTTTGAACTACGTATTAGGAGAGAGAGAGACTCTCTTTTGGAAACTAAAGTCGGATGCTAGTCTGTGTTTGAGGATTAACCATAACCGTTGGACCGTGATTGACTGTGTGTTTTATGTTTCGTAGCCGTTTATTTATTTAAACGACATTTTAATTTGACACTTTGATTGTTGATGAGTAGATTTTATATTATATATTTATCCCTATTCTTAGTATATTTTGGTTAATATTTTGGAAGAATTTTGATACTTTGAATTGTATTTTCAATATAGGATTTTCAACTTCCTCTGGAGCAAAACATAATCAAATAGACGAATTTTGGAGTAATTCCAGTTGGAGGACGTCCGTGAGTCGCTGAGCGTGATCGTATCAAAATATCAGATTTTTCCGCGAAGTAGTTATTTTCTGGCAATAAAATAAAGGAGCAGTGCGCGGTGCTGGAAAGTCACGTTTTTGGGTTTAAATTGCGTTTTTGGAGCCCAAGACGACCTCAGATGGATTCGTGGCCTTCTGGAGTTGTGCTTAGAACGTTCTTATCTTTAAAACAAGCTATCTTGGGCTCGATTTGGAGGAGATTTGAGGCTAAAACGTGGCTGGACAGTTTCTGTGTAGATTCTTCTAGTTTAATTAGGAATCTATTTTCTAAGTTATTTTATTATTATTTAGTTTCCTAGTTGGAACGAAAGACTATTATTTAGGGTTTGTGCGATGACATAGCAGGATATATTGCTTTTGCCGTTCACAATTGTGGGGAGGCATATACTTATTCAACTTTAGGGTTCTTGGAGACTCTATCTTAAGGTGTTTTCATTCCTTTTCTTAATAATATTTTCTATGATTTCAATTATGAATATGCGTAACTAATTTCCATTGGCTAGGGCAAAACCTTAAGCCTTAGCATGAATATGTAGTTTTTATTTAATTGCTTATGATTGATTGCATGTACGCTTTGAATTATTGATCACTGTTTTAAACTATCTAATTGTTTTGATGACTGGCCACCATTAGGATGTTTAGACAAGTAATTGGATGCAATTCGGTCGGAATATCACCGGAGGATTGAGTTTTGCTTCTTGTGATTGATAATTGTAATTTCATCTAAGGCGAATATCACGCTCTTAGGGGTTGCATGGTTTTTGAAAAAGTTTTCATAGAACTTAGTGAGTCTTGCATGTTTATATTTGATCTGAATATCACAGACAGATTGCATGTTAGATATACGTTCTTGCTTGAATATCACGAGGAGAATATATATTAGGAAAACCTAACCTTCAAAGTGGCATGTGTAGATCATAAGTAATTGGTAGAAATTCATAAAATTGCTAGGTGATGGTGGAACCCTAGTGCTTTTATAAACTGGTTTTTAAAACTCTTTTCTTTTATCATATTTGTTTTTAAATTAAAATTCGTTTTTTTTATATTACCAAAAATCAAAATCTCTTTTCTCAATTTTCAATTCTAAGTAGTTAATTAGGAATTGTTTTTACATAAATTATCCAAATAGTCCTTGAGGAGAATGACATTGCATGAGCATCTATACTACAATATCCTTATATTCTTACAAGTATTTCATGTGATTTTGAGCCTAATTGCATAGACATTAAAATTCATATCAATTGTGCTTCATCTTTTACTTTTTGACAATGTCACATAAAATATCTTATTTGTGTAAATAGGAGGGTTTTGGTAATCTTTCTTTTGTCAAAAAAATGAACTCTTTAGTGGTTCATTAAATGGAAGTTTAATCCTTCGTGGAGTATTGACACATCCCGATCCCGGACGAGCCAGGTGTCGGAAGTGCTGGCCGACACGCGTTAGCGTGACGAAAGCCAAAAAGAAAGTTGAAGGATGAAATAAAGAATAATGAATATTGAATTAAAACAATAGTCAGAGTGCACGGAAAGTGCGGGCGGAAGAAATAATAGAATAATAAGTATGAGTAGAATAATGGATACAAATTTATACAAACGTATAAAAATCCCTACATCGTCATACCACCGCGTCATCGACGTCGCAAGGCTCCCAACCAACTAACCTGGAGGGGCGCAAAACATAAAACGGTGAGTGGGTCAAAAAGAAAAGTTTGATAAAACCGTTGTTTTCAAAAGTCTAGTAACCCCTCGTTTGAAAACAAGTATAGTTTGAGAAAATACGTCATGCCCGTAGGCATGAACCTCAAAATACTGTCGTGAAAACATTCGGGTACTCCCCGATAATACTTTACTGACATTTGCTCACCCATATGTAAACACACATGCCCAAGGGGCTAAATCCCACAAGGAACAAGCTAGGTATACAAGTAATACGCTGAGTACTACAATGACGCGAGTCTAGCGCTAAGCGCTGGTGCACAAAGTGCAGTCACACAAGTTCGAGTTGCCTAGTGCAACCTAGAACAGGCTAGTACCTACAATGGATCCAAAGCTGCGTAACGGTACTGATAGTGACTACTCCAAACGTCAAGGCTAGTCCTGGCCACAAGACTGAGTACTAATACCTGGGGTGTATACATCTACTGATGAGCAACAGTATGAAAACATGCATGGCAATATAATACGAATGTTCTACCTCCAACAAACGTATATGATATGCAACTACGCTAACAGTTAAAGAAAGCGTTGAAAAACCATACGTATATATATACATTTATCAAACAAAGACCCACTCACTCACCTGTAGGTAGCCAGGTCGAAGTACCCCGTCCTGGGTAGCCCCGGTAGTCCTCTGGATAGGCCCCACGTATATGAGATATCACCGGTACAATGATTAAACTCATAAAGGTCACTAATTAACGAATTAATTAAACCTATCCCTTGCTTTTGCAAATTGGAGGTCCAAAACACCTCAAAAATTAAAATGCATACTACCCCGAGGTAGTACACGTCGTCACGAGTCGACCCGTGAAAACAGAATCAAATTTGGACCTCCCACGCCCCCTCACGCGCGGCTTGAAGGTCGGGAGCTCGGCTCCACGCGCAGCTCCACGCGCAGCTCCACGCGCAGCTCCACGCGCAGCTCCACGCGCTGCTCCACGCGCTGCTCACGCGCGAGCTGGTCAACTGAGCCGGTCAGCCGGTCAACACGGCTCGGCTCAAGCCGGTCAACACGGCTCGGCTCAAGCCGTCAACGCGGCTCGACTCAAGCCGGTTCGGTCAATGCTGACGTCAGCAAGTCCGGTCTGAACCGGTCTGCTGACGTCAACAAGGCCGGTCCAACCCGGTCCGATGACGTCAGCGCCGGTCATCCCTGCCAGAATTCCGGTCGCCGCCGCCGTCGCCGTCGCCGGAATCTGGAAAAAGTGGCCGGATTCTGGGGATTTTTCAAAGCTTCATAACTTCTTCGTTTTAAGTCCAAAATGGACGATTCAAGTACCAAAATGAAGCTAGAGACGAGGAGAACAAGACTGTACCATTTTGGGGACCAAAAACTGGCCAGAAGTGGCCTGAAATCGAGGAGGAAATTCCGGCCAAAATGGTGCTCCTCCGTTCACGATGCCAATTCGACTTCCAGACCTTGGGTTGGGTTCCCAAGGCTTCCAGAAGTGCTTTGGTGGTCTCAGGGAGGACCATGGAGGTCGAGATCACCGAGAAAGAGCCACGGGGTGGCTTGAGAGGTTTCACCTGGGCTTGGGTTTGTCCAGGTTTCTGGACACCCGCGAGTTGCCAGTTTCCAGGCGAGGATGAACAAGCTTGGGTTGAATTTTGGTGCAGGTTGGTGAATGGTGCCGTCCAGATTGGCCAAGAATGGCCATGGTTTCACGTTTGGGTTTAGCAGAACAAAGGAAGAAGGAGAAAGGAAGGGCTCGGCACCAGGAGCCAAAAACCCAACCAGACAAATCCCAGGAAATCTGGGATAGGTCACATGGCCTACAGCCAATTGGGCCCCAGCCCAAACAAAACGAAACTGCCCAATTTGAAATACGGGAAACGCCGAAAACCAACGCCTGTAAAATATTCGTTCGGAGTCCGAACGATGTCCCGCTCGCGTCTACGCGTTCGTAGCGACGAGCACGTCAAGAAAACACAATTGGATGCGTCGTACGAGTTACGACACGAAAGTCAACCAAAAAGTCAACTCAGGGGTAAAAACATCATTTTGCACCTCCGGGAATAAAATAAATTAAAACTTTGAACGGGCTGTGACAGTATGATAATTAATGTTAAGTTGTAAATTAACAATTTTTTTTTATGGTGTAAAACTGAGTGGTCTGAAAAATTAAAAATTAAATTTTGCATCTATAGATCAGAACTGTGAGTCTTGAGGTAATTAGGAAACACACTATTTGGTAATTAGTATAACTATACTCTGAATCCCTAACCTACATGCTTGATCTTTTGCAAGACGTCTGGCACAAACTTTGTCCGCGACAAAGTGATCTGGCCCGTCGCTTTGATCCAATAGTTGGCAAATGAATATGACGTCTGCTTTCATTGATTGACATGTGGAAAGGAAAAAACTACTTTTATTTTTCAATTCTCCCTCCCTGTCCCACCCACACTCTCTCCTGCCCCACCACTCTCTCTCTTCTCTTCTATTCTCTTCTCTCTCTCTCTAAGAACTTAATTAACAAGTGTTTATCACTCAACTTTAAACGTCAGATTGTAATAGTTTTTGCTCTTGTTTCGTTTTATATTCATTGTTAATTCCACAAAATTATATTTTGCTAAAATTCAAACATTAAAACGAAAATCGAATAAACTATGGAAATTTTTAAGAAACAAAAGGGAATAAGCATTGGAAAAATAATTTTTAACCTTTGTAAATTAACTATAAAAAAGGGTGACCCTTTTTTTCTTTTTGACAAGAAAGAATATGCTTTCCTAAAAAGACAAGAGGTTTATGTGACCTTATGAAAAAAGTCAAGAGCATATATTAGAAAAGTAGGAATCTTCTGAAACATGGGGCTTGTGCAATGGTCTTCAACTTAATACATGCTATTTTTTTAGTACAACAAATAAAAGTAAAATAGCTCTAGCTGTTTGGAATGATATCCAGTATCTCTTCATGGATTGTCACTTTCTAGGATGAAACCAAAAGGCTTGGACAAGTGACTCAAAACTTAGGATATGATGTTAATAGTGCTTATTTGTGGGATGGAACCTTACCTAGTGTTGCTAGGAATGCAATAATTTAATTTTCGATTGTAGTACCGCTTGTTGTGATAGAGATTTCTCTCTTTAATATTGTCTATTTGTATTAAAAATAAAAAAGAATTCTAAGAAAAAAAACCGCATATACAAGAGTTAACGTTCTTAACCACTTAAACTACAATTTCTTTTATTTTAAAATTCCTCGTTTAGACAAGATGGTGTTCGTTGCATTATAGTACTTATTTTTTTTAATCATTGTCCTATAAAACTCTCGTGAAGCTAGAAAATCTCCAAACATCCGATCCTTGCACAAGAAAAGAGGCCGAATCTAGTTAGATGGGCTAAAACAGAAATAAATCAAAAGCAGCCCATTTACCCATTCCTGTGGGCCTTAAAACCAGAAACATAATCTCTTAAAATCTTAATTACTCTCCACGAATTCGGGAGAAAAATCCTTTTTTCTTTTTTCCTAAAATAAAAAATAAATAAATAACCCTAAAATCCGAATTCTTTTGAACCCTAATTACCCAAATCTCCTAATTCATATTGTATCCCAACTTACCTTTCCTTGTTGACTCATTAAACCCACACCACCCTAACTCTCAGACACTATCAAAACCAAAAGATGCAACCTTCAATCCCTCTCCTTTGATATAAACCCCAGTTTATGGAGATAAAATCCCAAACCACTCCAACCCGAATCCGACCCGAACCCATCTCCAAAATCCAACTTCCCGACGACCCATCTCACCGGCCGCCGCCTTCTCCCTCCCCATGGCCACCGACGCCACCGCCAAGTTCCAAAATCCGGACTTTCACTCGGTTCCGAAGCCCCAGGATTACCTCCCAACCCCCACCGTTTCGCCCCACGACGGCCTCCACTTTTGGCAGTTCATGATCGCCGGTTCGATTGCTGGCATGGTCGAACACATGGCTATGTTCCCGGTCGACACCGTTAAAACCCATATGCAAGCTCTCGGGTCGTGCCCAATTAAATCCGTCGGGGTCCGGCAGGCCCTCGGGTCAATTTTAAAGTCCGAGGGCCCTGCCGGGCTCTACCGCGGCATTGGGGCTATGGGACTCGGCGCGGGCCCGGCACACGCCGTCTACTTCTCGGTGTACGAGATGTGCAAGAAGTTTTTCTCGGGCGGGAACCCGAACAACCCGGGTGCCCATGCGATTTCGGGGGTGTTCGCCACGGTGGCGAGCGACGCCGTTTTTACCCCGATGGATATGGTGAAGCAGAGGCTGCAGCTGGGGAATAATTTGCACAATCCGTACAAGGGGGTGTGGGATTGTGTGGGAAAGGTGTTCAGGGAAGATGGGTTTAGGGCGTTTTACGCGTCGTACAGAACGACGGTGCTGATGAATGCGCCGTTCACGGCGGTGCATTTCGCCACGTACGAGGCGGCAAAGAGGGCTTTGAATGAGATATCGCCGGAGCATGCGGACGATGAGCGGTTGATTGTTCATGCCACTGCCGGTGCTGCAGCTGGGGGGTTGGCTTCGATGGTTACTACGCCGCTTGATGTGGTGAAAACGCAATTACAGTGTCAGGTATGGTAATTTTTGGACTTGCTAAGTTAGGATTGGTTTGTTGATATTAGTTTAGTTTGATTAACATACATTCTGGGGACTGGCTACAGTGCTCGCAAGCATTGAATGCTCACACCAATCTCACCCTCCTCTCATCCCTCTCTCCTCCCTCCTACTTTCTTTTAATGGTGAGATCGGTGTGAGCATTCAATGCTTGCGAGCACTGTAGCCTACTCCTACATTCTGATGCAGTTGATAGCCTTTTAGTTTCATCATACAATCAATCACTTTAATGCCCTGCTAATTACAAGACCACGCTACAATTGATAACCTTTAGTTACTAAGAAATTGTAGACACTGATTGCTTAGCCGTGTGATCTTTTCGATAGGTTAAAGCGCTCTCTTGAAAGCGGGATTCTGTGTCATAATCAAGTTTAGTTAGTCTGGTTGGACATTCTATTAAGAGTTGGAACGAATGACTGATAAATCATAGGCTTTAGTTGTAATGGAATTACGATAACCGATGATTCGTATACCTGTAGTTGTAATGGAATTACTATATCCGACGATTCATATACCTAGTTGTAATGGTATTACTATATCCAATGATTCACATACCGTTAGTTGTGACGGTATTACTAGGCATTGGATGATTTGAGTGAAGGTTTAAATACTTGTATGAATGCAAACCTGCCTGAAGCTTTTCTGCTTTTCTTAACATGGATTTGTTGTACAGGGTATTTGCGGATGTGACAGATTTAAAAGTGGTTCGATTAGTGATGTTTTCCGAACAATAGTGAGAAAGGATGGATACAAAGGGCTTGTGAGAGGATGGGCTCCGAGAATGCTTTTCCATGCCCCGGCTGCTGCCATCTGCTGGTCCACATATGAAGCCTCAAAAACCTTCTTCCAAGATCTCAACGGTAGTAGTAACAGCAGCACTGTAACCTGAAGAGACCTTTTATAGACAAATGAGATTTTTTTCGTTTCAATAGTGATACATCTGTAGCCTGTATAATTGATGATCGGAGTTGCTTCACACGAAGGATTCGTTGGATTCGTTGGTGTAAATCAATCGGAATTTTTCAGACCCGACTCCAGTCTATTTAATGGGCAGTAGTAGTCGGTGAGTTGGATTCGTTGGTGTAGGTTAAATTAATTTGTATCCATTGTTGTTTGTTTCAATAATTTTTTTCCCCCGACTCAGATTTTGTTCTAATAAACGTAGAAATCAAATGTTTTTCTTCTTTCATTCGTCAGAGTTTGTGTTACATGAATGGAACCCTTTGGAGTCTTTTTCATCATTGGGTTTCTTGGTGATGTATGAATCAATCAATCAATCAATCAATCAATCATAAATTTTTGAACTATATTCCATCTCTCCCAAATAATTTTGGCGCATGTTGTTGATTTCTGCTTCATATTAGAGCCCTATCAGTCCTGCTTTAGAAAACACTTTTGCTAAAAAATTCAAGTGCTTCCGGGAAAAGTACTTTGAACTGCTTAAACGTTGTTAGAAGTGCTTTTGGTTATCTAAAAGCATTTTTCGCCATTTGAAAAACACTTCCAAAAAAACAAACATTGCACAATTTTAATGTGCAAAAGTTCACTTGGAATGTTGGATATTTATTTGGAAGAATCCAAGGACTTTTGTACACAAATATGAAGAGATAACTTTCAATCAGTTGCTGTAAACTTCTGTGGATCTTTCACTGTTACAAGACTGTAAAAAACGGATGAAAATCGACGTAAAACGCGGCAACCCGGAAAAGGGAATGTTTGTATTTGAAGTTTGAATCTCTTGGAGAAGACCAAAATGGTTCATAAGCTTACAACCTGACCAACAATCACAGTGATATCATCTGGCTTTCCACCTGCACAACAGAGAACTCAGGTCAGCCATGACATCGAAGAATGAGGGCCTTATCGTCATTGTATAAAACGAGATAGGCCATGCCTGTAAGCTTCATTCCGACAATCTTCTTCCATAAAGGAGGTTCGAAACCCTGAAAGGTGTTACGGAGGAAGGGAATTAATACGCAATTATGTTTCGTTGAGAGAGAGTATTATGATTTCGAAGTTGGTTAAGTTGGAGAGATTATCTCACCCTTGATCTAGCCTCCATGGAGTAGGGAGAATCGAAGTTTGAATCCAATGAATGATTGTTTGCCAAATTAGCTAATGCCTTTGCTAGCATTAAGATCAATTTCAGTTAGAAAGATAATAAATCCTGTGCTGACTGAGTTACTAAATCCCCATCACATTCGTTTGATTTCGGAAACACGTACCAGCCTCAGCAACGTCTCTGTATCCGGCCACTGTCGAAACAATTTCATGGTCGAAAACATTGTCAAAAAGTCCGTCTGAGCCCATAACTATGGTGTCTCCTTCCACCAGCTCAACATTGGAAACCTGCAGTTGGAGAGATTATTCCACAAGCATAATCACCAAAAGTCATCGTATTACGAAAAGCAATAAGATTTACAAAAATGGCGAATCCAAAACGTTTTGGAAATCTGTTTATTCGTTGTAGGCTCTGAGCGACTATGAAGTAGAAATTGTTTTTCATAACAGTACTCGAAATTCTTAGAACCGTTATGGTTCAATGCAGAGAGCAGCTAGAGGAGATATAAAACCCCGTAAGACGTTTGTGTATGTGTGTGTGGAGTTGATTCGAAGTAGGACACTGGACTGAAAGTTTAGAAAGACTAGAAATGTAGACAGTAATCGTGTAATGTTGGATCGGTGTAAATACCATCGCATCATGGTACGTTTGGCCAACAATCTCCGAACTAAGTTGGTATGGACAATCGAAATAGTGCTCTTGTGGAGATGTGGAAAAATTTATTTTACCTGCAAGTCAAGTCACAGCTACATGTAATTTGAAAATAAGGCGATTGAGAGTTGATCAGAACTTGTCCACAAGAAAAGCATCCGGCATTACCTTCACGAATGACCCTTAATCCGCAATCCCCAACATTCGCTATTTTCAGAATCCCATTCCTCTCCAGCATGGCAATAATTCTACTTAGATAAAGGAAAGCTAAAGTAAGAATCTCTTGAACAAAAATGCCAACTACAGCGAAGATCTGTTGAACGAAATGATGAACTTACACCGTAGCAGAACCTATCGAAGAGGTATAAGCATGTGCTTTTCCTATCAAAATCTGAGGATTGTTGTTCACCTGCTATGTAGGTGACATGCATTGGGTTTCTTAGTGAACACGAAATATGCAGAGACTCGAAAATCTACTTAACAATAGTGAAAGTGGTACTTGGTTTTGAGAGAAACTACCTCCTCATCTCCCACAAAGTTTGAGGCATTGGCCATCAATTCTTTGGGGAACAATGAAGGATCCACATCCTGTTCAGCCCAGCTGACAAGACAAAAAATGAGAAGATTACAAATTCCGAAATCGAGAAATGGTCATGCAGCATTGAAACTGAAACACAACAACAGCTGAATTATGTGTCCACTCCTTGGAGTTTATCAAACCAATTTTCCTAGACTCCTTGTTCTTTTTCGAATCGTAAAATGCTGTTTGAGAATTTTTGAAAAAAATCGCAGTAGGGTAGATAAGCAAGCCCACATAAGTTCCATACCCGGAGACACCATCAGCAACAGCAAGAACTCCCCCACTGTAACTGCTCACGAAGAAAGCATCTTCCCCACCTTTTTCAACCTTTTTTCAGACACACAGACTTGCAGTTGTTAAAAATAAAGACTGGGAATTTCTTAAAGAAACTTGGTGCTCAGTGCTCACCACAAATAAACTTACAAAGTATGAGTAGACATGCGTGCCTCGTTTGGTGTCTAGGATTGAAATGAATTTGATAAAAAACTAGACAAAATGTTTGTACGTTGAAGGTAGAAGATGGATTAGACGAGACGGAGGCTTATCCCTTCCAATCCCCACAAAAAACGGTATAACTGTCAGGGATAAGTTTCCTTCACGACTAATCCATTTCTGGAAGTAACGTCCATTCTGTACTTCAACATAAGCAAAATTTGGAAGTAACGTCCATTCTGTACTTCAACATAGATTGAATCTAATAAGCTGTCCTGTCCAATCCAATCCAATCCAATCCTAGACACCAAACAAGGCCACATGGTTTGCAAGCATTCACTGACCTTGTTGGGGTGTGGAATAAGATGAGTTCCAACTGAGAAACACAGCTCTGGCCTATATAATGCCACCACAAAATTCTATCAGAAGCTGAAACAGTTAACTTGAAGATTTTGACAGAAAAGATAAGGAAAAGTTCAGATTTGGGCTCACCGAGATAGGTTGAGTTCCGATGATGCAGCACAGCAGGATAGCAACCTTTTCTTCTTCCAAGTTTCATCAGTGAGTGAGAGTGCAGGAGGAATGGAGTGAATGAGCGGGTGAGACTTTGGAACCGGGGCCCGGAATATGGGAATGGCCATTTTCCCGCTTCCAATCCCTCCCTCACTACCCACCCCAAGGCAGCTTGGAGAGCTCAAATGTGTGGTTCAAAGTTGAAACTTCAGCCACAAAAGTTGTGTGTTTGCACTTCCACAAGGAAACAATGAGGGCCCATTTTGAGAAACAACTTTCCTACAACTTCATTATGAAACCGTGGTGTTACGGACTAATGATACAATGTCAAGTTTTTTTAAATTTTTTGATAAATCTTTGTATAATCAGTCTAGGATGCCCATGGCATCACGGAATGTAGGGAAGTCTTTCTCTCATTTGATGATAAATCACTTTTGCTTATAAGCACTCCAAATAAAAGCATATTTATTGAAACAATGTTGAAATCTTAATTAAAAATTCAAGCGCGTCCACTCTTCTTGAGAAAACATTAAAAATGTGGCTTTATTACGCTCAAACACTTTTCAAATATTTTCACTCTTGATTATCATAAAACATCAATGCTTGTCAAAAAGCACGTAGTTGTTTCTTCACATCTACAGTTACTTTTAGACTAGACTGTCTAACCATCTGGTTAGTCCAGCTATTCAATATCAATCAACATATCGGCATATTATCGATACAACCAATACTCCGATTACATAGCTGTTAATATCTTGAAGATATATTCTATAGTGGAAGTTTATGTGATAAGTAACTCACCATGTATAATTTTATTAGATGGTCGAACCAATTAGCCAGTGAAGTGATCATTTAGCTGGAAAAATATGTTATATACAGTAATCTGGAGACTACTAACAACAAGCACCAGTGGTCTAGTGGTAGAATAGTACCCTGCCACGGTACAGACCCGGGTTCGATTCCCGGCTGGTGCATTTGTTCTTCCATTTTTTTCTCTTTATATATCGCTTCCAACTTCCGGTTTACTTATTCAGTTTCCCCAAAACGCTCTCACACTTCTCATATTTTTGGTTCTCTCCACCACTGAAACGACGACGATGAACGCCACAGCTCCACCCGATTTCATCGAAGGTTTCGTATTTCCACAAATTTCTCTTTTTTTTTTCACTTAATTTTCCCTACTCGTTTATTATTATTGATATGTGCATTGTAATTTCAGTCACGGACTACCAGAACGGAAGCGATTCCGACACCAACATCGACGACGACGACGATGCAGCCGCAGCCGAGTTCTACCACCCAGTCTCCGCCGTCGATTCCGAAGACGAGGACCAGATCGGAAACGACGCCGCTCCGATCCACTCCCAGCTGCACTCCAACGGCGTCACTGTGAATCAGGTCGAGAGAGAAATCTCGTCTCTCCAGCTAAACGACGACGTCGAGCGCAATGATCGCAACAGCAGTAGCGATGACGAAGCGGAGGAAGAAGTGGAGGAGGAGGCGGCTTCCGATTCGGCGATCGTGAGGGCGTTCAGAGAAGACGAGAATCGCAGAAACGCGCCGCTGACGGCGGAGAACGCGACTAGGGTCAGGGAGGCCATGCGTGGAATTTCCTTCGCCGGAACTCCTCCGCATTGGGCGGGCCTGATCGCCGAGAACAACTGGATGGACCGCCTTCGCGGGCTTGGTCAATCTTCATCCCGGAGATAAAACAGTTTTTATCTTTTTTCTCGGATTGAAGTGGACTGCAAATTTTCAAATCTTTTGGATTTGCATGTAATCAGTCTATGTAAAATGTAATTTCAATAATATTAATATCCAGAAATTCACATTATTCTGGGAAAAAACACCAAATCTTCCAGCTCATTATGCACTACTGATTCTGATTAATTAATAAAAAAAGGTTACAATTGAGAAGCAACAAACTTTATTATACCGAAAACAGGATTTCTAATCGCCTAACAAAACTCTAAACACTAGTAAATTCCGGGAAAGTTTGGCCGTTGAAGCGACTTCTGCCAGTGCTCTCCATTGCCGCCAACAGCCGCCTGTGCCGCCATTAGCAAATGTATTACATTACATGGTATGTAGAAGCTGCATTATGACCTTTCTCAAGCAGCAATGTTCTCAATGTCTGCACTTCTCTCCATTCTCTTCACAATGCCAGCTATAACCTGATACATGATCCAAACATAAACTTAGAATCGAAGAAATTAAGCACCCTACGACGAAGATCAACTGAAATTCTATTGGTGTTCTGTATAGTGTTGTGTACCTTTCCGGGACCCAATTCGTAACTCTTCTTCAGCCCCTTGCCGAGGAGGTTCTTGATGGTTGTTTCCCATTGAACAGGGGAAGTCACCTGTGATTTTGAGTTTAGGTCTAGATCAGTATTCTTGCTCGTGTGACGTGATATGGAAGAGAAAGTTCTGGCTAGCTTACCTGACGAGCCAATATCTTCTTAATTGTCTCGGGATCTGAATGTGGCTGCGCGTCAACATTGGAGATAACTGGTATTCTTGGTGTTCTGATCTGTGTTTCTGCCAATTTAGCTTCCAATCTTGACACAGCCGGTTCCATAAAACTAGTGTGGAAAGCTCCAGCAACAGCTAGTCGCACCTGAGCATATAAAGGGAACCAGGGAGGAGGGGGTTCATCATCGATAATTAATTGAAGAAGAATGGAATTGCATTTAAGTAGGAAATGAAGAATGGTACCGTCATTCGGGCCTTGAATGACTTTGCCTTGGCCTCTACTGCTTCTATTCCTTTCACACCACCAGATACAGCATAATTTCCCTACCACAACAAAATTGTGCCATAGTAAATTTTTTTTTGTCAAAATCAATTAAGAAGCAGTCACGTAGTTAGGGTTACTAAGTTGAAGTTCTTACAGTGCATAGATAATTTGCAATCTGAACTTTGTCAGCATCATCAACTTCTGCATTGGCTGCATCACACAACTGTTGCACCTTGTCTGAGTCCAACCCGATGACACTGACCATTGCACTTTTGGCAGCATCGGCAGCTGCCTGAAGTAAGTCGTAAAAAGGAAGCAAGTTAGTGTAACAGACTACGAACCTATTTCCCTCAAGGAACATGAATCGACACACAACCAAAAATTTACCTGCATGGCTTCTCCCCTCAGTTTGACCAGCTTAAGCCCATCCTCAAAGCTTACATATTGAATCAAGTCAATGGAGAAAAATTTAGTACAAGAAGATAGCCACCACCGAAGATCAGACAAATGTACTAAATCTGCTGCCTTCATGTCTACTACGAATACATTAACATTAATCTCCTATCCTAAACCAAGTACTAGGTGAACAATGAAAGTGATGCTTCCTCTCCCTCATACTATAAACATGGAAAGGCGGCATAACAGTTGAACTCATGTAAAACTCCTCCATGCTCCCCAATAACAGAAATGAGATCGCAAAATTAACAGATTTTTCGTTTGGTATGTATCCATGAATATTGCAATTTCAGCATATGTTGCTCAGTTCAATGACTCACCTGAATGACTCAGCAAATGCTAGAGCAGTATATTCTCCCAAACTTAGGCCGCAAGTGACATCAACTGAATCAATGATCAGCTGACCTCCATCACGTGCACGTAGCAACTCAACAGCAGCTAGGCTTGTGACATAAATAGCTGGCTGCAAAGAAGTAGCATTGGATACGTATCAATGACTCGCAAGGAAATCTCATTCTAGACCGATTAACATAGAAGAACATAAATGTTGCATTCCAACCCCGAAAATCACTGACTAAAAGGTACACATTTGAAACATATTTTGGAGTAAAGCAATCCTATTTCTCTACATACCTGGCTTATAACAGTTGAATCTAGCTTCTCTTTTGGTCCATTGATACAAACATCCAAAAGATCAAACCTGCACACAACATAGACATTAAAACACTCCCGAAAACCAATTTCCGTTAACTGAAAGAAAATAACTACATCTGATTCTGAGCTAAGCTTAAATTAATGAACAACTCTACTTAAAGTTACCCTAAAATAGCGTTCGCTTTCTTGTATAACTCTGCAGCAGCAGGAACACTTTGAGCTTCCTTTCCCATTCCAACTGCTTGTGCACCCTGAGTTGCAAAAACATTACAACATTAACAGAATGAAGCTCAACCGTCTCTATCTTTAGCAACATAACATGATGAAGTTCCAAACAAACAAACACATAGGGCTCATTTGGGATTGCTTCTGTACAAAGTACTTCTACTCATAAGCTCTTTTCAAGAAGCACTTTTATTAAAAGCATGTCAAAAAATTTATCAAAAATCAAAGTGCTTACTAAAATACTTTCATGCCCATTAGCACTCTTGAGTTTTTCTGCAAAACAGTGTCAAAAACACTTTTGGCTCTTTTTTAAGTAGCCAGTCCCTTCAATTATAGCCCAAATTACAAACTTTTCATGTCAAACTAGCATTCAAATTTTGAATTCAATTCCTAAGTTTCATGGTGAAATTCAGAAGTCTCTATCTTTAGCACCATAACATGATGAAACTCCAAACGAACAAACACGCATGGCCTGTCCAGGTTGGAAGTACTTCTACTCATAAGCGCTTCTGCAAGAAGCACTTCTAGCAGAAGCATGTCAAAACGTATATTAATTGGAAAAGCCCTGCACTAAAAAGTACTTTTATAATCCATAAGCACTTTTGAGCTTCTGAGTTGTGGAGAAGAAGTAAAATTGAACTATTCCATTACTAACCCAAATTACAAACTTTTCATATCAAAGTAGCATTAAAAAATTTGAATTCAATTCCCAAATTAGACTGAAAATTTGAGCAGTACATTAACGACATTGTTGACGATAAAGAAATCAAATTGCGGCGGAGCAACGAACTCACTTGGCCAGGGAAGAGGAAAGCAGAGGAGGGCTTGTAATCGGCGAACAAGGCGTCGCTTTGCAGAGTCTGCGATCCGACGGAGGCGGCCATGGAAACTCTAGATCGCCCGAGGTTTCGGACGCCGAGCTGGGCTCCGGCGCCATTTCGGAGCCCCGAGAAGGAGGAGGAGGAGGAGTTGAGAGAAATGGAGGAGGGGAGGGCGATGGAGGCGGCCATGGTGGCGAGTGAGGTGCGCAGGATAAGAGGGTGGTGGAGGTTAAGCTTGAGGGAGGTGCGCATATAAGGAAGAGCAGTGTAGGCGGATTGAGTGATATAGTGCGCAGAGGGTGTTGAGGTTAGCGGAGTTTACGAAGGAGGAAAAGACTAGACGTTGAAGATTTGGCATCAAAATCAAAGAGACACCGGCCAACTGCTTTTTAGTTTTTGTGTCTTGGTTTCGTCACTTAGAAGTTAGAAATTATTATAATCCTCTTTCTAAATTTTGGCATTAGAAATTTCAATTTTCTTCGACTTTGATTATAATAGCATCAGTTATTATTTAAAGTTCAATTTATATTAGATTCTTAAATTACATAATCTCTTAAACATTGTATTCTATTGTTTGTACCAAAGTTTAAAATCGCGTCCCGTTAGAGATTTTGTTGTGCAATTTCGCGTTATGTCGCAATTTCGTTTAAGTTATTTGAAACCTACATAGCGTAAATAATAATGAATAATATTATATTTATTTGCATCAATACATATAACTTAACCACAATTTCACTTAATGCATGACAACAACCACCAAAATACATATATATGTGATCCTAGTTCTAAATTACTGTGCAATTGTTTATTAACAATTATTGTAAAACCCAACACCTATGTGTCTTGAATTTCTACTTATGCGTTCAGAGTTCGAATTACTGTTTTACTAGTCATTCAATTCATGAATACTTAACTATTTCAACAAATTGGACTAAAATCTAAAAATTGTGCAAAGATGATATTTTTATGACGCGTTTATTCTTTTTAAAAAGGCAATATTCTAATAATTTACTGAAAACGGGATTCGTACTTAAGTGCAAATTCGACAACTGGCACCCACGCCTGGAGCAACGCATATGTCCTTTTAAGAAGAGATGAATGTCCTACAAAACATACATCATAGTGTCGAACGTTACTTGTGGAGTCAATAATATTTGAATTTTGACTGAATGATTTGGAGTCTTCACCAATTTTGGCCAACCTCAGTCACTTGATCAAATTGTGTTTGTGTGTTTCCATATCAGCAATGGTGCAGAAATTCAACCCAAATACCAACCCAATGATTTAACATTTGCAGTTACAATTCCCAACTCTTGGCACAGTAAAAAAAGAGTCTAATTTTACTGAATCTGAAAGTAAAATTATTAATAATGAAAATTACAATTACATCTCCATTCCATGGTAACTATAAATTATAAACTACATCAGTAGTTACCATTCAAATTGAATGACTAGTAAAAACAAATTCAACTAGATTAAAGTAAGAATTCAAGATTGTGGGTATATATGATACATTACAGTGGCATCTTTTCTCTCTATTCTTCTGCTATTTTGCTTCTGCTCTTAAGATGGTCAAAAATGGCGTTACTCCTTTACCGACGTTGAAGTTATTCTTCTTCTGTACAAACAGTTTGAGCCATGGAAAACAACTTGTTTGCTCGTCTCTATATATAATCAACCACCGAAAATTCGCTGGATGGATCCTTCTTGCTTCTTATAACTCTTGCTTTATTGTCTTTTATTTCTAGAACCTGTAAACCATATTCATTGAACTTAATCCCCGTTAGGCATTCAAGAAACTAGCGTCTGACAGTAATGCACAGAAGCAGCTGAACTTAAGTTTACCTCGGGTCTTGAATTGAGAACTCCACTGGACATCCCCACGTCAATCCGCCATATGCTACAATCGTATTCACTGCAAAGAAGAATCCATAATTCAAGAACTCAATCTATTACAAAAATACTTTCATTTGACATGAATGACCCAAATTGAAGAGAAGAAAGCTTGGCATCGCACCAGTTTGCCCCTGTAGGTTGAGGAGTATGCCCCACCACCATTCCCTTGGCACCAACTGCTTGTAGCGTCTGTTGAAGAATATAATTTATCTGAAAGATAAAATTTATATTGCAAAAGCCAAACAAGTTAGCAGAAGACAACATTCAGGAGGACAAGAACTCAATCTTGATCCCCAATCTCGTTAGAAGAAGGATCGATTTATATGGTAGTGACTAAAAATCAATCAGACTACCAAAACAATTTCTGAAAACCTTATTCTGAAACCTGCTTTTCCCATTTTCAAGATAATCTCCAATCAGCTCCATTATTAAGCAATTTGAAACCAATAGTCGAGCAAAGCAACAGTTCTTTTCATTTTAATCTAGTTATTTCACCCCAAGTACCGAAACCACTGCATATGAAAAGGGAACCAAAATATAGCTATTTACTTGCCTGGTTAATCTGATAGTCATCTAAATCTGAAGTATCTCTCGAGTACAAGCGGTTCCAAACTACACTGTCATAGCCCCTGGTAGCTACGAAAGGGAAATGAGGGTTGTCATCGCTCTCAACGAGGCCTCTCATCCAGCCAGATACTTCCCTGTTCATCCTCTCCACTCCATATGCAACTGCGGAAGGACCAATACTCCTATCAGGAGATGCAAACCAGCAATATATAAAACTTCTCTAAAAGTTTGAACAACCATTGACACCAGAAAACCGCGTTGTTCAGATTGTAGTACTATTTTTACCATGTTGAGGAACAAGACCGCCGTGACAGAAGACCCAGTCATTAACTTTAAGAACAACAGCATGACGTGCTAACTCGCATGCCAATGGACCCCCTGGCCTTAGAAGGATTGATCTAGCAATCACACCTTTTTGCTTCTGTCCTAATATTCGGAAAACTTTATCAGAAGAAACATTAAAAAATAGTAACGGGAAAAGAATCATAAGTGAAACAGTGGATTTCAGTACCCTCACTAGATTCCACGGATCCCAATAATTTTGGGGCATTTTCCTCTCTTCCTTCATCCTTTTAGAGACACCAACCCAGCCAACAAAAGCTTCTTCCCAGTCATCTCGATTGTCATCCAAGTATTCCAGGAAATCAAGACACTCGTCAAATCCTCCAGTATCCACATATCGGAAATCCCCTTCCACATTGATAGTTTCATGATTCCCATTCACCTACATCATTACAGAGAACACCATCAACAACATAAACTTGGAGACAATCTACATATATAACTCTCAAATTTGCACCAAAATATATTTTTATTGATGAGGGAGTTCTTATAATTAATGCATGGTATAATGGATTCTCATTGTGTTAGAATGACTAAACACATTCTTTAATCATCAAATCAGATATGGAAACTAGAGTAATTAAAGGATCTAATAAGTTTGTACAACAGCGAAGATATTCCAATTGCTACATGAACCTGAAAAACTGCTCCGCCTTCAGCTTTTGCCTGTATATCCAATGATCTCAGCAAGGACAAAATCGCTATTTCATCTTCACCTCGATCAAGTATATCTCCAAGCTGAATCAACACCTAAGAAACACAAAGGAAACAGCTTTATCCTCATGTTCTTCAAAAGTTACTGGCTTTCACAACAGAAAGACAAAATCTGTGCCTGGTGAAGACAATTGCAAGAACCTTAAGTGTTCGGAACTATGTCAATGAAAGGTATACCGTTTCTCCACCAGTCCACAAGTCTTCACCATCCGGACTCAACACACCAGCCGTCTCAAGTGCACATCTTGTTTGGCCAAGGTCTCCATGAAGATCCCCAACTATATATAAACAAGCCGCATAAAAGCATAAATATTTGTGAATAATGCTATAATGGTGAGCCTGCAAGCTGATACTGATATCGAAAACGCTACAGATAGTGCTGATCACACCAAACATATTAGCAAGAATTTGTTCATAATTTCAGATATTCAGTTCCAACATTGGCATAAGCTTCAGGCCAATACATGCCAAATTACAATAGACAGTCAAAGACTTAAAATGTGCCAAATTACAGCCATTACTGCGAGTTTCGACGCAGAGAAAAACACGGGTTAACGGATAGACAAGCGTCAAATCGTCAAGTTTTCAGCAGAAACAAAAAAAAATGGTTACTTTGACTAGCTAGGATTGATCAGACAAATTTTAATGCACTCTACACTTTGAATTTGCAAATTCAATCACAAAACTGAACAAAAATTCAAACTTAATCCAACAATACTGACAAACCCAACTGCTAAAATCTAAAATTCAACTGAAACAGTAACAGTTAAATAAACAACAAAGGAGAGAAAACAAAACCAAATAAATATTTAGGATTTCTTTCATAAACTAATAAATTAACATTCATACAAAAATACACAAAATGAAATACAAATGAAACGAACCGGCGACAATTCGGCGGCCGGGGGCGGAAACAAAGGTGGGCGGGCTGCCACTAACGACAATGGGATTTGAAGCTTCTCCTCTGCTACCATGACTATTAATGTTCAGTGAACTGGAAGAAGAAGAAGGAGACTCTGAAAGCTTGCGGGGTTGGGAAGGCGGAGGCAGAGGTAGCGAGTTGAGACAGAGCGAAGCCATTGCTTTTGGGAATAGCAGTGACTCAGTGGCCATTCATATTGCTCTGCTTTTTTAATTTTTAATTTTTTTGGTGTATTTTTATGTATTATTTGGGTTTTAAGGGACATGAAAAAGAAAACCCAGATTTCCTTTTCTCCCAGCCATGTATTTGGTATATCTTCTTCCATTTTAATTTTAATTTTTTGCAAATTTGCAATTGTAAACTATTTTTTTCAACTAAAAACAAAAGAAAATGAAACTTGTTTCTTTTAATTTGGTCGAATAATGTCAAGTTTCTTACCCTTTTTTTCTTCACTTATTTTTCTACTCATGTTTAGAAATTGGAAATTTTCAATCAAGACAAAAAATCCTAAATTGGAAATTTCCAAACAAGACAGAAAATCTTTTTTAAACAAGCTTTTTTTGTTCCTTCTTTTTAAACAAAGCTATTCTCAAAATCTTTCATGCAATTTTGTATACTCTAACGCAATCAAATAAGTTGATCTTTAAAGGTTGAATTTGAGTAAGTAAACAAATTATTTTCTCTATAATTTTAAATAGGTAAGTAATGTCAATTTTGAGGTTTCAATATCGTAAGTATCTTAGAAATCAAGTTTTGAGATGCTTACGTCAAGAGGCTAGTGAATGGAAACCCTTCATACTCACTTTCTCTCACAACTTACAAGAAAGCACAAGTGTGTACTTTAAAATATTAGATGGCTTCAAATTATATACGATCATCTATATTAGGCAGACTATCTTTTGAACAACGCACCTACCTTGGCCAAGTTACGTTTTCTATGCACAATTTGAATCACGGCTATCTATCTCTACAGCTAGTGCAAAAGGTTGAGTAGGATTAGATTAATTAATAATTCTTTTAATCTAATCTTTTTTTCTTTTGTTGAGAAATTAGACAATACATAATGGATTAAGATTAAAAGAATTTCTAAATAAAACGGACAGTATGGTGGCAAAAGCTTCATGTGGATCGAAAATAGTTGAGTTGGGTTTGGCCCAATATTATGTTCTGGACTTAACCCATAGCAAACTAGCTCACCTCCCTTTTATTTTCAAAACATCCTATTGGGCTTTAACGGGTGAGATTGCCCAATTCACTAAACCTACTACTTTCAAAATTTCACCCAAGTCATATGAATTTGAATAAAGTAGTTGGGTGTCCAAATATTATTTTTGGTTGTAAACAGAATTTTTCAATTTAAAATTAGTCTCTAAACTTTGAGCGGTTTAGAATTGGTCTCTAACTTAAAACTTTGTTAATTAGAGTCCTTGAATTTAACAAAATGTGTTTTATTTAATCCAACGCTTTGATATGAAATTATGAATGCAAGAGACTAGAGCTAGCATATCTAAATCATCCAAACCAATCAATATATCTAAATCATCCAAACCAATCACAAATTGACATTCTTAAATGGTTAGTAGTATCTTATCATCATCTTGGAAAAATTTGAAATGGAGGGACAAACGGTGGGCTCTCAGAGAGTGTATGATCATTCACCTTCGAGTTTGAGAGTAGACGCTTTGCGTTCTACATTGTTCTACTTTGAAGAGTTAATATTACCTAATTCTCTATTTTATTTATATAAATAATCACATTATATTGGATGGAACCTTATGCAAGTACCCACTAGCCAATCTAATCACAACCATTTAGCTGCAGATGCATGTCATATAATGTACATTATAGTCTTTAAATATCGCATAAATATGGTGAAGATCCAGTGCATATTTGGTGGTCCTGGATCCTCCTAATATGCAGCACATCTGCCGGTTTCCTTCATTTCAAACCTTAAAATTACCCGTGAGAGAGAGCCATGCATCTAACCTTTGATTCAACTACAAAAGTTTATTTGGGTGAAATGAGGCCTAAATGGGGATAAATCATGAACACTACTTGTAACTTTCTAGTTTCTACCCCTCCCGTCTTTAAATTAGCCATTAAATACGAATATTTTAGCAGTGCCATTCTCATGAAATTGAATTCAATATTAATTGACATTTTGGGAATCATGTCCAAGTTTGTCCACACAAAATCAGGAATTATATACTCTTGATTTCAAGATTGAGACACTTTGATACTAATCTCAAAATACTTTAACATACCTAATCCAATCCAAAAGTAAACTAGGACAACTTTCATACATGGTAGAACGCAGGGTCAAAACTCAAAAGAACTCGTACTTTTGTGACAAGTGCTCTACAAATGTTACATAGACACCTGACACTGTACTCAAATTTTTATCGTAACCCAATATAGTTTACTTTCAACTAGTTTTTTTTATTCCTTATGTGATTGGTAAACAATTTCATTGGAATCACCATTTCCATTCGGATTCGAACTATATGCTATGGGGAGTAGTACACAAGTAAAACTTCCAACAAGAAGATGACAATTGAATTGATGAAAAAGGTGAAAGAACAATGGAAGGCGGAAAAGAGGGCTTGAAAGAAGGGCAGCTGCCACAATGCATGTCTAGTCTCTCCGGAGGAAAACACATACAAGGTGATCGACGATGGGTCAGCTTTTGTTGCCAAACATGGATTGGGAATAATATTGGTAAAGGCTAAAGATAGATATATGGATGTGATATTATGAGACTGTAAGCCCCCCCCTACCTCTCGGTCTACAGAATTACACCGACCAATATATGTCCAGTCACGCTCACTCAATTCACGTACGTTCGTACACATGCATCTGCAGAGTCTAGGGTTTCTGAAATTGTTATCAGGGCCAGTCCTGACATTGATCCAGCTCTATATATAAACCTGTATTATATTGTGATGGAGAACCCTAATTGAATCTACCCTAGTGGGTTTTTGGCATTTGTGTTTCTCTTTTTTCATGATTGGATTGGGTTGTTCTCGTTCCTTAATACAACTAGCAAAAGATTGGGTTGGGAAGGAAAAGCATATAATACAAGTGAAAATTATCTCCCGCACATTTTTTTTCATGAGTAAACTGTTGAGATTTAACTAATTGAGATTTAGTTAAAAAAATCTACGGGTGAGCAAAGTGTAAGACATCTCAGAACTAAAGAATGGTTGAGATTTAACTAAAATCTCATTTAGTTAAATCTCAAGAATTCACTCCTGAAAAAAAAAATGGCAGTGGAGAATTTCCTAGACATCTCTAACAAAGTTGATAACACAACTAGTAAAGAAGTGCAAGAGTATTAAGAGTGTAAACTTTCTCTAACACGATTTTTTCTTTTTGAGGATTGGACTCACTTTAATTATTTGGCTCAATGATATTTTAACATATGTTTTATTGTTTAAAACAATAAAACATATGTTATTTAATTTTTTTTTTGGGGTTTTAAAAATAAATAACACATGTAATCTTTTAATTGGGCCAAATCAAAAGATTACATGTGTTCTTTATTTTTAAAAGCCCAAGTATTATAGGGTATTCACTAGTGAGTACCCAAGTATTAAGGGAAATTTAGTTTAAATACCAACTTGTAATTTAGTTTTAAATAAAAATACCTATTTTAAGAAAAAATACCAAACTATCTAAATAAATGTATAACAGGCCATATTTTGTGGGTCCAGCCCATTGGGTTTTGTAGATGAATTTACTTTTTAATCCTTAGGCCTATTAGGTACAATATTTTTTTTTCTGTTTAAACAGAAACAGTGTTCGAAGAATTTGGTTCGAACTTCGACCTGCTTCTCTTTCAAACAGAAACACTGTCCGAAACAGAAAAACACTCGGCGATTCATCGATTGTGCGATTCGAACCTCCAATTCAACTTCTCCAGGTATGTTCTTCATCAATATGCTCAGGAAATTAGGTTTTTCTTGTTCTTGTTTTGAGTTTTTTTTTTCTGTGATTTATTCGTTTGTTCATCAATCTTTGTTTTTGTTAATTGCTTTGTGTTTCTTCTAATCGATTCAGTTTTGTTTGAATTGTTGTGTTATTGTCGTTCGATTTGTTCAAATTTGCTGTGTGTTTCTTCTAATCGATTCAGTTTTGTTTGAATTGCTGTGTTATTGATTCTTTTTCAGATGGACAGTGATGTGATTGGGCGATGTTGTTACGGATCAGACGTACTTATGGTTCGTTTTAGTCCAGACTCATCATTCCTCGACCTAGTGAAGCAAATTTGTCTACGTTTTCGGTTGAAATTGGGAAGTTTCAGTTTGAGGTACTCAATTGGAAATTACAGTAGCTGTTTTTTAGAATGTGATGATGATTTTCAACTTATGTTGACCAGTATTTCAATAGCAGTTGTTATATTTGTTGATATATTGGTGAGGGATTTAGGTGAGGATAATGTGCATGGTAGTTTGAGCAATAATATTGTAGTGTTTGATAGTGGTGCTTCATCATGTACCAGTACAACTTCCAGTACTATTACTGATTCTAATCAGTTTTATGGTAAGTATAAGAAGGCCAAGACAAAGATTTATTTGTCCGATGAGTGGAAGGATTACATTCATAGTGTTGGGCAAGGGTTTGAGAGTGTAGTTGAATTTCGTGACAAATTGAAAAAATATGCATTGGAGCTTGGATTTAAAATCAAGTATGTTGCTAATGAGACAAAGCGTGTGATTGTCGAGTGTTCTAAGAAACAATCTGATGGTTGTTTGTGGCGTGTATATGCTACACGTTCTGGTTCGAATGATCATTTCTTCATTAGAACATTGAACAATGTTCATACTTGCTGCAATTTGATTCGTGAGGAAAAAAATAGTATGATGAGCAGCAGCGTTGTTTGCTCTCTTTTTGTTGATAGGATTCGTTCAAATCCTACCCTTAAGCCAAAAGATATTATCAAAGAAATGAAGGAATATTATGGGCTTGATGTATCGTATTACCATGCTTGGTTTGGAAAGGAATTGGCAATAGCTGAGGCTCATGGGGAAGATGCAAGTTCGTATAATGAGTTATGTTGGTATTGTCAAGCTGTTTTGAATAACAATCCGGGATCTCATTGTGTGCTGGAGAGTGATCCTTCAACACATCGGTTTAAGAGGTTTTTTATTTCCTTTGCAGCTTGTATTGCTGGGTTTCCCTGGTGTTTGCCCATTTTGTATTTGGATGGAACTTTCTTGAAAAGTAAATATAAGGGAGTTCTTCTTTGTGCAACTGGAAGGAATGGAAATCAAGGTAAGCCTCTGTCATTAAGTGCTACTATTATGATATTGCATGGTTTGTTGAGATTTTGAGTCACATATTTACTGTTCGCTAGCTTTAAATCTTTATGTTTTAGTGTTTTCATTCTAAATAACCAACATATCAATTAGTTACTATCAGTCAGTGACATTGCTGTTTTCCGTTTCTATGAATTTTGTGTTTCTTATTACATTTTATTTTATTTTTTTTCCAGGTTTTTTTCCCTTTGCTGTAGCAATTGTTGATGCAGAGAATAGGGAAAATTGGAATTGGTTTGCCAATGAGTTAGCAAAGATTTTGGTTCCACAAAATAGGGTGATTACATTTTTTTCTGATCGTCATGATGGTTTGTTAGATGCTATTTCTAATGTATTTCCAGGCTGGCCACATTCGTACTGTTATTATCATTTGGTAGCTAATATCAAGATGAAATATCCAGCATCACATAGTAAAACTTTGCGGGAAACTGCTCTGGATTTGTTCTCGAAGTGTGCATATGCTCCTACTGTAGCATCATTTGAGATGTATATGGCAGAGATATTAGATAAGGGGGGGCCTGATATGGAAAGGTTTATAAGAGATATTCCCAAAGAGCATTATTCAAATGCATTTTTTCAAGGGGATAGATATGGGGATATGGCAAATAGTATTGCTGAGTCGTTTAATAGTTGGATTAATGATTATCGTGGGCTGCCTGTTTATCAAATGATAGATGGTATTCGGAAAAAGTTGATGGTTATGATGGCAGAAAGGAAGCTTATTGCTCAACGTTGGACTGATGTCATATGTCCAAATATAGAGAAGGAATTGAAGAAGGACTATAACAATGGTAGGCACTGGACAGTTTCTCGTTCGGGTCCAAAGATTTTTGAGGTTCAGGCGCATCATTCTTACAGGGTTGACTTGGAGAATAAAACTTGCTCTTGCTACATTTGGCAGCTAAATAAACTACCATGTGCTCACGCACTTGTTGCGATCCAAAGTGGTAATGAGTATGTTTATAACTACATTGATCCCTATTTTACTGATGCATACTTCAAGAAGGCTTATGAGCTTCCGATTCATCCAATACCAACTATTGATAAGGAAGATATTTTTGGTGATAGTGGTGATCTTCTTCCACCAGCTACTAAAAAACAATCAGGAAGACCGAGGAGTAGTAGGATCAAGTCTGCTAGTGAAGGCAAAAGAAAAATGACGTGCGGTCGTTGTGGTTTTTACGGAAGACATAACAAGAAAAAATGCATGGTTGAGATTTGAAGACTTGGCGACTGTGCAGCCTCTACTTACAATGAAGATTTAAGTCTATCAATTGTACAAAGTGCACTATACGTGGAAATGTGGATGATCATATTAAGAAGACTTGTAATGTGTGAATTTAGTCTTATTTTCATTTACTTTTCAGCTGTTCACATGGTTTTTATGTGAGCTTCACTGAAGCTTAAGCCTTTCTAATTTGACATTGAATATTGAATAAATGAATGTACATTTTGGATTGTGGTTCATATGTGTTTGGCTTTTGTTGTTGTGTTTTATATGTGACTTTTAAGTTTTTTGTTGCAAAAGACATTATATTTAGTTTGTTTACATCTTAAAGTTTTAGAAACTTATTTGAATATTATTTCGAGCTTCTGCATTTTTTTTCAGTTCACGATCATGTCACTGTTCAACAATGACATGAACTTTTTTTTAGTGGATTCAAGTTTTGTTGCAAAAGACATTATATTAGTTTGTTTACATCTTTAAAGTTTTAGAAACTTATTTGATGAATTCGCATTTGAATATTATTTCGAGCTTCCTCGCATTATTTTTCTTCGCTTCACGATCATGTCACCTGTTCAACAATGACATGAACTTTTTTAGTGGATTCAAGTTTTCACAAGGTAAAGACATTATATTTAGTTTGTTTACATTTTAAAGTTCTAGAAACTTATTTGATGAAGTCATATTTTGAATATTATTTCAGCTTCGCATTATTTTTCAAGCCATCATGTCACTGTTCAACAATGACATGAACTTTTTTTTAGTGGATTCAAGTTTTGTCAACACAAATTTAACCAACCACTCATTATTTCATGCAAAAGTTATTATAGAACAAAGAGGGTTAAGGGTCATGGAAATATATTGTAGTCAAGAATAGATCATTATTTGACAGCAATGACTAAAAAAAAAAAAAAATTTCTTGTATAAGTGACTGTCATATGAGTTATGGATTGTTCCCAATCGAACAATGAAATTCGTCTGGATATTAACAAGTCAACATCCCAAAAAGGTTAAATAGAAATCAACTAAAAATAAGTTTTGCAGTTGTATAATTGGGAAGTACCCCTACTTAATAATATTATAGAACCATTACACAAACATTCCAAAGTTGATGACACAGTTCAAATTCAAATTTCAGCTTCTAAGTCAACGATGCTTCTTGCTTTCTGTTCCAGCTTAGTTTGTGGCGAATAAACCGTGCAATCACTTCTGCCCGATATTTTTGCATCTTATGTTTGCTCACTCTTTTTGGCAGCACTTGCTCTTTTGATATATTGTCCATGTAATACATCACAAAGATGCCACAATCCAATCTATATATCATAATGAAAATGTAAGTCATAATGTTCATGTTATTCAGTCCGAAAAATAGAAATTATAAGTTATATTGTTCATGTTATTCAGTCCAAAAATATAAATTAAATTATTACTAAGATTTGATAATAAAACTTACGAGTTGTCAATTTGTTGAGGGCACTCCATTTCGACTTTGAGATCAAAGTCATTGAAGTTTGCAGTATTGATCCACTTGATGGTTTTAATGTCATCATCAGTAAGTTGCACTTCAGTGAATTGCAATTCACCTTCTTTGGCCTGTCGCTTATTGACTGCCATTCGGCAACCTTGTTGCAACATGTCTTCAGCTTGATCCTTAACAGCAACCATCCATTTACGGATCAAATTAACCTGCATTGTAAGCAAACAAGTTAGTGTTTTTTTCTTTTTGGATTATATAATATGCAAGTCATGTACACTTTAATAATTATTTACCATATATTCAGCATCCTTGAAGGTGTCGTCTTGTTCGGGTTTTCTTTTCCTCATTGAGTTTAAATGGAACCATCCTTGAGCATCTTTGTCCAGCACCAGAAGTGTATGGTGGTATGCTTTCTTGGTGTATATTGGTATTAACAACTTTTCAGATTTTTCCAGTTTGAAAAAGAGAGGTTCAAAGAGAGATTGATGGATACCCTTCACATTATGGTTTTTTGTATGAATCTGTCAAGAAATACAAAATATTTTAGCAATATTGTTATTACTTTGACGCGTATATCTCGCAATGACACACACATTACACTTAATAAGTAAAACTGAAACTAAACATATACAAAGATCATGCAAAAATGTAGAATCCAATCAATGAAAACTTTTCATTTTACTTTGACATCTCAAGTCACTGTATGACAATGAGAAGGAAATGCAAAGTGATATTGTCATTTTTTCAGATTTTAGATCAACATGTTATTCCAGATTTACCCAGAAACTTACCCAGCTCCAGCTTTCCAAAAATTCTGTTCGACATGGAGGACTTGACTGTTGTTCTGTCATCTCATACTGCAACAGTTCTCCATATGCATCAATTGCCTGAAATGCATTATTACAACGAATTGTAAGCAACCAAAATTAACCCGAAAAGAACTATAGAAATAACATTTTGAGATATATCATTTGTTCCTTTACATTATTTGCTATTGCAGAATCAGATAGCAACTTATTGATGTCTTGACGTTCCATGTAGTTGTTGCGAATATCTCCTCGCCAAAAATAGTCACTGCACATATACAAAAACAAAAGCTGAAGTCATACCATATAGTCACTGTATAAAATTTTACAGAATTTAGATAAGCAATGAGTCAACTTTATTACCTTCGAGTGGATTTGTCCCAGAAATCTTTCAATTGAATTTGAGTCCCCGAATCCATAAGTTTGTAGACAGTGTTCTTATCCCAGTTCATAGGTTCATCTGTGTCAGCTCGTTCCTCCTCTTCTTTGTCTTCCACATCATCAACCAACTGGACTGTACCACCAGGACTTGTATTCAATATATCGAAAGAGAACGGAATCGTGTAATCTGATTCTTTGTTATTTCGGAGTCTTCTCTTTTTCCGTCCTGGTTCTTGATATTCGAATATGTCATCCTTTTTGCTGATCCTTTTTTTATTCTTCAAGCGTACAACGTATGAGTACAGGATGACATCTTGATTTATGCAATGAGGAGACATATTTTGAGGAGTCTTAGGATGAGGGGAACGAATTGAAACTGAATGAACCTTGGGTGACTTGGGTGTGAGAACATTTTGAGTCTTCATTGTCTCTGCTGTGCATTCATTGGCTTCGTCAGAGAATCTGCTTGCTTCTTTTCCTTTTTCATGTTCTTCATTTTTTTTTCTCCAATTGCACTTTGCTGTCTTCAGAAATGGTCTTTTCCAATTGCTGGACCTTTTCATTCAGTGCTTCGTTATCGAGCACTAGCTTTGCATTTTCTTCTTCCAGTCTTATTGCGTTTCTTTTTGCTTCTTGCAGTGCTTCCTCCTTCATATCTAATGCCGTCTTCATTGTGGCTTCTTCTCTTTTCAGTTTCTCGTTCTCATTCGTGAGAATCTGAATCGTCCTTCTTAAATTTGTAAAACTTTCTCCGTTTTCGTTATTTTCAAGCGATGGCTGTGGTCTGTTGTCTTCAGCATCAAAGCTTTCTTGTGAGTGTTGCCTTTCGAAAAAAATCTGTAGTGAAAAACAAAATTGCAAGAAATTAACCAAAGTGTAGACAATTGAATTAGATTGGTTTAAATTTTGAAAACAGAATTGTGATAGAGTGATACTTACTTGCAGATCAATAGGATTGAGCCTTTGCAACACGTTGTGCAATTGGGGCAGACTCCATTTAGCAATTCCCAGCACTTCTTCTTTCCTTCCTTTGATTGGAGGTATGATTTGCGTTTTTTCGCAAAGCCAAAACTGTTATAATTGAAAAGTAAACACAATCAATATTTGTTATGGCATGTAGTGATAATTATAAATATGTTAGGGTAACTTTTAATTTGCTTACCAAAATCGCTACTTGGCAGCCACCAATTGAAGTTGGTTTTTCCTTCTTGCCCTTTAATTACTTTGTGCGGTGTCATTGGACGGCCTTGGCCCATGCATATGTTGATATCTTGTCCAGCGCACCTTGATGCTTAACACAATCCCACGATATGTGGTGTCCAAAATTTGGAAACAAGAGTGTGATGAAAAGGATGAGCGGTATCAAACGTACTACATCCTTTTCAAAAAATCTCTCTCCTCTTCCACTTCTTGGTGTTCTCTTTTTCTCTTTTGTTTCTTGCTTGTTGACGGCGCATCCTCTTTCTTTCTTGGTGACATTGCAGCTTTCTTTCTTTTGTCTTTCTTGATCATTAGCATCTTTGATCGCCTTCTTTAGAACTTTTGTCAACCATTGCCTTCTTTATGGTTTTGGAATTGCCAAAGTAGGTTTGGACAAATGATGTGCGCTTCTCTTCCTTTTACACATTATTAATTTGGAAGGGTCGTGCCATACGTGGGTAGTCCAGTATTTGAGAGATATCGTGCTTGTTATCCCCACGGATATGCTTCAAAATCGAAGCTCGAGAACTTGGATTGTACCTTGATCAACTTTGTTAAGTCTTCATCTAGGACTTTGTTGCATCATTTACATTGTTGATCTTTCCACGCATGTAGGCATACATTATGGGCGAAAATGGTGTAACCAAGAGCAGCGAAATTAACTTTCCCTTTGATGTCGGTCTTGACCAATTTTATTGTCTTTAAGAAAGACAACATGTTGGCTGCGATCTTGGACTTGTTTATCTCGTTGTGCTTGTTGTGGTTCCTCAATTTTCTTCCATTCATTCCATTTCTTTTCCCCGATTATCACTTTGCATTCGGGTGAATCTTCCTTGTCCATTTTGATCCTTCTTTGCCTTTATCTTTATGCGTGCCATTTGAGAATTTTAACGTCCTTTGCCCGGTGAATGACTAGAAAATTATGTATATTCCTATCACAATGAAATCTTGTCCAAATACAAGAAAGAAGACATAATGATGCAAGTCGGCGGTCGGTGACACGGTAAAAAACACATGTCCCTTTGTTGTCCGGTGACATGTGGGTCATAATGTGATCATTGTTGTTACTTAAGGAAACTATACATTAGTAAAAGAAATTAAATCTATCGCCCACATACATGTTTCATATCATCCATAGTATTATTCTTAATGCCTAACAGTTCGAGATGGTGAATAAGGAGTGCGTGACCGGTGACCCGAAAAGGTTAATAACTAATTTGTGAATTGCATTCTTTGAGATAGTATTAATCGATTCAATTGCACACGAAAAGATGTCGACAAAGCCAATTTAGTAGAAAATAATTGATTACGAATACGACATTTATGCTCTGAATATGCTATTTGTATATCAAATTCCTAAAATCAAACACGGGAAAACCCTTGCAAATCTTTATATCCCAAATCGTAAATTCTAATTAGAGACCAATTAATCCCCAGATCCCCTAATCCGCAATCAAATAAAAAACTCTATTTAATAAAAAATTAACCAAGAAGCAGCAATCAACAAGGAATCAAGATGTTTCAATGAAAGATGTATAGCAAGTAAAAAAATCAATTCCGATTTTAAAAAATGCAAAAGGGAAACATGATTTACCTATGCACAGAGAGAGTGATTTGCAGGTCACGGTTGAATGAAGGGAGCGACAGGAGGGAGATATGGAATGGTCGGGTTCAATTTGAGCTGAGAGCGAGAGAGAGAGCCGGAAATGTGAAATGCTCAGGTTGAACTTGATCTGAGAGCGAGAGATAAAGCTCGGTTGAGAAGACAGAGAGGAGAAAGAGAGAGAGAAGACAGAGAGAAGAGAGAGACGAATCAACATGAGTGGCAATTTTTGTAATAAAGTTGAATTTTAGTCCCAGTTTTAATTTGTGTTCATGTTGACTTTTCAACTGGTATTTAATTTGAAAATGGGGTATTTTAGGTTAAAATTGTCTACTAATAGGTATTTAAACTAAATTTCCCTCAAGTATTATCCCTTTGAGGTTTAATTATTTGGAATCTAGGATTTTATAACTTTTTAGGCATAACAATATTCTTACGACATCTCATAGCTAAGAACTTAAATTCAAATTCATCGAAAAATACATAATAAGGGATTGACAAGTGTCTAGATTCATGGAACTTAAACTGAAATTCATCAATATTTCGAAATACACTAGAATAATAAGAAATTTCTCCAAAATTTTATTAAATATATGATTTAACTGATGAATACAAATCCACAAAGTTGTTTAAATAATAAATTGGAAACCCTAATTCATAGAAAACACTAAAGTTCCGTATTATTGTTAAACTTGAATAACAAGAAATAATAAAAATCCTAAACTTAATATAAATAAATAATTATAGGCTTAATCGGATAAATGGTCATGTGGTGATAGAATATTCGAAAAATAGCCCAAAAACACTTTATTTTTTTATCTTTATTTGGAGTCAAACTTCAATGATACGTACCATTCAATAATACGTATCATTCAATGGTACATACCACTCAAGATTTTTCTCGGAAGAATTAACCCTATCATTCAATGGTACATACCACCCAAGATTTTTCTCGGAAGAATTAACCCATATTTTTTCTCGGAAGAATTAACCCATATCCTGTCTTATATCACTTTTCTAAGAAAATGTTATGCAACATGATCAAACAAATGTACCAACATTACTCACTGTTTATGAGATGTTAGGTATTGATATTTTGTATTTTATTTTATAGACGTTTTGTAGTTAGATATGCTGTACAAAATGTTAGACAGGATTTCCAATTCGGCATAAATTTTATATTGTTATGGGAAGCTAGCTTTTGCTTGTCGGCTACCAATTAACATTGTTTATTGTTAACCTTATTATATTATCATTTAAGATTAGTCTCTTATTTGTAACAAGTTATAACGTTAATGCTTATTAAATTCTAAATCTATTTTTTTTAAATGTCGTCCAAAGATCTTAGTGACAAATTAAAGGATCCATTTCAAGAATGACGGCTTTCTTAATCATGGAAAAGTAGTCAAATAATGCCATCAAAAGAGATCTTACATATTTCTATTATTCTTTGGAATATTGTACAATGATAGAATTATTGAAAAGTTTAATTATTATTATGTGGTACGATTGAGAAAATCTAAAATAAAAATAGTATATAATATATAAATAGGGGATTTGATGGGTATTGTCTTAGTAATACGTACTATTAAATCCAACTATTTTTTAATTATTGTTAATTATTAGATTAACATGTATCAATCTCAGCTTTCTATCATCTCGTAATACCTAATGATGCGTAGCAATACAAATTTTTTGGAGTCTGAGTCTTCGACTATAGAGTGTCTTGACTCTTGAGATGCATGGGGCACTGCATTACTCCAGCAAGGCCCCAACCATGAATTTGAGGGCAGAGAAGGGGGGACCCGGTGCCTGATCCGGATCCGGCGGTGGATGTATTCGAGTGGGAGAGCAACAAATGGAAAGAGATTGTCGGGACGGACCCCCTCCACTTGACCTAATTTATCAAAACAAGATTTATAATTTATTTTTAATAAACGGTCACTGAAATTATCTTACCAATTGAATTTTGTTATATAGAACTAGGATCACTTGTTGATCGGATATCATGATGTATATGTTTAAAATAACACCGTTTTGGTAATTAGGGATAACCATTCTGGACTTAAGTTCTAGGTTTAATATCCGATAGAAATAAAACGCTAACCGTGAGAATGTGAAAAAAAAAATTCACATTGGAAGTTTACTATATATATTTTGTTTATTTTTATAAAGAGTTGAGCTTTCCTTGTATTGTCAATTGGTTTTATAGTAAAATTTTAACTTTCTTTATAATATCAGAGTAGGTTACATAGTTATATAATGCAACCGCCACATTTACTCCACATCACCGAATTCCCCACACATCAGTTGGATCACACTTTTTTCAACTATTAAGTTTAAACCATGCACCGATATTAATTTTTCTCAACTTAACCACCTATATCCATATGGAGTTTAGGCATGATGGATCTCAAGTATGAGTTTATCTTAAAGCTCTTGGCAATTAGTAGTCCTACTTACACTTAAACTGCAGATAATTGTTGTACTCTACTGTTCACATTACCTTAGCTTGTAGTATCGAGCAATTGTTGTACTCTACTTGACATTTTTTTAGCTTGTATCGAGTCAACTTCCACCAAAATAGCATTGGGTAAAGAAATTCGGTCCTAACTAGTTAGGACCAAAATATTATTCATGAAACAAATATGATTTTAAAATTCTTTAATATTTATTACATATAGATTTTGAGTTGAATTATCACATTCTAACACAACCACCAATGTTGTCCTCATAGAAGATCCTCATAGAATGGACCACACAAATTGTATGTATATGTAGGGGTAGGCATACAGGTCTTTGGATTCATGGATTTGGACAATATTACCCAGTTTGATGTAAAATCATTCGGTTATTATTTTTAATTTTCAAAACAGTCCGAATTGGACCCGGTTTGTGTAAAAATTAGTCCAAAACTGAGTCCATATATTCTTATGTGCGGGTAACCAGACCTAGACAATTTAAGGGTTGTCGTAGCACTTGTCATTTTATTAGTAGTCCACAATGAAACCCATGATCTATAATTCCATATCTATCAAACTCTACGAAGTAAAACAACGATCAAACTTCTTGAAACAAAGAGTCTTAAGAGTCCCTTTAGAACATTTGTTGGTGTTGACTTTGTTAGACGTAATTCTTTCGTAACGGAAACACAAAGAGATTGTTTTGTATTTTGTTTTGTTATATGACATATGATTGAAAATTGATCTGTTCAACTCGTAGGAACCGGACCATATCAAACGGATCCCAATGAGGCAGTTCAATTAATAAAAATACATAAATTCGGACTGGCTCAGACTCATTTACAAAAAAACAAGTCGAGTCTGGATCTATCAAAAATAGACCCGGCTCGACCTGCGCGATGTTGGCCTAAGATTTTCAAAACATTATTGTTAGTTTCTTTCTTTCATTCGAAAGGAGGGGAACTCGAAATTGTAATTTCCCATTGTAACGAAATATGCTAATCCAGTAACTATATAATATTAATATATTTTTTTTCCTAAATAAGTTTAGTTTAAAATAGTATTGTAATTATACAAAAAACGATTGCAATCAACAAAATATTGAGAATGAGTAAAATCAATCGCAAGTATCCACTATTGGGTAACAAATATCATCAAAGTAAAAAAAAGATATTGGTTTCAGGCTTTCAGCTATAAAGAGAGGAGAGGGCCATACTAGTGATGAACCCATCACCCACACGTGGACATTTTATATGAGTTCTTTTGAGATTCAGATATCAGAAATATGCAGAGCAGCTAGCTAGCTAGCTTGCTTTGATGTGACAAACGCACACAAATACAAATGGGCAGTGCCTGCCGACTAAAGTTGGTCAACCCCTTTTAAAGAATAAAATGCGTTGCTAATTCACTAGATTACATATAACGCGCATGCCACCCTGCTGCGTATAAAGGTCCAGCCTCCAGCCAGCCATTTCCAGATTTGCTGCCGATCTGCACCCTGAACGATAGGTCGTCCAATCTTGAATCTAAAGTTGACGATGCTTCCATTTGTAGGGACTGGCTACAGTGCTCGCAAGCATTGGATGCTCACATCGATCTCACTCTCCTTCCCCCCCTCTCTCCTCCCTCTTCCCTCCTTTTAATAGTGAGATCGGTGTGAGCATTCAATGCTTGCGAGCACTATAGCCTACTCCCCATTTGTAATAACCAAGATGAACTAATTCATATAAACATTTACGTGTCAACGGATGTGGTAAGTGTGTTGTGCCGCTTGTCAAAAAAGTAAAGTTTGATAACTACAACGTGAATTCGTTTGATAATTATTTCATCTTTAGTATTTAATTTTTATGTTTGTGTTGAATATTAAAGAGAAATATATGGATGAAAAGAGTGCGGTGAGAAAAATATATAAAGAAATACACATAAAATGAAAAATAAAAAAATATATATATTTTAAGCTATTTTAACTTTTACGATTTTGATTTTGATTCATTATTTATTTTCCTCTCTCATTGTCCTTTGTTTTTCATTTCTTTCATGTATTTTTCTTATATATCAAGCACACAAATGAAAACTAAAAATACGAAATAATTATCAAACGAATTTGAAGTTGCTTTCTATCGAATATTCTTAAAACACACTCAAACTATGCACTCCAAGCCTTGCCTAAAGTTTTAAATTATGTATACCAATTATAAAATAGTGTTCTAAATTTCTAGTATTTGAAAAATAAAGATCTCCATTACAATCAAAATGAATTAAAGTGGGGATTGCCTCATACTTGACTTTACAAAGGAAACCATGAAACACATAATATTAATGAGACGTATACTTATAAGGAAAACACTAAACCTAGATTGGATACTAAAACGAAACTAAACCACCAAAAATAATACACCAACTAGAAGGCATGCTTAGGCTCCAGCCCTGCTAGCACGCATGATATACCACGTTGGAAGTTGGATGATGTACAGAGACGTTTGCTTCCCCCACATGTTTGTAACACGTCAAAATGATTAGTTAAAGATAATGATGCTTCATGTTTTTATAATCCATTTAGAACCAGAAGATAACTAATATGAGTATATGAAACAAAACCGAGGAATATGCCGAATTAGAACGAAAGTGACCTCTATACACACCCAGACAAACAAGATTAAAATTAGCTAACACATTTGTTTTCAATAGGAGCTTTTTAAATTGACGCTAATTAAGTTGTGACTTAATTGTCGTAGTGCATTTGTCATACGTACACCATTTTTTTTTATACAAGATATATAAGGGAATAAAGAATCAAACACAGAATCTCAAATGTCAGGGCGTATAAATGCTCTTAATAAACTTGAACTACATGCTCTTTGCATCATTCGTATACCAGTCCAGTTTATAATTACAATACAATTTATATTAATGATAATTATGATATATATAGAGCTCGTTTGACAAGTGTTTTTAGAGAAAAAAATTTTGGAACAATTTCTTAGTAAAAATGCAAGTTAATTTTGAAAAGACACTTCAAGTGTTTCCAGCAATAAGCACCAGTCATGTGCTTCTTGCAGGAAATACTTCAAGTACTTTTGAAACCCAAAAATATTTTCTCTAAAAGCGCTTTCAGTCAGTTAAAAACGCTTACTAAATAAGTCCATAATTGTTGTATGTGGTGACATAACATTTATAGATGTGTATAGGTACATTCAAATATATGAGTGCAACATGTGTGTGGCCAAGCGCAACGTCCATGCATTGTGGATCTTGTAGGCGTAGGGGGAGTCGTAGTAGTACTAAACATTACACATTCTATTGCCTCTGCACACATCATATGCACGTGAATCTTACGTACTGTTTGTTTCTTGGGCTTGATCATTAGATTTTTTTTTCACCAAAAACCTTTCCGTAGAGTGCTAAATCGAGAGTTCAATTTCTCTGAAGAATAGTATTTGGGTACTTAAAAATATGAGATAAGTAGGAGTTTCTAGTCAAAATTTTTTACTGTTAATTCACATAATTTTAATATTTATGATCGAAACTAAGCACATTATAAATCATTTTGTGAAAAAAGTTAAGGTTCTACCATAAAATTAATTGACAACATAAGAAGTAACCCACCTACTTATAACACACATGCAATGTCTCTCATTTTTCCGATGTGGGATTGATACTCTCAACACACCTCATTTTCAAGCCTAGCACGTTAACAAAACAAATCGAGTGATGTGGAGCACTTGTGGTCGTCGGACTTCACATGTGGAACAACTTGCTCTGATACGATAAAGAAAGTTGAGGTTCTACCATAAAACAAATTGGCAATATTGGAAGTAGCCTAATTACTTATAAGCATATGCAATATCCCTCATTTTTCCAATATGAGATTGATACTCTCAATACTTTGTAAAGATTATCTCTGCAAAAAATTAATTAAAATTATTTAGTTAATCAGCTGTATATAGCAAATAGATAAACGATTTTTAATACTATAGTTCATGTCATGAAATTTTGAATCGTCTGACTATTTACTATATAGTAATTTATAATATAACCTCATGAAATTTTGTAAATTCACTATAAATAATTTGTAGTATGAACTCCTACTAATTCTTGAGTAGCCAAATATGCTTCTGTGAATAAAAACAGCTGAAAGAAATCGATCATGGGTTTTAATACATTTTCGATCCGCATGCATGAGTGGGGTCATTAAGGTCATTGGTCAATCAGACTGCGCACAATTCATTGAGGAGGAAGAAGAAGAACCAGGAACAAACAGCTTTATTGTTGTTTACAAGGAAAGGTATAAAGAAAGCCATAGTGACCAAAATACCCAGATTTTTGTTTTTCCCAATAGAGAAATTTCAGGTATAATTGAATGGCAATTGATTATGCAGGTCAGAGGCTATTAGGACCAGTCATGTCCTTTTAGGCAGCAGAGAGCCAAGAAAGTTGAAAAGTAAATGAAATTCACTTTTGAGAAAGAAGCCAAAAAAGAAAGGCTTTGGTTCGCGAGCCACGAGTATTTAGGGTTCAGAGAGCATGGGGGACCTGATTCTGTGACTCTTAAAATTGAGCAAATTAACCTGCAACAGGTACTGAAAAAGAAGAAAAGAGAGAGAGAGGAGCAACTAATTATATGACAAGCTACACATTTATTGTGTCGTTTGGTGTTATGTAAGTCATTCTTTGGAGGGTCTATTGAGTACTTTTCACTCTACATTCTTTACTGAGTTTATTAGGGTTTAACTTCAGTGGTACGTACTATTGAATGATACGTACTGTTGAATGGTTTAAGATTCATTTGGGACCTACTGCAAATTAATCTGAACCATTCAATGGACGTACCATTGAATGGTATGTACCACTGAAGAATTTTCCAGTTTATTATATGTTTTAGAAAAAACAGTTTATATGACACAAGTACACCGTAAATAATATCCCAATAAAACTTACTCCTATGCTATCCTAACCTAGTGGGGTATGGTAGGTGTAGTGGTGGTGGCCTTCTGGGTGCAAGTGCCGAGACGTCCCACAGAGGCAGAGAATAAACTGGCCCCATTGCAGTATGCATAGCTCTCGTCTTCATAAATCCAATGTTTAGTATAAATATTTGAAACTAGTGCAAATTTACCACAAGACTTGTCGCATGGAAGTTTCCCTCTCTTTTTTTTTTTCCTAACGTAAGTAGTGTTCTTCCTCATGAGATGGGATGAAGAGCTTAGAATTGATAATTGATTCATTTTATGGAGGAATTTTCCCCAACTCTTTAAGAAATATCAAAGATAGAATGTCTACTAAAACAAGTTAATGGGTAGATATAATGTTGGGTCGAGTGGGACGAATGCCTTTACTTGCCCGAAACTAAATTAACATCATTAAGTGAAGGCAATCGGTCGACTCATAACATTTAGTTATACATAAGTCATGCTCACTCTTTATTGATTAAATTCTATTATACTAATAACAATATATGTTCGATTTTAATTGAAAATTTCTAACATGGTAGTGTTAATATATTGTTACATCACGCGATGTAGAAAATGGGATTCATTCACTTGCATTCCTGCTACCACTACAAAAAGCTCCGGTCTTAACTCCCCTACTACTGCTGTGCAGCCTTTCCTCGGGTTCGTAGAGTCGGGTTTCCCGTTTACCCACAACGGAGGAGCCGCCCCCACCAGGCAGGCGGCCACGGGTCATAACGCACTCTTCGCACAACAAATTCACTTTGAAGTTGACTTAGTGCCCGCCCTTTCTTTCAAGCGGGCCACTTTTTCCGGAACGCAGTCCGGAATAACCGTGACCGTGTATATATAAATATATCTTTGATGCTGTCATTTCGAAATGTCCGCTTCAACCGTTGTTTCACCTCCCAAAAAGCAAAGTTGGCTTGACGAGCGCAGATGTGAAGGAGCAATAAAACCAAAAATATCTTTCTTGTCCTTCTACTTAAGGGGCAAAGAGAAGCGCTTTTGCTACTGAGAAAGCGAACGGTCAATGCAAAGGCTCAAGACTTAGCTTCGCTAACGCTCAGCTAGATTCTCATAGCGAGGTGCTTCGAGTTAGCGAAGCGCTGTACTAATTTTTTTTTAAAGAAATGCTTGAAAGAAGAGAAATTCCTCTTCAAAACTTTTCTTGGCCGATCCACAAAATTTCGTGTTTATGATCAGAACCGTTTATATTATAAATCACCATGTAAGAATCATCTTTGCAAAAAATCAATTAAAACAAAGATTGTTTAGTCAATCAACTATAGCAATATAGATAGACGGTTAATAATATTTTTACCAATTATGACCATCTACTTTTATACAATTCGATGACGAAATGATCTTCTATTTTTTATTTATTTATTGCAAAGTTAATATTTACATATTGATTTATAATATTAACGATTCATATCATAAACATAAAGCTTCGTGAATTGACTACGAAGTGTTTTGAGGAAGAATTCTTCCTCATCATTAACTAGCCTAGCATTTCTCAAATTTTTATCCAATTTAATCACCAAACCCTAATGATAAATCCCTTTTGGGATGCTCTCCCTGATTCTGTGGTGCCCTTGTTGTTGCCGAGGCTGCCACGCACATACAAAATTACACATACAAATCCCCTAACAAAGGGTTCCTCAGTTCCCCTCCAATCCCCTATAGCTCTTTTAAAAAGTGGAGAGAGTACTATTTCACAAGTTTTATATGTAATATAAATATTAACCTTTCAAGGGGACATCCTCCACCAAATATAGTAATTCTCTTTCTCTTTCTCTTTCTCTTTCTAGTGGTAAAAAACTTTATGTTATATTTTGCCTCTATGAGAAAGGGTGTATTCAATTGGAATTTTGAGGGATTTTAATGAGTTTATGAATCCATGGATTTTGGTAGAGTTTAATTGATTTGTAGAGATTCCATGTAAAATTTTGATTCAATTCTCTCGAAATCTCAGAAGGAGATGTGAGATTTGTGAATACTTAAAATACACTATGAAATCTCTCCAATTCCCTCAAATTCCTTAACATTTTAAAATCATTTAAAATCAATTCTTTATTGAATGCACGTGGAATGTTATAAACTTCTTTAAAATCCTAATTGAATACACCATGATTTCTAAAGATTTTAATAAACTCTCTTAAAATCATGATCGAATACACTTAGACTTTCAGAGAATCACTTAAAATCATGATTGAATACCCTTAGATTTATTAAAAGAATTAAAATCTCTCAAAATTTCAATTGAATACACCCTCTAAGAAAAGAAAAGGAGTAAAGCAGAATTTTAGAATGGGAAAAAGTCCCCTCAGATAATCATATCGATAGATCGCAATTTAAAAACAGAAAAAAAAAATGTCAATAAAGTGTTGAAGCACTTAAACTTGAGGTAATTGCTGGATTTTGAAAACGGTCTTTTTAGTCATTCATTTTGGTAGCTCTTAGTGGGATACGGCAATGCAAGAGAATGATTTCATGTTGCCGACTTAGACTCTAGAGCTAATTGGGATTATTAATTAACTCATGATGATTACGAATAATCGGGGGTTCCAAAAGTATAAATTTTCTCAAAAGTGATGTTAGGATAGTGAAGTGCAGTCGTTTGACCAATTGATACAATGGTTGACCCGTACTCACAAGTTAAATTGATGCTTAAGCTATCAACTATTCAATCAATGCCTCAATAATTTCATTTTCCTTTTTTGATATAAGCGACACTTGGGAGGGGGCTTTAACCAATTGAGCTACGTACAAGTCCTTCGCTAATTTTATTTTCTTATTTACAGCTAAACCTTGTAATAATTCATCCTTCTCAAACTAAACAAAATACCTAGTGAAATAACTTAACTAGGAACTAGATTTTGAGTTATAATTTAAGACTAAGTACTCTTAAATATATTCTTAGAAGAATCCTGATAATCGAAGCCTTGGAGGAGGTAAGAGTGCTTGTAATTAATATATACGGAGGAGTTATAATCCTAGCTAGCTAGATTTTAGGCCTTGAAGAGTGCTTGTAATATGATGTTATCTTTAATTTATACAAAATTGATTTGAAAGAAAAAAACTATGTGTACCCTTTCAACTAATCATATGTGTGTATTGACAACAAAAAAAAAAACCTAATCATATGTATATATCATCTCACTAATAGCAATGAGACATATCCACATGAGAGATGCAACTCAATCGGCTACGTCATTCACAAAATGTGTTACTCACTAATATTACAGATGAAATACTAATTGTCAATTGAGATCGTACAAGCACCATCACTACTCAAAATGTGTGTCGTAAGCAAGTATCCCCAGATCCTATATATATGGGATGGTACTTGTTAGGTCTTGTAGCATTGCGACCTTCGCCAAGAGAATTGAAGTTTCTTAGGGGAAAGTTGCTAAACAAAGGTTAATTTGTATGTATTATACCAGAACCGTATAACATCCCAGCATTGAGGATGAGTATCGTAGTCGGCAACGTATAAAGTAACAACAAATAAAGCACTGTCATGTTCAAACCAACAAAATTACAAACAAAATAAAAAACATAGTTATATAGTAAAATAAACCGTCCCTCCACACAAACTCACTCGTTTTACTTAGTCTAAGCTCTTTCATGTTCCAATAGAAGCAACTCTCACAGTCTCTCTCTCTCTACCCCTCTTATAAATACACCCCTTTTCCTCACTTTTCTAACCCACCCACCAACTGATGAGCTCTTCCATCTCTCATTCAGATTTTGAAGGGATCCCTTTTCATTCCACTATAGCCTTGATTAGGGTTTCTTGAAATGTATGGAAGCTTTTTAGTGGTAGAATTATTAAAGTAAGGGAGAATCTGTAAAGCTCAGGAGGGATAGCGCCATATGACTTAACCAAGATTCTAAGCAATTATGCGTTTATTTGGTCATCATGTGGCGCTATCTATCCTGAGTTTCATAGCTTCTTCTTACTATTCTGTCACTCATGGCTGCTTCTTATTCACCTCTGCAGAGTACGTATATTTTTCCCTTAATGTTGGTGCTTATCGTTTATCTTTAAATTGTACGGTCCTTCTCACTTAAATCTAGGATCTTCAGCTAGCTAGCTGTTCTCATTCTCTCTGCCATGGAAGGTTTACACTAGCTAGGTTTCATCCTTTGATTTCAGACTTTTTTTAAGGCTAAGGGATTTTGGGATTCTGGGATTTTATCCATCGATCTGAGAAAGAACTATATATATTACTATTTAAAGGCTAAAACCCAGATTTGGTCCCTGATTAAGCATATTCATTACCATGATTTTTTGTTTCCTTTCTCCATCTTCCCCTTCTCACTTTCTTTCTTTTTTATTGATAATTATTTCTCTTTCTTCTGTTCTTGCTCTAGATTTCATAGATTTATTAGTTTCTTTGATGCTAAATTTCATTAATTATTTCCATTAATATTTCTTTGAAATCTGGGGACTAGTCTGTCTAACTCTGATGTTCCCGAATTCCATCGAATATTATGATCTTATCATTTATGTTTCTCTGGCAGATTGGACCCAAACCCTAGCCATCTCTAGAATAAGCTACCTTTTTGAGATGTGGAACCAATATTGTTTGACGTGTTTAATTTTAATCATTGATGTTTTGACATAAATCACTGATGAACATACATATCTTTCTCTTTGAGAGTTGCTTTTCAATTTTCCACACGATTGCGCTTTTTGGGGTCTGCCAGCTTTTGATGGTGCGTCTGAAACCCTAGTTTTCTCCAGAAGAAGCCTTGACGCTTGTTAGTTGTAATGAGAGCTAGGGTTTCATGGTTTGACTGAAACTTTTTGCAGGTCAGCTTTTTCAATAATGGAGAGGTTAGTAAATAATAACTGCGAATGTTGACTCCCAACTTCCCTTTAGCGTTAGAGGTAATTTTTGGTTTATTCAACACACTGCCACTTAGTATTTATTTATTTATTAAAAAATTTATATCAACTTTATCGTCTAACTGCACATAAAAAGCTACACCAACAAACAAGTGATCTAGATACAAACACATATTTCTCTAGAGTCACAATCTCGTTCCTTAACCTAATAAAAGGGATAAAATTAGCAATTCGTTGCTGTTGCTGTTGCAAACGAGATGATGATGGTGAACTCGACTTCTTTCATACGTAATTCAAATTCTTTTATGTTAATTATCTGTTCCCTGTATTTCTCCTGTTCTAAGGTGCAATATGAATAATATGGTTGGCCATTAATAGCCACGTGTACGGCCTGGATGGATTGTTTTTGGGGTGCTGAGAAACTTGATATATCTTTAGGGTACAAAGTGTGTCCTGATATTTGGGGACAAAGGAACCAATTTACCAGCAATATTTTGGGGACTAGCTACAGTGCTCGCAAGCATTGAATGCTCACACCGATCTCACATTCCTTTTCCCCCTCTCTCCTCCCTCCTCCCTTCTTTTAACGGTGAGATCGGTGTGAGCATTCAATGCTTGCGAGCACTATAGTCTACTCCAATATTTTGATCTCCAATTGTTATTGCTTAAACAAATGATGATGAGAGATCTTCGTCTTCGGAGAAGATAATATGTGATCGAGGAATGTGCTTCAACAGGACCCCCCACCACCAGCTTTGTGCCACAGCCTGGCCTGTTATGGCCTGTTACCTTTTTCCCCTCGCCCCTACTAAAATATATATAATGGTTAATCAAGTACTTAAAAGATTTTTTTTTGGTCAAAAGTACTTAAAAGATTTAAATGGTTAAAATATCCAAGATGTACCTTTGGTTGCTTGGCTTTACATGGTTAATTGGTGAAACCATCAAACTAGCTAGGGTTTAGGTTTAGTTTATTCAGTTGGCCTAAATACATGTGTTTCAAGAAAAGATAATCCTTGAAATATACAAGCGATATTAAGTACTAGATTAAGAGAAAGATGAGATTTAAATTCGAAACGTAATTAATTAAAAAGAAAGACCTTATTTATTAAAGCAATTTACCACTTACTCTTGAGATATGAAGAATAAGAGATGAGAAGACGCACTCTAACCGGAAATATAAAATCTCCACAACAGCAGCTGCAAAGATAAAAGCGACAGTATTTTTGAACTTTTGTCAAGGGTTAGATTCCTAAATTAGTCATATAAAATGGAGCCTATTATAAATGGATACTTATGTTGACCAATAAGTCACCATCAAAAAATAAAAGTGTACATGGGTATGCGGTATAAAAACGGAGAATTTATTCTCTCTTTGTTTTTTCTAAATATATTTTTTGGAGATTGTAATGCTTACTCTCAAACTAATTGTTTACACGTAGTGATCTGATCTGCAAGTCCATGATCAACGGCAACATTAGCTTCTTGAATGGACGAGTGAGGAAATACTAATTGAGGTTGTAGGTTGTATATATCTAAAAATGCCCAAATAGATAAACTGAAGTATTTCTAAATTAAACAAGAAACTACATAGCTAGGTACTGGTGGTCCAATTTTGAGAGCAGAGTACTGGAGCATATATTAATAGTAATTCGATTGATGGGCTGAAGTTTCAAGATCATGAGGTTCTGAGTTTTTTTCTTTAATTTGTACCCTGACAATGCACCAATACACCTGCCATGTATTAATAATTCCTCTTCGGTTTTTCAGTCTTCACATGCAGGATTCAGGGTAGTAACATAAAAGATAAAACAGTGCCATGTATGTATTAATTCCTTCTTTCTGATGAAGTCAGACAAAGTTAGCTGGGAAAACTTATGGATTTTGTACATGGGTTTCACCGTTTCAGCTGCCCAGCATGACATATAGGTTCTAGCTTTTTCTGGGTTGGGCCTCGATTTAGCTTAAAATTTGTGGTCGATTGCACTAAAGGTTAGGGCTTTCAAATTAATTTAACTGTACTCTCGAACCCTCCATTCATATTAATCTCACTGCACTCGGGCTCGAACACTCTTCCCTCACTCATTATAGTTTAGATTAAAATTAGAGTTTGAAATAAATAAATAAAAATTGAAATCCAAAATAAATTCTATTTTCACGCGTCAGGTAATTTTTTTGTTCTTAGATTGAGATTGACTTAAATAAAAACTTTAATTCAAATGGTAATTGACAACTATTATAAACAAGAGGTTTTTTTATTCAAAAAAGAAAAAGATTAGGATTGACTTCTCTCCTAATTGTTTCCCTCCTAATGTTATTATTTTTTTTCAAACGACAGAAAATTAAATTAAATTCGAATGGAAACGTTTACATCAGACGCCAAAGTATTAAACAACCAAACGAGTTCAAAACGATCTCATCTATGAAGGCCACTCATGCGTGAAACAAATGAAGCCACTAAATGTGCTGCCCTATTATAATTTCGAGGAGCAAACATAAATTCTACTGACCTCCTAATGTTACTAGAGCGTATAATCTTGTCATTGATGAAGATCCTATGCACATGATTTAATGTCAGTTTTTTCCTTAGCAATTGAAAGTAAAATATGTATTTAAAAAAAAAGGTTTCTTTTTAAATTAACTTAATTAGGTCTAACGTTTTTTTTGGGAGTTTTGGTTTTAGGTCAATCAAAACTTACAATATTAGGCATATATCAATCATATTTATCATATTTATCATAATTATTAAGAGGTCAATGTACTTTTCAAGTACACTAATGCACCTAATTAGAATTCCCTACATTTTTTTCATATTGTTTAGACTAAATATCTTTATCTTTTTAAGATTTGATTAAAAAGCTTTGACCAATTGCTATCTCAATATTTTACTATTTAGTTTAGAAAAAATTACATGTCATTCGTAAATGCCTACAATCTAGCAACTAACGGCCTACAATTTCGGAAATTTAATTTCGTTAATCCCTTTCTACTCAATTTAATGACTTTTTTTCTATTAAAAAAAAAGATAATTTAACTAAAAAGGCAATTGAAGACATTTGTTTTTGGTATTATTAAAATTCGTCCCTTGCTATATTAAAAAGGTCATTAATACTTTCCTAAGAAAACTTCATTAATTGATCAAAATTTTCGTATAAATATAAAAAATGTATGGTTCATTTGAAAACAAATGTTACAATTTTTGGTATGTTTAGATTCCAAATGTACCAAGAAGCTAAATGTACCAAATATTCAAATGTACCATAAAATTAACACTAGTAGAAAAAATGGCTTGGGCGACAAAATTTTGGGCGACGAAGAGAAATTCATGGCCCAAAAGAACTTTGGGCGACGAGAAAACAATGTCGTCGCCTTTATTTGGTTTAGGCGACCAAACATTAGACCACCAAATTTTTTGTCGCCTAAATCACCTTAAGGCGACAAAACTTCAGGCGACGAAATATATTCGTCGCCCAAAGTAGGAACAGGCCACCAACAAACTTCGTCGCCCAAACATGATTTAGTTTGGGAAATGAATGACACCTTAGGCGACGAAATATATTCGCCGCCCAAAGTAGAATGTGCCACCAACAACAATTCGTCGCCCAAAGCAGGAACAGCCTCCAACAACTTTGTCGCCCAAACATGATTTAGTTTGGGAAATGAATGACACCTAGGCGACGCAAACATGGCCTCGTCGCCCAAAGTAGGAACAGGCCACCAACAACAATTCGTCGCCCAAAATAGGAACAGGCCACCAACAAACTTCGTCGCCCAAATATGATTCAGTCTGGGAAATGAATGACACCTTAGGCGACGAAATATATTCGTCGCCCAAAGTAGGAACAGACCACCAACAAACTTCGTCGCCCAAAGATATATGAGGCGACGAAACTAATATTCGTCGCCCTATCCTAAAAATCCCTTAGCACTAAAAAAATCGTAATAATTATTTGAGATGTGGGAAAAATCTGTAAAAAATACAGAAACGCTCGTACCGAAAAGGTGTACAACTGACTTTAATGTGTCATCTTCAAAAATTGAACACTGGAAACCATAAAGCCTATATTAATTTTCAACCGTCGACTAACGTTTACGTTTACGCTCGGTTATTATATCCGTAATTTATTTTTTCCATCTTAAACATAGTTGAAAACATGATCTTTTGGTAAATTCAACAAGATGAACGGTGCAGATCATTCATATTATGTTCATGTCTTTATAGTTACGTCAAATTTGTATAGAACGTTATAAAGGTTATAGACAATATATGGGTTCATCACACTTTTCAATAAACTATGAATATGGGGACATTCTATGACTGATCGGAACCGTTAAATATGTAGACATTTTTGTCAAGATCATTATGTACAAAAATTACTTCATTACGAAATCAGTAAGTCATTATTTAGAAGATTAGAATAATAATGGTTGAATCAATTTCTTATCTTTGGGCGACCAAAGACAGATTCGTCGCCCAAAACAAATCCCTTTGAGCGACGAATAATTTTCGTCGCCTAAACCTTGAAAATTGCTCAGCCGCCCAAAATTTTGGCAGATTTTCAAAATTTTTAACTACCTTTTGGGCGACGAATTTGCGGTTTTAGGCGACGAATTATTTCGTCGCTTATAGTCATCTGGGTTCTTTTTACCCCGTGCCTTTTCTTCTTTTTTTTTCTTCTTCCTTCTTCCTCCAGACTCCCTCTCGCCCCCACACACAGTCAGGCCAGCTCCTCCCTCCCTGTAACCTGCAACCAAGCCCAGTCCTCCCTCTTGAACCAATCCCCTTCGTTCTTCCCTCTCTCTCTCGGTGCCTCCCTCCCTCTGGAAATCGCACAATACAAATTGAAGAAAGATTCAAAAGCCCAGCAAGCCCTAGATTCGGTAATTTACTCTTCCCTTCCTCCATTTCTTCTTCTCAAATCTATTTTGTGTGCTAAATTTCTGGGTTTCCAGAATTTGGTTTCCATTGTTAATACCTTTTTACTTGATTTTGATCCAAGGGTTTCCAGAATTGGGTGTTCTGTAGGTAGAAAAATTTGGGGGAAAATGTAAAGTTTGTAAAATTTTGAAGAATTGTGTTGTCTTGTTTTGGTTTCTCTGGTATTTTTGTGGATTGGGTCAATAGCGTGAATGAGAATGGTTTTCGTGTTCCTTGATCAGTAAGAGAACATTGTTGTTGAAAAGTGATAGTATGACGGTATTAGGATTTTATGAATATGTACATTTCCCTAGTTGGTTTGTTTGTGTTTGTGAATCTAGAAATTGAAAAGTGAATATGTACATTTCCCTAGTTGGTTTGTTTGAAGAGGGATTTACTCAGTTGAATGACTGCCCTACATCCTAAAGAAGAAGAGGTTAATTGGGTAAAGTACTTAAATGAGTTCTCATCTTCTTCGATGCCGCGAAGCTCCACGACAAGTCCGAGCTCCACCTCACGGAGCTCCGCAAAGAGTTCGCCGTCGTCGCCTCCTCCTTCATCGAGAACAATCAGGACCCGTCGTCCCCCTCCCACGCCAAGCTCTTCTTCTGCGACATCGAGTTCCAGGACTCGCAGCACAGGTTCGCCCAATTCGGAGTCAACTCGCTGCCGCACATCCGCCTGATCGACCCAACCCACGGCCTGAAGGAGTCGCAGCAGATGGACCAGGGCGATTTCGCCCGACTGGCCGAGTCAATGTCCGAGTTCATCGAGTCCAAGACCAAACTCGTCGTGGGTCCGATCCATCGGCCTCCGAAGGTCCTAACTTTCTCTCTCTTTCTCGACTAAATGGCTTCAATTCTTTCTTCAAAGTCTCAATCTTTGGATTTTTTTTCATGAATTTTGAACTGGGGTTTTGAAATTTTAGCATTTTAGTGCATATACTAGTTGCAATTAATAATTTTTTTCATATGCCACCCGTGCTGGGAACTTCGAAGAATGACTTATGACGCAACCAGAAGGATAGTTTCTGCTGCTCCGCAATTGACTGAACCTCTTTTAGTTGAATTCACGAATTTCATGTCTGTAGTTGCAGAGAATTAGCTTCTTGAACCTTGAGTCCTTGACCATCATTGTTATGTTCAGTTTGTTCTTCTTATGGTTCTGTAGCTTTAGTTGATGTTGTTAGTTCTTCCTTTCAATCATATTTAAATATACTATTAAACAATATTAAATACAAGTGCTTGTGGTGTGTATTGGTTTGTACATTTAAGTGCCCATCTCTGCATATGGTTTCTCATATCCTCTTTGATCTGGTGGCGTGGATTTAATTTTCTATGTATTATAGTGAAACAGATAATTCATTGGACACTCAAGTACCATTCCTTCCGTCGGTTGAGGTTTCAGTAAAGGCTTTAATTGTCATATCATCAGTAGCTCTACCTGCAGCTCCAATTGCAGCAATGCGAGTTTTGTTCCGTGCTCATCATCCATACTTGGTAGGAACTGCAAAGAGAGATGCAGTTTGGAAGGTAAATCTTTGTCTTGATCTTTTGTTATTTGAACAAAAAGTGTTTATCATTATGTTGCTTGGTTTAGCAGGTTTTTCTGTTTCTCATTTCTAATATGGAAGCCTCTATATCGTATGATATAATCTTGACCCAAAAAATATAAAAAGACAATTGTTTCTTCCTTTTTAACTTAAACTGAAAAGACAAGAACAGATTTAAGAAGCAAGTAGGTCTTGGATGGTGAGGTACATGTCAGCCAACATTCCTGCTGAAAACATGAGAAAACCAAGTACTTGAGGATTACTTCTCTTCCATGCAAGGCTCATAAAATTTGTAAAACTTATTTGGGAACTGCGTCCATTAAGTTTTTGCCTATGTTTTGATAGTAAGTCATGATAGTTAGGTTTCCTTTCCCTCTTTTACTGGTAAAAAATATCTGTTCATATAGAGTTGTGTGCCTTCCAATGCTAATGTTCATCTATTGTGGCATAGTGAAATTACAATAGCATTTTTGAGCTGATTGGTTTGGTTCTTTTGGTCTTCAGAGGCTACAAAAATGTATGCATGCATGTGGTTTTGACATCATTAGCAACATTTTGGCCGATATGGAAAATTTGTTCAAGGTAAACCAACTACTTCTTTTGGGAATTATTTTGTTTATTTTAATTGATTGGTTTAATTTTTGTTCATTAGGAATCGTGAGATAGAGAATTTTTTTGCTTAAATACATCATGCATTGTTGAATGTTGATCTATCAGTTGAACTGCCTGATAAAAACTCCATACAAACTGCAGTCAAGTAGAATGTGCTCCAAAGACGCATGAACTTAAACTATTTGTTAATATGTAATATTATTTGTTGGTACGTGGTCATACCATCTGTTTAAAGCAAAGAGAGATCAGTAGATTGCTAAAGTACTTTTACCTTTCATAGGATGGATGCCTGGTTGCCAACCATTACAAGTCTTAGAACCATATATCTATACATCTAGCATGCTTTTAAATTACAATTATCTGTTAATCGAAATGGATTGGGATTTTTATATGGTCCTGATAGAAACCAACCTGTAAGAGTGTCGTTCTGTAAGTAGTCCAATGTATGCCTTCCTTTACTCCCAAAAGTTGGTTTCTTCCTTACAGCGGCATGAATTATCTTCATCAACATAAACCGCGCCCTATAATTCATCGGGATTTGACACCAAGGTACAGCTCGAAAAAATTATTGGCTTATATTGTCATAACTGCTATTGGCTTATATTGGCTTATATTGTTTTATTATTGGCTTATATTGTCATAACTGCTAGCATGAGCTGCACGTAGACCAATATGTGGTTTAAGATAGCTATATAAACGATATGCTGGGTTTTTTTGCAAACTGAATATAGGATTGCTGGGTTTTTCTTCCACTCATATCCATCTGTTCGATTATTTCCCATATATTTTTTAATGCAACTTTATTATATATCAAATTTTGCAGAGCAATGCAAGGAGGGTGTGCAAGATTCTTAAGGATGTTTCTGTGGAACATACTCATAGACCAGATTTCTTTCATTGTGATGCACTCTGCCAAATTGAAAACCAAAAGATTAGTTAGCAATTCATCTTTGTGTTTGTAATATGACTTGCGTACATTTCGTTTTAGAATTCTAATTTATTTTCAATTGAATATTTTGTACGTACATTTCTTTATATAATATAATTAATTTTTCTCCATTGTTAATTATATTTTATTGTCTTTTAAATACCAATTGATTCATTATATTAAAAAAATTAAAAAATTAAAAAAATTGGGGGCGACGCTATAGGTGTAACCAAACTTAGGGCGACAAAAATATTTCGTCGCCTAAAGTGAATTTGGGCGACAAAAATATTTCGTCGCCTAAAGGTGAATTTGGGCGACGAAAATATTTCGTCGCCTAAAGGTGAATTTGGGCGACGAAAATATTTCGTTGCCTAAAGGTGAACTTGGGCGACGAAGGATATAAATTCGTCGCCCAAAGGCATCGTCGACGGACTTTGAGCGACGAATTTTAGGCGACGAATTAGTGGTCGCCCAAATATATAGGCGACGAAATTTGACTTTGGGCGACGAAATTTTTTTTGTCGCCCAACCACCTTTTTCTAGTAGTGTAAATGTACCAACCTTGTAACATCTCGTAAAAAGTTTGTTATAAAATAATTCCCGGGGAATATTTTGGACACGTGCGTGATTATTTTGTACATGAGACAACGTAATTTTACTGTTTTGGTGGGTGTACAATACCCCCAAAACCCAAAATATCCCATTCCTTCTCTTCTTCCCTGTCACTTTCCTATTTTTTTTATCATTATTTTCATTTCTCTTTTTTTTTCTCTCTCTCTCTCTCTCTCATTCTCACCGTTTGTGCACAGTGCACGTCGACGAAAACCCGTCGAACCGAGGCAAACCAAAACCACCACCATCTTCGTCTTGACGCCCTGGACTCAACGGTGCAAACCGTTCGTCCAAACTCCCGACCGTTTGACGGGAAAAGCACACGGAAGAACATGACCTTTCCGGCAATTTTTTCGCTATTCTAGACCGAGGTGAGGTTTCTAAATACCACCATTGGATTCCTCTCGTTGAGTAGATGAATTTTCATATGTTGTTTGCTTGATTTGGTTGAATTTTGACGTAGATCGACGAAGCTACAGTAGCCACGATCTTTCGAGGCAATTACAGACCTTTTCCCGAGCTTGTACGAGCAAACCAAAGGTACACCGTCATTCTACTCCTCTCTAGCTTCATTTTGGTATAAAGAACGTGAAATTTGGCCAAGAAATGAAGAAGTTATGGAGATTTGAAAATTCTCCAGAAACCGGCCAAAATTTCGGCGACGGCGACGGCAGCGACCGGTGGCGGTAGGTGACCGGAGCTAGTTGCAGTGGCGACCGACCTGAACCTGGTCCAGACCGGCCGGTGACGTCAGCGACAGAGAATATTTCTGGGAATATTTCTTTAACGACGTTAGGAATATTCCGTTAGATTTAGTGGAGATGCTGGAATATTCCGTTATATCTAACGCCGTCAATTGACGCTGTCAGTTGACTGGGGCGTTGAAACAGCGCGTGAGCCTCGGTTGGGGGTGCGTGGGACCTTATTTTTGAATTTCGTCGACCCGAGGCGACTCGTGACGACGCGTACTACCTAGGAGCAATACGTATGGTATTTTTCGGAGTGTTTCGGACCTCCGTGTTGAGCAAACAAGGGATAAGTGTCGTTAATTAGTTTAATTAGTAACCTTTATGAGTTTAATCATTACTATAGTGATATCTCATATAGGTGAGACTTATCCAGAGGACTACTAGGGCTACCCATGACAGGGGGCTACGACCCGGCTACTTACAGGTGAGTGAGTGAGTTTTTGTTTTGATAAATGTATTATTATGTATGGTTTTTCAATGCTTTTTTTAAATTGTTAGCATGACTCATAACATATGCGAATGTTGGAGGTAGAACATTCGTATTATATTTGCCATACATGTTTCTATACTATTGCTCATCAATAAATGTATAACATCCCGGGAATCAGTACTCAGTCTTGTGGCCAGGACTAGCCTTAACGTTCGAAGATGTCACTTCTAGTACCGCTACGCAACTTTGGATCCATTGTAGGTACTAGCTTGTTCTAAGTTGCACTAGGCAACTCGAACTTGTGTGAAGCACTTTGTGCACATCGATTAGCGTTAGACTCGCATTATTGTAGTCATCGTATTACTCATATACCTAGTATGTTCCTCGTAGCTTATCTACTTGGGCTTGTGTGTTTACATATGGATGAGTAGTCAGTCTGATTTTCGGGGAGTACCCGTGTTTTGAGCAGTCAGTCTGATTTTCGGGGAGTACCTGTGTTTTGAGCAGTCAGTCTGATTTTCGGGGAGTACCCGTGTTTTGAGCATTCAGTCTAATTATCAAGGAGTACCCGTATTACTATTATAGTATTTTGAGGATCATACCAGAAAGTATGACGTATTTTCAAAAACTATACATGTTTTCCAGCGAGGGGATAGTATGCTCTTGAAAACAAAGGTTTTATCAAACTTTGCTTTTTGACCCACTCACCGTTTTATGTTTTGCGCCCCTCCAGGACTTAGTGGCGGATTCGAATTCTAGTGAGACGTGGGCTTGCTTTGGCTGTGGTTGGCGGTTCTGACATTTTCTCCAGATTATGTAGGATTTGCTCCTACTTTTAGTTAACCTTTACTTATCCATCCTCACGAGGATGTGAATGTTTATATTCCTTGCACTATTTACTATGCTCTGACTGTTATACACCTGTAATAATGGGTTTTACCCATCACAGCACTCTTACTTCCGCTTCCAACTCTAAATCTAGTTTCTTTTTCACATATACATGCATAATTGGCTTTCGTCACTTAACACGTGTCGGCCAGCACTTCCTGACACCTGGCGTGTCAGGATCTGGATGTTTCAAACCTACTGGTACGTATCTAAATAAAAATTACATAACGTACCAATAATGTATCTAATTATTGCTACTTTATTTTAATACATATGTGCATGCATATATATATATATATATATATATATATATCATGTATGTAATATCATTTGGAGTACATTGGTACGTTTAAAATATCACTGTTTGTTTTTTTGTCTGGTTAAAAAGTATCATCATTTTTTTGCACCCACAGTTCAACCTTTTTTTGTTTTTATAGAAATTTTATTGGTTTTTTTTTTCTTTTGAAATATATTGGACAATATCTTTTTTTGCAAGATTTTAGGAGTCTGTTATCTTTTGAATTTAATTAGTAAATTAATTAAAATTGTAGAAAGTAGTTTGATCAAATCTCTAAAAGCCTTAGATGTTTGGTCTAAGAAGCTAAAAAACTAAGCATCTAGATAAAATATTAATGCCATTACTTGTACAACTGGCAGCCCCTTTTTCATATTTTTGATATTTTGGAATAGGTCAAGCTGGATTCAATCATTGCAGTGTAGTTTCTATTATGCAATTTTGTAGATTCATACTTTGCATTGCAATTTCTGTTTTATTATAATCAAATTAGTCACATCTAATTATGATTTTTAGACTTCTTTGTACTTTATGTTTTTTTCTCATTCATTTATGTGGGCAGTGCATCACGTTTTAATTGTAACAACAAGAACAAAATAATTGCTAAGAATTTCAACTACGTTATGTTAACGCTCAAAACTGGGAGGTCAACAAAGACCAGTATGGTCAACCCTTGATGGGCTCGGGATATAAGTCTAAATTGTTGACAAAAGGATTTAAGTGGTTCACCCTAAGAAATAGGCTACGCCCACTGTAGTGGTCTGGTATATATTTGATGTGGATTACAAAAGTACTTTACAATAGTGTAATGTAATTTTTCTCTTTCGGATTTGACACTTATAAGAGGTGTTTGGCCTTTTTATTTAGGTCATTCGTGAGCCCCAAATGTCTTCGACCTCTAAATCTCTCACCGTTTTAGCATTTAATAAGCTGAACATGTAGATACGACCTATAAACTATTCCTTCATTATCCACACGACATGTGGAGAAGAAGTGACATTTTCTCAAAGCTAATTGCATGGTTTCTCGGGCCAACACATACCGAGCGTTCTGCTCGGCCAATAGTGGTTGCAAAGCACTTTTGTCGAGCGCTAGACCTGTAAGTCTTTACGCCATTTCATAGACTTCTACCATATCTTGAATTCTCAAAACTTATGTCACTCCACCCTTGCAGGGGCAGAAAACCCATCGCTGTCTTGGCTGTGCTACTGAAGGCTCTAGGGAACCCATCGATAACCAACGCGTGGCTTGGTGTTGATGTCTGGACATAAATATGTCAGATCTGGCAACTGGCTCGTGGTGGTCGTAAAGTACTTTAAGTTTTGCGCTTGACTATTCTTGTCGTTAGAGAATCCAAAGTCATGGGTGGTCGTCGATGGCGGTCGTCGTTCATTCCTTGTTCAAGGGTTCTTTCTTGGGCATAGAGTTGTAACGATCGATGGACCTGGAGACAAAGCATTTTAGAGCAGCCACCCGACCAGGTAGGCTATGAATTTCTTTCTTTGTATATGAGGGCATCATGCTTATGAGCGCATATATCTTATCCGGGTTAGCTTCTATTCATCTCTGGCTCATTATGAAGCCCAACAACTTTGATTAAAGACTGCGAATGGGCACTTCGCGGGGTTCAACGTCATTTGATAAGAATCAAGGATCTTGAACACTTGGTTAACTCTGCAACGTGTTGATTCTCTTTTATGCTTTTCACGAGCATATTATCCACGTAGACCTCCATTATATTCCCTATGTGGTCGGTGAACATCTGGTTGACCAATCGCTTGTACGTGGCCCCTGTATTCTTGAGCCCAAAAGGCATCACTTTCCAGCAATAAAGCCCCTGATCAGTAATGAATCTGGTGTAAGACCATGAATTTTCCAAGGTCGGAGTAAGGCGGATCGAAATATGTGTACCTCAAAAGTCGGGTCATAGACTAAACAACTCCAATTAGATTGAGCTGAATAAACGGACAGCGATGCCACCACATCTTGTTGAACTCCTGAAAGGTAAGTGAAGTGCACTGACTTCACCAAGATTGACCATGCTTGTTCCGCAAGATACGGACACCTGATCCGAATGAAGATAAAATGGATTTCCTTTATTCTTAGAGATTCTTATAATTTAGGAATTAACGTGCGTGGCAAGTAATCACACTCCTAAAATAAAATAATATCTAGCATTAGATATTTTTTTGGGATTCTCCCAGTTTAATATGGATTTACTATCCTAAAAAGACTCTCTCCCAACTAGTATAAATATCTCTGTCTAGGGCACATCTCTGGTAATGCAATTGTCATACTCTACGTATACTTTGTTCTTTTGCTCACTGTTTGAGTCCAAATATTGCTTACTAACTTAACTGTCAAAGAACCTTTGGCCGGTAACATAGTGGTACCTAATGTTAATCATTGTTGTTTGCTTTCTTATAGGTGGCTGGACTTGCACAACCTTTCCATCAGCAGTGGTGCGTGAATTTGGTTCCAACAATTAGTGCTTTCATTGTGATCTAAATTCTTGTTCTCACCGTAACCGAGTGCTTGTCAAGTCTGCCAAAGATAGCTCTGTGAATGCTGACACCAACACCTAAGGTGGAAGCAATCAACTTCCGAACACTTCAATCGCTCTGGAAAACAACAACGCTCCAGCTGGCGGATCCCCTCCTACCGTGGATTAGATATGGGAGACTCTGATAAAGATTAGTGCAACGTTAATGATCTTCAAAAGACTTCGAAGGCTTCTCAGGCGGAGAATTGCTCGAACTTTGTGGATTTTGAGAGATGCATGAAGGCCCTAGAGAACACTCGCCGAACTACTTCTCAAATTCAAGTTTCGGTCTTCGAATTTGAGAATATGAGTACCTCAACTCCGGATGAATGATGTAAAATTTATGAAGATTCCGTACTCAAATTTTTGGTCCAGTATTTAGGCCTAGTTTCCCTCATGTACGAGTTCTACCCTTAGTCCATTATAGAGTCAACTATTCCTAGATGTAACCTATCATTGGTCCAATATAAATTTAACTCTAAGAATGCCTTAGAAGTTATGAAAACAAGGAATCATATAATCACACAATCCGTGATCATTCATACAGAGCACAAAATGTCAATTGAAATTCTTAATCACTTGAAGCTATATGCAAAGCACAAAATGGTCATTCATACACAACACAACAAATCATCCATCTAGATGCAAAGTCCTGTAGGTAGCCAATCAATAGAACAACACAAATAGATCCAAATAAAATAGTGATTAAGAATTCATAAAATTAACTTGGAATTCAATAATTTATTTTGCAGTCACTTGGAGAGTTTGCCATTAAATAGCCAAATAAAGGCTAATTAAAGTGGAATTTGTAACTTCTGAAATTTGCATTAGAATTCCAACTTTATTATGTTTTAAACACATCAGTTTTATTTGAGAAAATAAAACTGAAGTTTGGATTGCCATAGTTCTTGTTGTTGGAGGAGAACCGTTTTGAGCTTTTACTTCCCAATTGAGCGACTCAAACTTGTGGAATGATGAAGAATGATGAAAAGAGGTGTAGCTGGTGATGTGGGATCCACTTAAGTCCTTTCTTTTTTGACGTTTTTGCCCTCGAGCGTGTAACCAGAAGACTTTTCGAATTCGCGCTCGTATTGCTCTTCTGAACAGCCCGTACGAAAATTGGTCTAACGCTTTCTAGAAAATTCCAAATAACGATCCGTAAAAATTTTCGAAAAACTGACTTTCGTATCTTTCCAATGGTGTATGGCACTATAGCTAGTTCATTCCGAGAAAATACAGTTTAATCAGTGAATTGGACAGCTACGCGCAGGCAGCTGCTGCTCCTAGGACGCGAAACTGCATTTTGATCCTCCAAACTGGTCATTTTGCTTGTTTTGTCATTTTCACTCTTCGAACCTATTAAAACACAAGACTAAGTGAAAATGCATTAAATTTACTCAAAAGCATAGCAAAAGTATAAACAAAGGGATATAAAAATGTATCGAATAATGACCCAATTTCGGCGCAAGTTCCTAATCCTTGCCCGCGCACAGAAGATCGTGAAGACTGGGCTGTCAGTCATACCACTGCAGACGGAATTTGAGTTCAACGCAATCTCGGTCCTTTCGACACTGCAAAGGCTTCTCGTGTGAAGCTCAAATATCTTGACTTCGACGATCCAGAATCATCCGAAGAACAAGAGTCATGCAAACGTTGAATCATGAAAATCCTAGGGATACTTTGAGAGATAATCGAACTCGACTCCCTAGCATCGTGGTCGCCAACATCAGGAGCTCTCTTTCTTCCATGATTGAGTTTGCACTTCATTCGGAGAAGTTTTAGTCTGTCACGTTTCGGATATTTCAAAGGAGATTATGATCTAGCCTATGACATCATGCACTATCGGAATGCTATGGCTCTATATAGAAACAACGATGTATGAATGTGCAAGATGTTTCCATTCACTCTGGAAGGACCAACCATGAGATGGCTTTCGGAGTTGCCAGCTTTCTCAATCGACAACTTTGAAACACTTGCTGAGATGTTCACAGACACCTTCTCCATGTATCGCGATGTTCAAAATCGCCATGGGGATGTGTTTAGCATGGAACCCCAATCCAAGAATGAAATTATCATAAACTACTTGAAGCAAGTCCGTGCAGAAATGGGCGAGGTAGAGAAGCTAAACGACAAACTTGCTACAATAGATTTTAAGCGTGGTCTCTACATCCAATCGCTTTTGTTCTAGAAGCTGAATAAGAAGAAGTACAACTATGCCACCTTAGCGGAATGCTTTGATATAGCCGATGACATTACATGCTAGGATGATAGAGTTCGAAATAGAAGTTTCGATGCAGACCAAGATAGGAAGTCCGAACTAAAGACAGATGAGCGTGACACTCCGTCGCCTCCTCTAGTCTTTCGGAACGACAAAAGAGGACGTAAAGACAAGACAATTCGGTCTAAAAACAAGCAGTACATAGCTTTGAGTACCACAATCAATAATGTTCTCCATAGTATCAAGGATCAGTCTTATCTCAAAAGACCTAAACCTTTTCCGGATTACCCAGCCAAGAAGAAACCCAATGAGTATTGCTCATTCCATCAGTGCACCAGGCACACTACTAGGAGTTGCCGCATGCTCCGAGACCATATCAAAGAATTGTGTGATCAAGGATATTGCTGGGAATTTGTGAAGGACAAAGCCAAAAAGGAGGAACCTTCTGAGAAGGAAGAGAAGGGCAAGTCTGATAAGTATGAGCTAATTGACGAAGAAGAAGATCAACGACCAGCCAAGAAGCCCACTTTGAACATCAATTGCATCTATGGGGAGCAAGAGTATATGGACAACACTAGAAAGGAAAGGAAGGTTGCATGCAAAAAATTAAGGATGGTAGCTTCCATCAATAAACCTCTTCCGATTGACTCTAAAATCTTGATTGTTGGCCCATGAATTTTCTAGGGCCAGAGTAAGGCGGATCGGAATACACATACCTCATAAGTTCGATCATGGAATCGACAGCTCCAATCGGACTAAGCTGCTCAAACGGACCAGCGGTGCCACCACATCCCGCTATACTCCTGAAAGGTAGGCGAAGTCTGCAGACTTCGCTAAGATCGATCATTTTTGCTCCACAAGACATGAAAGCCTTATCCGACTAGGGATCATATTGGTTTCTTATATTCTTGAAGATTTCTACAATCTAAGGATTGACGTGCGCCACAAATAATCACACTCCTAAAAGGAAATGATATCTATCTCCAGATATCCTTTAGGATTATCCTAGTTTAATACAGATTCTCTATCCTAAAATGACTCTCTCCCGACTAGTATAAATACCCTCATCTAGGGCACATCTCTAGTAACACAATCAACACATATAACATAATCAATACATACTTTGCATTCTCTCTATTCTCTCGCCCATTGTTTGAGTCTTAATATTGCTTACTAACTTGACTGTCAGAGAGCTTTTGGCCGTACCATACCGGTACCTCACTACGCCACACATGAGAGATATGGTTGAGAGCTCTTGTTAAGCATATTCGAAGTACCTACGGTTTTTCATCCATCATTAAATTCCAATGACGATTTATGAAGACAATGTCGCACGTATCGATCAGGCCAAGATAGGACACATCAACGAAGTTAACCTTCCAGAAGCCTGTTTGAGGAATTGGTATGCATAACTATCTCATTTGCAATGCTTGTAGTTCTTGAGGGGAGTTTTGCCGAACTCAAGGGGGGTATCTTGAAGTACATTCACAATGTACTATTTTTACCTACGACCATGATCATTTTTACCATTAGAATTTTTTTATCCTAACAAGGTTTTGATGAGGCACTCATCCCAGGTTAGTCATATTCTTGTGTGCGTTTTACTACTTATGTCTTGAAGATGTTAAATATCGACATGTTGCACTAAATCACATTTTTCTCCTTAGACTATGGGTTTTGTCCCGTGAGTTTTACCATAGCCAGGTTTTGGTGAAACTTACTCTTACATGCAATCCCTATATAAGACTCGCATTTGCTATCTGTCTCGACTTTATCAACTGCTTCTACATTTGCATGAAGATCTGATGCGACTACTACTTCAGTATTTACAAAACATGAGGAATATTACTTACAAAATTTCTCAAGTCTCTTTTCTCTCCTTCTCCTCTCTGCCGATTCTCTCCCTTCCCTCTCCCTAAATATAAGTCACAACAGAAATAAACCATTTAAACATGAGCAGAGTAAAGAATAGAATCCTTTTTATGTAGTTTTATTTTAACAAACAAGAAAAATAAAATAAAATTGTCCTAACATCTAAAAATGTTTCAATCTCAAAATCATTTTTATGATTTTTCTAGCATTAAAAAAAAAGAAAATTAGAGTAAAATTGAAAACTTTAATAATTAAGCATATGTCAAGAACATCTTTTAGTTTTGACAAAAAAAACAACATATTTTAGTTTTTTTTCTAATCAATAAAAAATTTCAGTTTTGGCAGTTGGATATTTTTTATTGATTATTTTATTTTTAACGTACTTGTAATTCTTAGCAGTTGTTTTGTTCTTGTTGTTACTATTAGAACGTGATGCACTGCCCACACAAATGAATAAGAAAAAAAATAAAGTACAAAGAAGTCTAAAAATCATAACTAGATAAAACAGAAATTGCAGAATAAAAACTGCAATGCAGTGACTGAATCCAAGTTGATCATTTCTAAAATATCAAAAATATGAGAAAGAGGCTGCTGGTTGTACAAGTAATATGGCATTAATATGTAGTTTTTGTTTAATTGAGGTGCATTAGTGTACTTGAAAAGTCCATTGACCTCTTACTAATTATGATAAATATGATTGATATATGCCTAATATTATAAGTTTCGAATCCGATTGACCTAAAACCAAAACTCCCAAGAAATAACATAATACTTGCGTTCCCACGGAGGAATGCACAAAAGATCGACAACCTCACAAACTATTTGTTTTTTGTTGGCAACCTCACAAACTAGAAAATTGAAAAATGGTCAACAAAGTGAACTTCATATCCCTCATTAACGCACGTCCACACCCCTCTTAGCCTTTCCTCTCTCTCTCTCTCTCTCTCTCTCTCTCTCTCAACATCTCTCTCTCAACATTTGCATGGTTAGGGTTTCCAGTTACTTCTTTGCATGGTTAGGGAATTTCCACTTTACCATCCCCCAACCCCTTGGGATGGAAGTTCAAACAGATTTCAGGCGTCCATGAAAGCTCAGGCCGGCAATGTGTCCATAAATCTCAACAATGTTTACCCTTCAATTATTATTTCATGTGGAAAGGCTCGAGAGTCAGGCTCCTTCAGCTTACTTTACGGTGAAAATCCATTAAAAAAGTCATTCACACTTTTTTTGTTAGAGTTCGCATTGATCATCATCCTCACTCGTATCCTCCGTGTTCTTCTCAAGCCTCTCAAACAACCTAGAATTGTCTCAGAAGTCATTGTACGTTCCTCTCCCCCCTCCCTAAGAGATCTTGCATATTAATTTCTTACTATATATATGCATATAGAAAAATGTTCATGCACGCACTCTCTGAGCATTCAAGCTTTGATTCGAATGCCCAAAGAGTCATCTGCAGTTGAACCTTCATGTATGTATATATATCATTATAAAGTTCATATATTCTTAACTAGGTTTGTATGAAATTCATCATTTTTGTATTACAATTGACTTGATTAACTTTGTGTAGGGTGGTATATTCATTGGACCGTCAATTTTAGGCCGCAGCGAGAAATTTACCTCAGTTATGTTCCCAAAAAATTCACAATTCCTAGTGAAAAATATTGGGGCAATTGGATTCACTTATTATTTTTTCTTGTCCGGAGTGAAAATGGACCTTTCCCTAGTGAGAAAAGCAAATAAGAAACAATTGTACATATCATTTGCTGGAGTGCTCCTCCCTTTCATATTTATATCAATTGTTGCATTCAGTTTGCGCAAGTTCATGGACAAAGAACTAGCTAGAATTTCTTCACTCGGATTCATTTCCTCCGGCTTGGCCCTACCGTTGTTTCCGATCATCCACTCCATCCTCAAAGAGCTCAACCTTCTGAGCTCAGAGATCGGACGGCTGGCGTTGTCGATATCGGTGATCAGCGACGCGATAGGAGTTGGTGTAATGATTGTATTTGAGGCAGCTAAGCAAGGTGAGGGCAACCGCCTGGCTGTGTTATGGTACTTGATTTCTTTGGTTGTTTTTGTGGCCATCACTGTGTTTGTGATTAGAAGGAGTTTGTTGAGAGTTGCTGAGACCACCCCAGAGGGGCAGCCAGTGGACCAAGCCTATGTGGTGGCGATTTTGTTGGGGGTTTTAGTGATGGCATGTTTGGCTGATATGACCGGGATCGCGATCGCAAACGGTGCGTTCTGGTTGGGTTTGGCGATCCCAGATGGCCCTCCGCTTGGATCAACAATTGTGGAGAGGAGTGAGATGGTTATAGTGGATGTTTTGATGCCAATTTCCTTTGCAATGGTTGGGCTTTGTGTGGATGTGAATGCCATGAGCTCTGCTGGTTGGTCAAGCTTGAGTCCCTTGTTTGCCATCACTGTGACTGCCTATGTGGCTAAGTTGCTTGGGACCCTAATCACTTCTGCCTTCTTTGAGTTGCCACTCAGAGACGGTGTTACGCTCAGCTTCATGATGATCCTAAAAGGTCAAGTGGAGATAGTGGTTTTTCTCCATTGGATGGACAAAAAGGTAAACGTCATTGTCATACATATGAAAGAAATGTTAAATGGACTTATAGAAAGCATAAAGATCATGTGAAATGGCTGTTAATTTGTATTTCTTGCATTACATGCATGTCAATGTTAATCAACACATCAACTGCTATATGAATGTTAGGTGGTCAAAAAATATGACTGAAATCTTCCATTACTTGCATAAAAAAGGTTCTTAATTAGATTTGTTGCCAAGACATTTTATACCTAATTAGTATATAGTCTTTGACAATTGTTAATGTTAGTGAGAAACACTTCAAAAGAATCAAACTAGAGAAAACAACTTCTTACATATCAGTTTGGTGTTTTTCACTATGATCGAGTTTTGAGGAGCTTATTTGTGAAGAGCCCTACTATTTCTTTACACCGAATTGTGCTTATATCCAAACTGCAGTGCTTTTGAATTTAGGGTTTAGCATTTTTAGTTTTCCTAGAAAATCATAAATGAATCATATTTCTCTTCATCCGAACTCACTTGCTAGCTGTTTTGTGTGTATATATGCACAGATAATGGGGATTCCAGGGTTTACAATGATGGTGCTATCCATCACTACAATGACTGCAATATCCACACCCTTGATCAGCATCCTCTACGACCCAACAAGGCCATACATGGTCCATAAAAGGAGAACCATCCAGCACACTCCTCCGGCGGACACAGAACTTCGCATAGTCCTATGTATATATGATGAAGATAGCACAGCTTCCCTCATCAACCTTCTTGAAATTTCCAATCCAACTCTAAGCACCCCGTTTGTAATCTTTTCTCTCCGTCTCGTCAACCTTGTTGGCCGGGCTTCACCTGTGCTTATAGACCATGAAAATCAAGAAGAGCATGATTCAAAATATGCAGTTTGTCACACAATCCACAATGTCTTGCACCAATATCAAGAAACCAAAGGTGAGTGTGTTAGGCTCCATCCCTTCACAGCTATAGTGCCAAACAGAACAATGTACCAAGACATTTGTGACCTAGCTCTTGTGAAAAAGGCCACACTTATAATCTTGCCTTTTCACAAGGAGTGTTTGGATACTCTTGGAGAACAATTAACAGAAATTGTGAGGCATGGGGTTAGATCTGTCAATTCAAATGTGTTAGCCCATGCACCTTGCTCAGTTGGAGTTCTGGTTGACAAGGGTCATGTTAGACATAACCAACTGGCATTTAGGAACACTGAGCTACATTTTGCCGTGCTATTTTTGGGCGGAGCAGATTCTAGGGAGGCATTGTGTTATGCAGATAGGATGGCCGGGAACTTCAACGTGTCGCTGACTGTGATTCGGTTTCTTTCGCACAATTCCGTAGGTGATGATGAGATGGAGAAGAAGTTGGATGATGGGATTGTGACATGGTTTTGGGTGAAGAATGAGAGGAATGAGAGGGTGAGTTATAGAGAGGTGGTGGTGAGGAATGGGGAAGAGACAATCTCAGCCATTCAATCAGCGAATGATGATAATGAAAATAATTATGACCTTTGGATTGTGGGGAGGAAACAAGGGATCAATCCTGTGCTTACATCTGGTCTATCATATTGGAGTGAGAATGATGAGTTGGGAATAATTGGGGACTATATTTCCTCTCTTGATTTTTGTTGTACTGCTTCTGTGTTAGTGGTTCAACAGCAGATTTTGAGAGGGCAAGGGTCAGATAGTACACGTGGAAGGTTTGCATGTAGCCCCAGCCCTGCTCAAAAGGTGAAGGATTTGTTGATTTCATGGTGTAGGTAACTAGGGTTTGGTATTTCATAAACCAGATGTGTATGTATTGCTAGCTAGGTTAAGGCTTTGAAAAATGTCCTTTGAAAGAGAAATAGGGACTTGAAACCGGCTGAGGTAGAATAGAGTTTAGGTTAATGAATAAAATTTGTACTCATTTGAATGTATACTTAGTGATGTATCATATGTAATTACATGTATAGATACTTCATTTCATGTACTCATTTTATACCGACATAGTGAACTCAAAACATAAGTGCTTATTCTCGACTCTCTAACAAAGCTAATCATCTTCATTACAAAAGAAATTCTTATTAGCACTCCATAAAAGTCATATTCTTACACTCGTTTCTTATTATTAAAACATAGGGGAAGAAATGCACTTCCATGACTGCATATGAATCTTTTAGAGTGCCGATAACAGCTTCTTACGGCAAATAAAAAGAGATCCAAATGAAATCATGTACTATTATGATGGAATCATCTTGTATTTGTTGAACTCAATTTTGATGCTGCATCTAAACAAAATTCATAGACTTTGAAGGGGGTATAATGAAAAACATGTATTTTGTTTGTTATACAAACGATATTGGGAGAGGATAGACTCAAATACCACACCTCAAAAATAGGAAACTGATGCTCATAACCTCTTAAGCTACAAACCTTTTAGATTATGAGTGTGCTGAACAAATCGTTGGGTGAATTTCAAACCCCAACCATACCAAATTGTTTGGATTGCTAATATTGGGCTTATAATTACCAATTCGAAAGTCCATTTACAAATCATAACAAAGAAACTACTTTCGATTGGAGTCCAAGCCCAAATCTCTCACTTCCTTCCACCTCCTCTCCCTCCAGGACCCTCCACTCTCTGCAAAGTCCTCCATTGTTGTGCAGTAAAACTCCCTCCTCTCTCTCTCTCTCTCTCGATACAGCTTCGCTGATACAATTCTCTTTCTGTTTTATCTGATATATTTCGAGAATTGAGCAACTACCCATATCTTAATTTCATAAAAGACGCGACTTTTAGCTGAACCACTCACAGTGAGCTCCAGATTAATCCGACCCACAAAGGTTTTACTCATTCCAATCATGCTTTCTTGATCGAAAGGCATTGCTATCGAATTTTCATTACCAGAATTTTCGAAAAGGAGATACCTTTCAACATCTTCCTGCAGCAATGGACGACGACGGGTCCAACCCATTGCGCCGAATGTCGAGTCGAACTCGCAAGGTCGCTTCAAAGATGACTGCTGCCCTCCAGAGCAGTGACAACCGCACGCAGGTATACATATATATATTGGTGTTTTTTTTCTGTGAATTTGTATAAGTTTATTGGAGTTGATGGGTTATGCTGGTTGGTGTTTTAGGCAGCCCTTGCTCGGCTTGAAGCCTTGGAAAATGATAATGCTGGTTTGGAAACGGTAGAAGTTAACGACGACGATGAAGCTTCTCTGGATGATGATGATGGTAATTTTTTATGAAGCTTCTTTTAATCTTTCTGTTTTGGTTTTTTATTTTTTATTTGTTTTCGAAAAGAAGTTATTTTCTTGTGTTAGGCAGTGAGTTTAGACTCTGTTAAATGATTTTGCATTCGAAATCAAAGTGCATTGCAGTTTTATATGTACCTGTTAAGCTTTTGGTTGTTGGGAAATGCTTATGAAGTTATTAGCTATGGTGTTTAAGAATGGCATTCAATGGTATGTAAGAACGGAAGAGATTCGTGAAGTTATTTGAGCATGTGGTCTATCGAAAGCAATTGTAGGTTAGGTATTCTTAGTGGGATTTTGTTGTTCTGTTCCAATCGAATTTGGTTAAATTAATAACTAATCATTTAGGAAATGTCTTCTGCAATTGTTGATGGAATGAAAGAAAAGAAATAACAATTTGAACTGCTGGTGCAGTTTTTATGACAAAGAAGCAGTCTAAGGGCACCAAGCGTAAAACCCGACAGGCAAAAGCTCTTGAGGCCAAGAAGGCCCCAAGAACATTCCTTGAGCTTGTACATGAGGTAACAGGGATTTTGCTGTACGTATTCTTTTAGGATTTCAATTGCCTTGATGTGTCTTTCTTTACATAATTTTCCTCATGGAAACAGGCAAATCTTGACTCCTTGCCTCCTCATGTTCCTTCCTATCTGAAGGCAGCAGTGGGACCTCCAAGCTCTACCTCCCGCCGCCATTTCTGTACTGTTTGTGGTTCTTCTGCTACCTACACATGTGTGAGGTGTGGGGTGCGCTTCTGTTCGGGTCGTTGCCAGAATATACACAATGATACTCGATGTCTGAAGTTTGTTGCCTGATTGGTGAGTGGTTTGAACCAACATATGCAACTTTTGTTAAACTGGATGCTGACACATGTTGATAATCCATAACTATCATTTACTGTGTTGTTAGTAGTTACTGTAATCTTGTTTATATTGTCGTTTTGGTTTTAGTCTCACTGAGAAGTAGGTGTACCATCATTTACACTAACATTTTGTTCTAAGGCAAATGGTTCTGAAAAAGAAAGAACGAAAAAAACATATGTCCAGTTGTGGTTAATTGAATTTCCCCTGCACTCCAAGAAATTGCATCTCCTTACTAAATACCATATGCTTCGCATATCACGTGTCTTCCCTGCTTTTTTCTTTTTACTGTTTGTTAATAGATTGAGGAAGATTAGTTAACTTGGTTATGATCTCGTGTTCGGAGTTGAGTTTACCATAAGAGTTGCATTAGTTTATTTCTAGAACGGTTTTATGTAGACTGCACAGTGCTCCCTTGGGGAAGTTAGCACCATCTCACCACATATAAGCTAGGTTTATGTCATGTCGTGTTTCCTTCATATTTTGAGCTATCAACTCATCATCCGAAGGCTGGAATGAATAAGATATGCAATCTGAACTGTTTCAAATCTGATATTCGTTTCCTTGAATTCGGAAACAATTCATAACATGATAACTTAGCTGCTTGTTGGAGCACTGTCCAACTCTTGACTCGATACTGAAAAAGAAATCACAATGGGAACTCACTGACAAATTCAAACTAACCAATACATAATAATCTAAGAACGCAAGATAACAGCAAATCTTGCAATTTCAATAGTGAAATCCAACTACTAGTGTGATCTTCTGCTGATAATTTAGCATCGGGGTAGATCTGCTGGAGGAGGAATTACAGACTGTAATGGTCCGTTTCCATTCTCGACTAGAAAAGCCATTGCCAAACCCAGGAAGAGATGTGCATCTAAGTGACAGTGCATCAGCCAGACACCTATTTGGATCAAGAAGTAAAAAGATATCAAAATAGTGAACATATAGAAGTTAGAAGAAAGCTTATGATATGAGATTAGCATGTTACCTGGATTATCAGCCTTAAATCGAATAGCTACCCATCCTCCTGGAGGTGTTCCGATGGTATTCCTCTGTGGTGGGTCAACGAGGTTAAATTTTGCTGGATCTGTTCTGGGGTTGTAGTTTCCGAATCCTGATCCAATCACGTAGAAATGGTACCCATGAAGATGCATAGGATGGTCCTCAGTAGTCACAATACTGGTGTCCTGCATCACTATTTGTACATTAGCACCATACTTCAACTTGTAGAGCTTAGTTCCACGACGAGGTGACCATAGTCCCCGGGGCACATTTCCGGTATAATTGAATTGCACAGGAGGAACCGGTGGAAAGTCTGTGGTGAAGACACCGGGTACACCATTGTAGGCAGCTTGCATTAAGGAGGTGGTTCTTGGGAATACAAAGGAAACATTGTTCATGCTCGCTGCAAAGCGGGTGTTATTTGGTCCTTGACACCGGGGGCTGTTAGGAACTGTGCAGTTATTCAGTCCTAAACCCACAATGAAATACAGGTTCTCGTCAATCTGCGTGGGGACTTTGACCTGGGATGGGCTCTTTATCTGAGCAGTGTATGCAGTAGAAGTTGCTGTGTCGTTGTAAGCTGGCAATCTAGGCAATACTGGTGCTAAAGGTTTGCCTTGCTTTGAACAAGCAGCATTCTTGTACTCAAGGATAGCAGTGGTGGTGGTATTGTCGAAGGGCGCATTCTGGGCAGTCTGATAGGCACGAGCAGCCAAGTAGTAGCGAGCAGGGGGCTGATCAGCAGTAACCAGAACATCGGTTGTTTGGCCAGGTCCTACCATGATAACTCTGGTTGTGAAAGGTTTTGTGTAAGATGCATCAGCGCTCACAACAGTCACTTGGTGGTTGCCAATGGTAAAGAAGAGTTCTTGATTGAGTGCAGAGTTGATGATTCTCAGGAGAAGTGACTCGCCCGATTCGACAGGTATTCGAATGGTTTCTGCATTGCCATGTTTTCTTATGTCAACACACTGTACATCATTTTATTTTTGCATATTTAAGCAAGTGGACTTTAGCAAACCTTGTTTGGAACATCTGTAAAGATCACCAGGCTGGCCATTAATGGTGTATGCATCAGAGGTGTTGGGTGCTCCTCCTGTGAAAGCCGCGAGCCTCTGGACATCAAGGGGGTTTCGGTCAAACCATTCCCCGAGAAGAAGGGGAACTTCTCGTTTCGGCATCGAGAAGGGGTAGGGAGAACCCAATCTAGGGTAGATGATGAGGGCTCCATAGACAGTGGCTCTAAGCCATCTGCTGTGAGCATGCCACCACAAAGTGCCCTCTTGGTCTGTGATTGTGAACCTATATGTGTAAGTAGCTCCTGGTTGGATAGGGCACTGTGTGACGTATTCAGGTCCATCAGCCCATGGATTTCTCTGCTGCTTCAGTCCATGCCTGAAAGATATAGAACAATAAGCATTACACAAACTTCGCGTGGGTGCTAGACAGACATTCAGCCGTATATAAACCATGATGTAGTCCCCCTACACCTACACTTATTTCTTGACTAAAAGTTTGTAACCGGTTCTAGAGGCATTGTACTCCTGAATACAACACTCAATCGTCAGAGCATTGTACTCCCGAGTTCCTTAAAACGAGTCAAACCCTCTTTGTGTTGTTAGATATGGGTTGGACCGGAGCTTTATTAGCAGCAGAAAATTTAAACGAATCGTAAATTATGGAGAATGAATACCAGTGGATGGTGATATTGTATTTTGCTCTGTTGGTAACTTTGACGGCAACAGAATCTCCATTTCTGACCTCCAATGTTGGTCCGGGGAACTGACCATTGACTGTGATTGTGGTGTGGGTTCTGCACAGCCTCCTCACCGGCTTTGCTTCGACCTATTTCAGAATTTCGACACACAAAACAAAGGCGTTATGAATACGAATGCGAATATGAAGACGACTATGTATACGAATGAATGAATACGTACAACGAATTCATGGTAGTGATCTTCTGCAACAGAGAAAGAAGCTAAGAAAGTGAGGAAGGCAAGAAGGCCAAGCAGAAGGGTAAATTTGGAAGCCTCCATTGCTTTGTTGAATGAAACTTGTAGTAGCAGTAGTAGTGTGAGCTTAGACTTGTGAGGGAGGACCTATTTATAAATTCTGGATTTAGCGGGAAAGGGAAGAACAAATATTCATTTTTTTTTAATTTTATATTTTGAGAGACTGCCCATGCAAATTAGGTTTTTAGGTCAACGTTGGACACTTAAGATCTTTCGGGACATATTAGTCCAACCATAAAGGGGATTTGGTTCACCCACTACGCCCTCTTCAATCAAGTGTTAAACATATGGAGATTCAATGCTTTGAGCATGTCAAAGTTCTTGTGAATCTTAAGGGATCAATGCACTTTTGGTGCCTTAATTTAGTAGGGTTGAACTAAGGTCATAAGTCTTGATCACAAAATTTATCAAGGAATGGAGAGTTATGCTTTACTTGATGTGAGCAATCGAAAAGCTCGATGGTCGGAAAATGTTAACTATTGACGGTCGAGTGTACTATTTTGTCAAACTCTCAATTTAGACTGATGCAAACAACATAACATGCTAGATTGTCTGACAATACAAGACATGGTTATTGTCGTTCTATTTTGTGTTTCATCATCTCCATACTTGGCAAGCGAATTACACTACCACTTAGTCCATCATCTATCATGCCTTGTGGACCAAGACATTTTCAAGATTTTAACGTTTCATTTTCAAAATTGACTCATTCACCCAATTTTTTTTACTATTTTTCTTGTATTTTTCAAGCCAATAAATTATATATAGGGACAGTTAAAAGGGGGTTGAATTTTGGTTTGATTTGGTAGGGAGGAAGAAGAAAGGAATAACTTTTGTTGCATTAGTTGACTACTTTTTCCGTTATGAAATTGATGGAACAAACTTCCACCTTAGGAATAGGAGGAGGGTCCATCCATGGACATAACAAGTTTCTTACTCTTATCAGCTCCACCATCCTTCACTGAATAATTTCAATCCTGCTACACAACAATTAGGGTTTCTAACCACTTTGACATATTAAAACCAATTAATTCTTTTGTGTATACTCTACGCCGAATACCCAATGAAATATATATACTTTACAGACAAGCATACTAAAAAATGTATTCTACAGACGATTACTCTACAAAGCAAATGATTGAACAAAGATACCTCGAAGTGTCACTCATTAGTTGAAAACCTTAGTTCTTCTTGAGTAAACCATTGACTAGTGTAGCTAATCCCATGTTTGTTAAAAATAAGATTTGTTAGTTAACCAACAAGGATTAAAAATAATACATTCCGAAAGCGAAGCAGGATCACACTAACCCCTGTGAACAGCTTCACTAAGTTTGCATATTTCTTTGATGGGTTTTTTTTCAAAGTGTTTAGTATTTGTTTAAACATCAATCAGGGCACTAATTAGCATGATGTGTAGTTAATCTTGTGTATTAATTTCTTAATGATTTGAAATGAAGCAGGTACTCCAGATTTTCCTTGTAGCAAAGAGGATCAATGTCTTGGAGGCTCTCTCAGCCAATTAGAGAAATTCTTATGAGATGTATTAGGTAGCCTGCCAACTGACTTTGGAGAAATCAAATCGTACTTCATAATTTCTTGGTTCCTAATCTTGGAAACTTTGGTAGACTGACATGACAAAACACGCATCCACCTCATTTCACATAAGCTACTCATATTGCTATTTGACTGCCGTTCATGAGATTTGAAACTCACGGCCTCCGCCAAAGTTCAGACTGATTTGACTGCCACCAAACTGAGAACATGTTTGAAAGTGCATTTAAAATAAGTAAAAGCGCTTTCAAATCACCAAAGCACTTAGGACCATATTTGGCAAAAAAAGTTTAAAATGCTTTTGAATTCTAAAAAACACTTACAAATGCTTTCTAAAAGCACTTCAAATGCTTTTCCAAAAAGCACGTACATTTTTATTAAAAATTTTAATGTACTTCTAATAGAATAGCTTTTACTAGAAGTACTTCAGAGCATAAGTGCTTTTTAAAAAAACAATTCTAGACGAGCCCTTAGTTTTCTCATCAATATGCTCCATTAATCTTGACTCATAAGACTCTAACCACATGAAGCAACATGAACCAAAGAACTAATACTTTGATCAACGACATTTCACAAAAATTTTGACAAATTATGAGAGATGAAATACCAGACAACAAAAATCGGAAGATACATTGTCCAAAATTTGTGCCTACGAAAAAATTACTCAAGTTACAAGCCTGTGCCAACTCTCAAACACACCGAGGAACAAGTAAAGAAAAAACTGTTGTTTGTACACTGCCCAACAAGAAAAATACAGCACAACTGCTAACAGAGCAGAAGTAAACCACCGCCGGCACAAAACCGCAAAAAAAAAACCAGTACAAAAGTTTTACTGACAAGGGAACCATCAATCTCCTTCGATCTCTTGCCTTGCTGGATCACAAAAAATTGGACAGCACATGAAACATCACAATAACTTCGACAATCATTCTTCAGACTTGAGCTATCTGCTGTTTCAATGTCTGCAACAACTTTAGTTTGGATTCACAGATCCGTAGAAACTCGGACAGCACCGTACATTTCCCAGTTATTAGCTTCCGTGCAACATCAGGAGGACTCCAAGACTTCAATGCTCGGGAGATTCTGTCACCAACCTCTGTATCATTTACGGATGAGATATAAGTTTCTAGAATATGGAAAACCTGCCCAGGGCCTTCATTCTGTCCTTTATTCTGCAAAGAGGAGAGTAAAGTCTCCAAACTTTCATCCTCTGGCCTGTTGATCTGTTCTCTTAACCATTTCATAACTTTTTCCAGAGTATTACACAGAGACTGGACTGAATCCCGCATATGGGACAGGCTAGAATGATCTGGAACTCCAGTTTTCTTCTTCTTCTTTCCAGACGGAAGAGATGACCGAGTGCAAGATTGGATTACAAGAGCATGCCAGGCCAATGGTTCTGTAACCAACTGCACCAGAACTGGGACATCAACCCAAGGAGAGCTAATTTGAGTCTCCATCGAGCTAACTTTCTCCGAAACATACTTCTCCAACAGCGAATCCACACAGTGCCATGCTCGGGACAGACCCGCATCACCATTTGCTTGCCCAATTTCATGGGAACTCAAGTTCCATGCATTCAGAAACACAGAAAAACTTATCCAGTCAATCAAGTCCGCACCAAAGACCTGCAACAACAGTTAATTTATCCAGTCAATCAATCTCGTCTGATACACTGTCAACATATGGGTGCTCTCACCCAGAGCACCCATATGCATGTGGGTTCAAATCTTCGCAGGAATAAAGCATATCTTTTGATTAATAAACTTTCCTGGCTTCACTTCTTTCAAATTTCAACAGAAATTAGGGAATTCACAAAACTATGTGCAAGTTTTTCATTTTTCTTTAACATCACAAATATATGGAGAGAAAAATGCCAAATGAGTGTAGATTAAAATTGGTGGCGCAATACTACCTCAAATGACTTTTGGCCACTAGAGACCCCTAAAACCACTTCTATAGCACCATTTAGTGTGAATCCCAACATTTTTGCATAGCGCTCAAGCAAACTCTTAAGCTCTGAGGGGACTTTAGGGTCAGATGTTGTTCCATTGGCCTCGAGATTTTCTTTGAGTGAAGTTGAAGCATTCTGTATGGACAGATAAATCATCCGAGGAAGAAGGGACTTCCTCTCAATAACTCTCCTTACATTTGCTTCCCTTTCTTTCACCTAAATTTGGCACAAGCAGAAGAAAATTTATATTACAGAAGGCAATGAGAAAAACTCAAATAGATTAGTAGGGTGTTATTGACACAGGGTAACTTCATGGAATCAACTTCTCCAAATCACCATCAATAAAATACATATTAGTTGTACAACAGTACAAGACAGAGTTTCATACCGAGTTCTCTTTCGGACAATAGGATACTCCTTCAAAAGGACCTGACATCATTGATAAATCCCAAGTCAGTTCTAGAAACTATTATCAGAGGCGAAAACAAGGCACAAAACAAAACAAGACCATAGTATCGAGTGCAAGAACATATATTAAAAATAGAAACTAATGCTCTACTCTTAAATTGGAGAAATAATAATTGCCCTTAGTTCTGTGATCCAACACTTATACATTACAGTTATGCAATGTATCAACATGCCAACAATTGTTGCTCATATTTTTTGTAGCGAAGTTGTACTGACCTAAAAGATAGTTTCTTTCTGAAGTTGGTGCCCACCATGGACGGGATTGCAAATCTTCATTGAAGGTCAAAGATTTGGATCCAATCTCATTAGAGAGTTCAACAAAGTGAACCCCACATTTCAAGCTTTCAAGAACAGTCTAAAAGAAATAAACATACACATGTTAGCTATCATATGAACGAAAATGCATTCAATGAAAAATTGCAAACAAAAGTTACCTCTTCATCATCAATGTTATCTGCATTCTGCTTTAACTGTAGAATGGGTCCTTCAACCTTCGCCACTAGATACTGATTAGAGTGTTGCAGTCTTTCTTTAAACTGGACAAATTCAATTACCTGGAATAAAAAATAGTTTATTATAATCAAAAGTCTTGGTTTTCACAAAATAACATTTATTTAGTATCCAGAGAGAGTGTGAGAGAGAGAACCTGGAGTCGTGTATCATGTGTTATTAAGAACAAGATCAGGTAGTGAAATAAAGAAATGCATAATGAAAAATACATTACATACTTTTGAATAGTTTCTATGACGATAGGCAAGAAATGTAAGGTCTGCTGATTCTCTTAAGTGGTCATCCATAAACTTGAGATAATCCTTTAGCAAATTATTTAGATCAGCCCATAGGGGAGACACCAACATCTGGGGTAAAATATGGTGTGAAACAGTTTCCATCAAGATATTTTTCACATCCAACGATTTGAACCTAAACAAGAATAAAAGAAGTAAGGCATTGACATAAATTTAGTAAAAGTAACATAAACAATAAAGCCCAGTCATAGCCACTAATCAGCAAGTGATTGGCATGGCATAATCGGACCAACAACAACAGTATTCTTTTAGCATAACAAGTTCTAGGGTTACATTAATTGTTATTTACCACTCATATGCTAACGTTAGGGCACCTAAGTGAGAATACAAGTGCAGCAACAATATCTTGTACTGCCATACGTATCTGCAAAACAAACCAAATTAATGTTACATAAGCAGACAGAATAAAGATTCCTATGGATAACAATGCAAAATTTTCTCTATGGATACAAAACAATGCATAATTTGATTAACAAGGAAGTAAGTCCTAAAGCAAAGTATCATGTTGATTAGGCACATTAAGCCATAAAGCTAAGAAAATGCACTCAGGCTCCATTTGTTCAACTGGAAATTGAATATTAAAAAGAGAACATAAGGCTTTGAAAACATATATATTGGTACCATAGTAATTAGGATGCTCTATGTGCTTGTGATGTGACAGAAGATCAAGAAAACATGACAAAATATATTATAGACTTGATGCCATGGTGCACAACATCAAGTTTAAAACAATAGTACCCATAATAATGATAAAAATAATAGGGGATCCTCACTTTCGGATGGTCAAGCCAAACTCCAATACCATAATTGCTTCAAAATAGTAGCCGAAATTCCTCGTACGCCAGAATAACTATACCGAAAACCACTATAAGTATGAGACTAGCCTCAATAAGAGTATTATTTATAATTAACAACTTACAAACAGAAAATTGGTTTTAGTAAAACAAGCCAAGAAATTCGTCAAGTCACTACAGAAAAATACATTTGTAGATGTATGACATACCTGAATCAACGCATTGCATGCCATTGAGAGTAGCTCCTCGCCATGCATACTCTCTTGTGAATCCAAGTCCTTCGAAAGTGGAAGGTTTTGACAATACATCTCCACCATCTGCACAGCAGATCCCTCAAGTTCTGAAGAAGAATGGCTAAAATTAATATGGTATGACTCAAAGGACAGCTTAATAACATGTTTTTACTGTCACACTCATGGTAGACGCAATAAGTATACAAAAAGAAACCAAAGAAAAAAAGGACACCAAGCCAACATTCAAGAAGAGCTACATTTGACTTGGGCTTCACCAACCAACTGACAAATAAATTGGTTGCATACTACCTATGAAGACTAACACTTACTGAAATCCTCCCACAAACCACATCCCACTAAGAAAATAACCAATTCCGTGGAAAGCAAACACCCTTCCCTCCTCTAAAAATTAACATCAAAACATACTACTGCAACTCATCACCCATCTAGTCCTATCTACTGCTTTTCATCTGTTAAAGCACTGCTCACACAAAAATGAGACCATTGAATGTGACTAACGGACTAAGTAACATAATATGCAAGCCCTACATCCATGTTGTTTGCAATCTGGAAAAAGTTTGGGAAAAGAACCCTCAATGGAGACTCCCCATATCATAAATCATCCCAAAACCTGATCTAAGGCCCATAACCAATCTCAAAGAACATCAAGTTAGAGAAATAATACCACCACCTTCAGATATGACTTATGAGAGGTATTCTCTAGGCACGTCATAAAAAGAAATTCAACAGATACAAGATTAAGAGTCGCACCACCCACAGGAAGCTTGAATGTGTTTCCGATCAATTCTTGAATTTTAAACAGTGTTATTGACTGCCCAAGAACTTTTGTTGGAACAGATGAAATGGAGTCAGAGCTTTCCTTCAACTTCCCCAGCAGTTCTGCCTTCTTATCCGGGGTTAAAACTTCAAGAAACATCTCGACATCAGAAGTGAAGCAGGCCAAGTGACCAAACCTGTGGTTGAAAGTAAATCAAACGATTTTCTTTGCAATAAAAATTGTTTCTTCTTCAAAAAATAGTAAATCAAACGATCAATTTGAAACTGTAGTTCTATAAATTCGATTACAATATGCAAAAGTACATATCATTACTAGCAAGCCTACATTTGAAAACAAAATGACTGCAGCTTTATAAATTCTGCTAGGTCATGTAAGTTAATAATTTTTCGAAAGTGAATAAACTTCATCCTTCTAACCACCACAATGAACAACACAAAAACATAAATAGCCAACTCAAGAGTGAAAACTGTAGAGAAGATGGGAAATTCGTAATATACCTAAGAAAGTATTGGATTAGAGACTCCATTAACTTGTCATCATCCCCCTTGCCATGTAAGTGCCTCCTCCTTTCAATTTCAATATTTGCTAAGTATGGAGACCTTAAAAAATTATCACCGATGTTTTCAAGTAACTTTTGTACAAAATCCGATGCACTTGACATGCAAGAATCAAACTGCAATCCAATAAGCAAAATTCAAATTCTGAACAAAAGATTGCAAGGCTCAGCTAGAAATATGCATAACAGACCAAAATAACACAGAAATAGAAATTCAAATTAACTAAGGGTAAACATGAACCACTCAAGTCTCTAATAGGAAAAGAAAAAAAACATAAGTTTGTACCACTTCATCTGCCAAGTTTGAAATCTTGCACTCAATGAATTTTGGAGGATGAATTGGATCTGTGATGGCCATATTGCACCAATTGCTGTCATCCTCCAGCAAACAACCGAGGTAATGTAGGAAACAATCCCAATCATCAGGACTGCCAGATGAAATAAACAATACTAAGAGTCAAAATCTCTGTAATGAAAATAAAGCGATCCGAAAGACAGAAAAAGCACATCAAGGCCCTGGATAAAAACAGGCAATCAATATTTAAATAACTTATCCTTCAGGATATATAAGTTAATTATGCTGATAATGTGCCCACATATCAGTAAATACTACAGTGAAACATATATGGAAAAGGTTTTCTTAAAACAATATATGGACAAGGTACTGATTCAGAAGGCATAAAAAGATGAACAAATGAAAGGGAAGGGGTACTGCCTAGCATGTCTTGTATGCTGCTAACAGAAATTTAGCAGCACTAACTTGAAAGGAGGGCATCAAAACTCCTTCAATCACTTTAAATAAAGACAAAATCAATACAAACCTATCCAATCAGAAATAATCAGCACACCCCATATAGACCATAAGATTAAAGGCAGTCAAGAACATACTACAATCTTGTTCAGATTTCTCACAGTTCTGGCTGAAAAAAAGTAGCTGCCTTGCATGCTAATACTGGAAGATTATTTTTATAATGACAAAAAGTTTTCGCAAGCATACCATAATTCTAGGATTTTTTGAAATATGCTGGCAGCAGCAGCGTAGTCACCTGCCCGAGCATGAAGCCTCCCCTGTCAACTTAAAGTCAAAGTGGACAAGTTGATAAGAAAAGCAAACAAGTGGCAAAGAACCATTCAAGCTAGTAATTAAAAGAATTAAAAGTTTGACCCAAAAAAAGGAGACTCAAACAAAGTAAACTAGCTATATGCAGTGGTATATCCTATATCAAGGCTTTCATTTGTGTGCACATGAGTTATTTCTTTGGAGAAAACTAACTTATTCATCTATTCATATGTCACCTCATTAAACTAATTCTTATGGATAACAAAACTTGTTTAGCAGTCCACCTTTCATAAGCAGTATATTAGATTTTACAACAATGTCAACTGTCTGTCTTCCTTGAATGTGTATCAAACTCAATTTGAATGTGAATTTGTACTAGTGGATCTGTGATGCAATGGGTATACGTCTTGTTTCAAGATACATCCACTATAATTCTATTTTATTTAGATATAATAAGTATAGGTATATATTGGATGAATTGAATTCAATGACAGACACCTGTTGGCAAACAGGTGCACCCTTTCATCTTTTCTACTAACGTGATATGTGATCTCAACCTCTGAATTTTTCTAATCATTTTCAAATAGAGTCCTTTTACAATATTCATTTCTTTCGTTAATTAGAACTCTTCCTAAACGAAAGGAATGGCATTAACTGACAAGGACATATGGAAACATTTGTATGTACATAACACGGACGTTTAGATTCAAATCCGACCAGTAGATTAATGACTAATCCTCAAGAAACGAAAGCTTTAGAAAGTACCTGTATGCGTAGCTTGTCAACTTCAACCATCAAAAGTGATCCTAATTTTCCAGAGAGAATTTCCAGAGCGTCCCCATATTTGGCTTGTTGTTCCAATATGGAAACATAGACCATAAGAGCTGAAGCCAAGTACAAACTTTTAGCTCATGAATTAGAGGTGTCCACCAACACAAAATTACGATTCGAATAAATAGTGAAGAAAAACAATGTATACCTTCAGGCTCATGCAAGCTATGGGAGGCAACATGCTTCTTAACCAAACCTTCGGCTAAAGTTAATAGCTTCTCACTCCCATTGCCACAAAAAACCTAACAGAAATTCAAACCCCATAATATAAGCAAGTGTATAATATATTTCCCATTGTTTCATGTTTTTCCATTTGGTCAACAAGAATCAACTTTATACACATATAACAATAATTCCAGTAGAAAGATTGTATCTTTAGTCCGGCACAAAGAAAGCCGGTGTTACCTGTAACTGGATGCTACACACTGCCCATAGCAAAAACCTCTCCTCCCCAACAAGCTTGTACATTTTTATTGCTGTCTGATAAAAAACATTTATACAACAATAAATTACACGAAACAAAAGACACAACGACGGATATTATATACGAATGAAAAGGCAAAGACCTGTTGCTGTTTTACGAACGAGTATTCCCGAACATAGCAGTTGAAGAGGCCCATCATGAGCTCCAAATTGTTGGAAAACTTCCTGCAAGCGTATTCGTAACAGCTCGTAGCCATTTCCACTGGTTTTACAAACAAAACAGATAAGAAATTCGGCAATGTGTGCATTCTGTGTTTGCTACAAGACAGTCAAGAAACGTAAAATGTATATATACTGACAGTGATCGAGCCGTTGGAAGACGATTTGCAAGGTGCTGAGAGTGAGATCGTCCATCAAAACGGAGTCGTTTGAGTGCAGAAGCTCCTTGGCGTTCAGGCAAACGGACAATGCCTCGTCGGATTTCCCCATCCTCTCCAGGACGAGAGCTTTAAGCGCCTGCGAAGTGAAAACGCCGCCAAGAAAGTTTTTGATACGAAAATGTAAAGAGCAAAACGACGTCAGATAAGGAGGGGGAGCGAGAAATTACCAGGCAGTAGGGCGAATTGGGGTACTTGGAGAGGAGGGCGGTGACAAGCTTGAGAGCGTTCTTGAATTGGCGAGAATCGATGGCGTCCCAAATGGGTCGGACCCGGCGCTCCGGTATGCCTCCGGCCAACCCGAACTTGGACGCCATTGGAGGTCTGAATTTTTAGGGTTAGTGAGGTTGTGGATTGGAGAGAGAGAGAGAGAGAGAGTTTGGACACTCTTCTGCGCGCTACTTTGAAGCTTTGGAAACGCACAACGGGGAAGACGCGAAGTAAAGAAAGTCAGTGAAAACGAAAACCTAATCTGAGTGTTTGGATGCGATGTTAGTGGATTCACCCTACTATAAAATGATCCGGGTCGGAGAGGATCCGAGTACCGGTTCTCCAACACTCCGTTTGGATATTTGGGTTTGAGCATATGACATCACTATACAGTATTAACATTATAATGGGAATTGTTATTTTCATATAATTTATTATTTATAGAAAAATTCTTTCAATTTAGTCGGTCATTCATATAGATTAAAGATATTCACGGTTCAATCTGAGAATGTTGCTTGTTACTATAATTCGTGGATTTGTTTGACACGTATAGATGGTTAAATAGTTTTCCAAATTAAATAAATTTTTTCTAAAAATAATTTTAAGATGATCATAAAAAAAATGATTGATTCTAATTATGACGTTTGCATAGTTAAATAATATTACATTACAAGAGAGGTAGTATTATCCTATATTAGGTAGCAACATTGCACTTTCGTTTTTTTTATGCAAACATATGAATGCAAAGTATTTTGATGCTTTATTACTTTCTTAATAGGCAATTAGTCTAGGAATGATAGCGTTTTGGATGTAGACGGGTATGTCATTATTATACTGATTTGCACAGTAGAGCAAATGGGGGATTCATAGTGTATATGAGATTTCAATAACTAGTATAGGAATGACAATGATTTAAATGTGATTCGAAGATTTCAATAAAAAAAGTTTCAATAAAAATCACAAATATGATAAAAATTTGGTTTACTCTAGTATCTTGTATATTATGATAAATGAAGGTACGCCATTAAATCTTGAATTTTGTATTTTTAAACAAAAATCTAACGATTAAAACATTCGAAGTATCGAATGCTCCAGGACACACAAAAAAGTCTCCTCCAGACAAACCATCCAACATGAAACAAATTCTCTTCTTTTATTTAGTGTCTTATTTCTCCTTTCGCACTACTGCAAAGTAATCAACAGCATAACCCCGATGTTGATTGATCATGTAATGTCCAACACAAATCTCTTTAAATTAAGACATGTATATATTGAAATAAAAATATAAAAAAAAACCGTAGTAAACAGTTTCAAAAGTAAAAACAAAGTACCCCGAAACAACACTCCAAACTCCAAAAGCCAAAAATATCATCCCATCCAAAACCCGAATCCAACGAACTAAACCCGTCGTCGTTTTTTGCTCACGGATTTATCGTTATTTCTCAGCACACCCCCCCAAATAACACGTGACTCTCCCTCACCCTCTTCCTCCCTCACTCGATCGTCTTCTCCACCCAGCCAGCTGTGCCAAGTTCCAGTCAAGTCTTCCCACTTCTGCAACTCCCCGAAAACCCCAAAATGCCCCTCAAATCTTAGACTAATTACTTCCTCCTCCAACTCTTTTCTTCTTCTCCTATTGGTTTTGTTCTGGTGAAGGAAGGAGATGATGGGCTCTGAGAACCGGGGCTCCGACGAAGCCCACCTCCACGCGCCGAAAGAAGAAATGGAGAGTCTCGTCCTCGACGATCAATCGAACGGCAGTAAATCGTACTCGAATTATCGCAGCGCCATGTCGTCGCTCTCCGATACGACACACCCTCTCTCGTCGTCGCCGTCCTCGTCCCAGATCGTCTTCGCCGCCGCCGCCACCGCTACAACAACAACGCCAGCCGACGCGGATCCTCTTTTTGCGCCCGCACCGTACCGCGATTTTCGAAACCCTAGCTCCGCTCCGGACAACTCCACGTACCTCGACCCGCCTTCTTACGCCGACGTGATCTTCAGCCCCTTCGATGCCGAAACCGCCGCCGAAATCAACGGAATCGAGAGTCCCGGTAAGAGCTACGACAACTCCAGCTCGTACTCTCTCTCGCGATCTCCGTCTTCCTCCTCCGAGTACATCAAAATCACGGTCTCGAATCCGCAGAAGGAGCAGGAAAGCGCGAATTCGATCGTTCCGGGAGCTAACACTTACGTCACGTACCTGATCACGACTCGGACGAACATTCCGGATTTCGGCGGATCCGAATTCGGAGTCCGGCGGCGGTTTCGGGACGTGGTGACGTTATCGGACCGGTTGGCAGAGTCGTACAGAGGGTTCTTTATACCGCCAAGGCCGGACAAGAGCGTGGTGGAGAGTCAGGTGATGCAGAAACAGGAGTTCGTGGAGCAGAGAAGAGTGGCATTGGAGAAATACTTGAGGCGATTGGCTTTGCACCCAGTGATCAAGAGAAGCGACGAATTGAAGGTGTTTTTGCAGGTGCAGGGGAAGCTTCCCCTGGCATTGACCACTGATGTGGCGTCTAGGATGCTCGATGGGGCGGCGAAGCTTCCGAAGCAGTTGTTTGGGGAGAGTGGGGCGGTACTGGCGCCACACGAGGTGGTTCAGCCTGCGAAAGGTGGTAGGGATTTGTTGAGATTGTTCAAGGAGTTGAAGCAGTCTGTGGCTAATGATTGGGGAGCTTCGAAGCCGCTGGTGGGGGAGGAGGATAAGGAGTTTCTAGAGAAGAAAGAGAAGATGAATGAGCTGGAGCAGCAGCTCAGCAATGCTTCTCAGCAGGTAATGTGTACTGAAGTGAACATATCTGTGTGGTTTGTGTATGCATGTTTCAGTTTAGAGTGATTATTTGCATTGATTTATAGGCCGAATCACTTGTTAAAGCTCAACAAGACATGGGAGAGACGATGGGAGAGTTAGGACTAGCTTTTATAAAATTGACCAAATTTGAGAATGAGGAGGCCTTGTTCAACTCTCAGAGAGTGCGGGCTGCCGACATGAAGAATGTGGCAACTGCTGCAGTCAAAGCCAGTAGATTCTATCGAGAGTTAAATGCTCAAACCGTCAAGCATTTGGTAATTTTGCAACCCTTTTGTTTTTCATTGCATTTTGAACTATAAGACTGATTTGGTTAGTAATGTTTATGTATGTAGTACATTTTCTTCAGCTGTTTTTCAATGTTACTTTAGAAGGAAACCCGTTAATTGTAATAATGATTGTTCATATTATGTGTATTGCAGGATACATTTCATGAATATCTTGGGCTAATGTTAGCTGTCAATGGTGCATTCTCGGATAGGTCAAGTGCTCTATTGACAGTGCAGACTCTTCTATCAGAACTGGGTTCACTGCAATCACGGGCTGAAAAACTTGAAGTTCAATCCAATAAAATTTTTGGTGGTGACAAATCAAGGATTCGAAAACTAGAGGAGTTAAATGAAACCATAAGAGTCACTGAGGATGCTAAAAATGTAGCAATCAGAGAATATGGGCGGATCAAGGTACCATTGTACTCCTGCAATTATTTTTAATATACCACTGACAACGGTAATCTTTCCAGTATGTGGTAATCAAATATTAGTAGGTCAGAAATCTCGTAAACTTTGTCTAAACTTTTATGTGAAGGGTTTTGCATCCCAAATGCTTGAGTGTTTTGTTCTGCGTCTTCTGCCCTGTTTTAGCTTCACAAGGAGTCATTTCTTTTGTAAAGTCGCAGGTTTTCATGCTTGTATCCCTGTGTTTCTTCCACGTTATGTGTAGCTGCCCCTTTTGTATGCTTTGCATTATTGACCTTAAAATGTGTCTAGCCTCACTCCTTTCAAAGAATTTATTCACTCTGATTGTAAATGCGATAATTTCGTAGCATTCAAGCTCACAACATTTTTTTATGTACAGGATCCACTAGATACATGTTTGTTGAGATGGGTTATAAAGAACTAGGGGAGTGGAGTGTTCCTTATTCGTTTGTGGACTGATATTATAGTATCTCAATACCTGGTGGCAACTTATCATATTTTCTTTGGCTGTCGACATTTCATCTACATAACTACTTAATCCTTGCATCTCTTGGCTTACCCCCCTGGTCTTGTAATGTGAGGTCTAGCCAGAGCTTTGCACCTCTATGAGGGTTTAGTTAATCTTGTGAACCAACTCCATCAAAGCTTGCAAGTTGTGGCAGTCAAATTGGGTGTTTTAGGCAAACGTTGATTTAAAGTAGTTTGGGTCTCAGATGTTATTTGTTGGTGCATGCACAGGATGAAGTATATACTTCTGGAAGCCTGAGCTTCTCTCTCTTTGAAAACCATGTTTTGGGTACCTGAAACTGATATTTGTGCTATTACACCATCCTTAATGCCTTGTTGCTAAGGCCTTCCACAGTAGGCCGGAAAAAGTGAGTGTGATACCAATATATTGAACTCACACTAGTGTAGCAGCAGTGTTATAGGTATTAAACTTAGGTTGCCTGATTCCTATGTATAGGTATCACACTCACTCAAACTATTGTGAAAGGCCTAAGAAAGAAATTTGAATGTTTGAATATGCATAAAGTTACAGCTGGTTTTGATGCGTCTGTAGTTCAGTTTTTGATCATGAATTATTACATCATTTTGATCTCTTAACATTACCTTTTTCCCCTCTGTGATAAAGGCTATCCAAAATTTCTATTGTTTTGAATTTCTCTCTTCTAGTGAAACTTGGGATGTCTTTTCACCAGATGCTGTATGGATCTATTTGTATACTTGACATTTACATATTATTGGAAATGTTCTAATTGTAAAATTGTTTCCCTGTCTAGCTGAAATATCTCTGTTCAGTTGTCAGTATCCTCACAAGAACTTAGAATGATTTGATTACGATGAAATGCAGGAAAATAACAGGAGTGAACTTGAAAGACTTGACACCGAGAGGCATGCTGACTTCTTGAACATGTTGAAGGGATTTGTGCATAATCAGGTACTTACTGCTTGCGTTCTTGTTCTCCTAGGATAGTTATAGCTCTCTTGAAGAGTCTGCATGTAAACTAATTTCGTTCTTTCGTTGAGTTTATTTTGGTGTTATGAGATGGATAATCTTAAAGGCCCTGCTAGGTAGAAGTGTTAGACAGAATTTGGAAATTGTTCCTGTTAATGTGCTTGTGCATGCTTTTCACCTTTTTGTTTACCACTTATTGTGAGTAATGAGAATTAGTGGATTGTTTTGTTTGTAAAGGCCTAGAAGGATACTTTGAGTAAATGACTGAATGCATCTGTAAGAGAGAGGCTAGTACATCGAGTATATGGCTTAGCCAAGAGTGGATTTGCTGTTGGGACAGAGTCAAAAGTGTCAATTCTTTTGGCATCATTGTTCTGTTCAGTAATAATTGTTGGTTAACTCAGTCCTCTCCCTTATGGGATTGGAACTATACAGTGGGTGGTTCAAAGAATTGATGGATCAATAGTGAGATTAAGTGACATTCCTCTCACTTCAATTACGGTTTAGCATCTTGGTTGGGGTTTTCTGTTTCTTTTTGTTTTTATATGACGTTTGCAGTGTGGCTTTTAGGTCAGCCTGTCAACTGAGTTTATACTAATGCTCCGATCTAAATTTCAAAGAGCAAATGAACTAATCACTAAAATCCTTAAATCTTGATAGTAACAAGAACAAGTTAAATGTCAATACCCTCAAACAAGTCTACTAAAGGCTTGTCATATGCAAGTCCTTTGCATGCTTTCTCTTTCCGTACGCATTCTTTATTGCCACTTTCACTTCAATGTAACGCATTGTTGTGTTGTATAATTAACAGGTGGGATACGCTGAAAAGATAGCAAATGTGTGGTCGAATGTTGCAGAGGAGACCAGTTCGTATGCAAAAGCAAGCACTTGAACCGTGTGTTTGTAAATGAAATTTTCGCCTTTTCTTTTTTCTTCACATTTTAATTGATACCCACTTCAACGTAAATTGCATTACATTCATAAGAATAAAAGGAAAAAAAATGGAGCACTGGGTCGTTTATAAATTTAACTTTCCCAAAGTTGTATCTATTAGATAGATAATTATACGATTTTAGAGTTGATGCTGTAAATTGTTTGCTACTTTGTTTTGATATCTGGAGCTTTTTAATCCATGAGTTTCTAAATGCGAGTCGGTGCTCTTCTCTCAACTGTTGGCTTCAATTGTTTGCTGATTCCTTGTTCCTCATTTGCTAATTCGTTCGACATCGTGTTGTAAGATAATTTTGTGATATGAAACCTAACAAATTTCGTACTCTTCAATGGGAGGATGTTTACACATGTTCCTTTTGCTTTTAAATTTTGAATTGATGTTTGAGCCTATGATCAAGATTCAAGGATGCCCCCTTTGGATGATTGGGAGAAATTGGATAGTTATCGGCATTTATCTATCCATCTAAACTACATGTATCAGTCTCGCACTGTGCAGGACATCTTGCCTTTAGCGTTGACATGGTTGATTTTTTTTGAAACGATATTTATACTCAATTTTCTTCAACTCTAATTCGATTTGTTGACATGGTTGACTGTTTTAGGGTGATGCATCGCTTTAGGTTTCCAGTCTCTTTAATCACTTGATTTTAGGTTGTAAGTGTCAAATTTTTGGGTTTGGTACTAATAACCGGTTGGTGGAAAAAGTAAGATACTTAAAACATAAAATTGAGTCATTTAGTACTACAGTTTAGTGATATTCCTCTTTATTTGAAAGTGAGATGTCTTAGGTTCGATTTTCGCCAACGGCGAATTCGAACCAAATTATTTATCCTAACCCATCGTAAAGGCTTAGCTCACTCTTTCTCCCCTTTCAGTCTGGTTGGTGGGCTAGATGAGATTGGACTTTAGGGATAAGATTGGTTAGGCCATGATTAAATTGGATGGGTTGGGATTGAAAAACAAAAATAAATAAAAAAGTCCTCATCTCTTCCGACTTCTATCTTTGCAATTACACTCTCCATCTCGACTCTGCAATTACATCTCGACGATCCACTCACTTTCAACGACCTGACATCCCAACGACAACCCATCCACTTGCGACTGTGCAATTGCAACATCTTGACGATGACCCACCCAGCTGCAATCTGATCACTGTAGTCCGACGATCCGAGAGAGAAGAGAGATGAGAGAGAGAGAACCACCCACCCGCGATTGTGCAATTGCAACATCCCTACGACGATGGAGAAGGAGATGGCATCAATGGAGAAGATGATGATGAGTGTGAGTGTTGAAGAGGGAAAAACGATGGAAAACGACGCCAAATGCAATGGCCTCGCTCGAACGGACTTGTAACCCATGTGTGAGGGTGGATTAATTATCCATCATGTCTAATCCTCTTAATCTCTCACAACCTATCCAACTGGTAATAGACTTTTAGTGTAGATAATATCGTATGTATTAAAAAATCCTAAAATCGAAGCTTTAAAACTCAAAATCGATGCTCGAAATGATTGACCCTTTGCTTTCTTTGGTGAAATTTGTTTCAAATATTAAATTATAAATAGTGCTAGAGAGACTAAATTTTATAAACTAAAATTTTAAACCAAATAGTGTGGTAGTTGACAGTTAGTTTCTTTTTTTAAATTTTTAAGACTAATATTTGTACATCATTTGGTTTAAAAAAATTGGTGACCCATCATTACCCTTGAATTATTGTTAAGCAAAATAAATAATCAAATTTCTGCCTCATGTAATTAAAAGGAAAAATTCAAATACAAATTGCCACCAAAAGAAACAAATTAAATTGCAAACTTTGAGAAGTCGAACAAATATCTCAATTAATGAATAATATCCCTATTCCCTACTGTAACCAAAAAATCTTTCTTCTTCTTCTAAGTAACCCGACCCAAGGGAGAGTGATCCTCTGTAGCTAAGCAGCATGTACGCCTTCGGACTCGCACCTATCACATGCTACACACGTGACATCATGCTGGCACCCGCCGACGCGAACGAAGGGGCCCCACCGAAAATCGAAGCGATCCCAGAACCCAACGGCTGCGTTTCGTCCAGGAACAAATCCTCAGGATCTCTGAATGCGCCGTGAACACACACGATCCCAACCCCCACCATCACCGCCGTCAGCAGCAGCGACAGCACGCTCGTCACCAAGATCGCGACCAGCGTCGCAACGCCGAGACCGAACAGCGCCTGGGTGTCCGAGAACGTGCGGCCGAGGATCACGAGCGGCTGCTCCGACGATCGGCGCGCGTAGAGGAAGATCCAGGCTCCAGTGAGGGCGACGAGGGTGAGGAGAGAGAAGGGGTGGGAGAGGAGGGAGTAGGCGAGTACCACTGCGAGTACGATGAGGTAGTTGACGCGGAAGTAGGCGGCGTTCTTGCGGATGCGGGAGGCGGCATCGGTGAGCGAGGTCGGTCTGGTGAAGGCGGTGCGGTCGATGAGCTCGGTCCAGGGGCGGCTGTTGGAGAGCGCGTGGCGGAAGAGGGAGGAGATGCGCGTGAGGAAGGGGCGGAGGAATGGGAGTGGGCTGGTGCCGGACGGTTGGGATTGCTGGTGGCTGGACTGTTGGGTCGAAACTGGGATTGGGGAAGGCGAGGACATTGGTGTAAATACGAGAGAAGTTCGGGGGTAAGATTGGGAGAACGGAGAGGACTGAAGGAAGACTCTGACGACTTTTCTTTCTCAGAGATAAGAAGAAGAGAGAGCAGTTTTTTCTATGGGTGGATTTTGGTAAAAGGATTGGTTTTATAAGATTTGGGGTGGAGAATCTGTGGCCGTTGATTTGGGGATCGACGGTGAATATTATATTGGATATGTTTGGGCATGTGGTTTGCTTTGCTTGCCAATTCAGTTGTATGCAATAATCCGTCCAATAGGATTCAACCACGTGGACAGATTATGCCTTTTTTGTTGAAAATTTTAGTCAAATTTCAATAGGACGTACTATTTAATAATTTAATATTTATTTGAAATTAACTACAAATTAATCAAATTAATTTAAAATTATTCAATGCCTGTACCTACCCAAAATTTTTCCGAAAAGTAGGTCTTGGCCAATGACCTAACTATACATTGAAGTTTTTGGTCACAAGGCATTCAAATTTTGTTCAGTTTTGCCTCATGTATGTATAAGGGTAAAATGGTCATTCCAATCAGTTGAATCTATGCAGGTTATGCGCATTGTCTCTCTAAATCAGACTAATGTTCTTAATAAGCTTAATCATAATATATAGTTTTAAACTTCACCACCAAGGTATTATAAAGAGACTTTTCACTACAAGAACAGCATTGGCATGTGACCTAAATCACATGGATGATTTCTGCAATTTTGTTTAATACACGCTAAATTGGGTAAGGACAACATTTTTTTTGGTTTCACAAATAAATATTCTTAATCATTTGAGCTGCGAATTTGTTGCTTTTATTAATTGAAATTAGTTGAGAAATTAAGGTAATGTAGTACTAGTTGTAGCCTTAGCAATACTAGTCTAAAACTAAATGCTAGCTCAATTTCTGTCAAAGAAATTCTAATTTGGATGTGACATGTCACTTGTCAGCCTTAATTTCGCACTATGATTAGTTTCTTTGAATGTACTTCCAAATTGGTCAATGCGTGATTTGCTTCTTATTCCGTCTTTGCTTTAAAGTGCTTTTAGAATAACAATAACTGTTTTAGAGCTTAAACTTTACATGTGTTTATGAACCAATAGTAAAAATGTATATTTTTGTGGAAATACTTATATATATTTATGGAAAGGAATTAATTTGGCTCCTCAATGGATAAGAAGGCGTTCCTCGTCAAAATGCTTTGTAAAGGATTAATAGAAATTTGTGCTTATAATCGAAGCTGTTCATATTACAAATCAGTTTGTAAAGATTATCTTTGTAAAAAATTAGTAAAATATGTGATCGTGTAGTCATCCAACTATATAAAAACAAATAGTCGGCAGTCTATCTGATTGCTACAGTTGATTGACTAAACCACCTTATTTTTTATTGATTTTTTGCAGAGTTAATCTTTGCAGAGTGATTTATAATATGAACGGTTTCGATTATAAGTACGAAGTACCTTGAATCTGTCACAAAGAATCTTGAGGAGGAACTCCTCTTTAATCTTAAGGAGCCAGCATAAACTTTGGAAAACTTTAAAAAGGATATAAAACTAAAAAAATACTAAATTGATTAAGCATTCATCAATTACACTCTAATATGCAAGCACTTCTTAAATTCAAGAGTAATAATTGTATTACTAATATCAGCATATACGGCTATTTTCACCCTGGATTATTAAAAAAGCATTTGGAAGTGGTTTTTGTTATTTTTAAACTGTCAACGTGATTCTTATGGACGCAGGTGCTTTTGAAAAAGCACTTCAAAGGAGAGCACACAATAAAAGCACACCCCGTGTTTCTTTTCCAGAGTGGGACTCCACGTCTTTGCAATACCAGTCATCTCCCACGTCTTTGCATTACCAGTCATCTGATTATGCTTTTGACCAAAGCCGAAACCTCTTTTGTGGGCTTTTACTTTACTTCATTTGTCCAAATCCAAATAAAGTCCAAACCTCCAAATACCCATTCAACCTTCTCCCCCTTTATTAATTACCTCCCACTTCTTACTCCTTCTTATCCACTCTATTTACCCAATTTAAAAATTGCGGTCTCAAACAAACATGAGTTAAGTCAATTTTTTAGTAAATTGATAGCGTTAATAGTTTAGATAGTTAGTTATTAGGAGTGAGAGAAACTCACCAGAGTACATAAACATAATTGTATTTCATCACCGCAATAAAACGCATTTGCATAAGTTTGACTATACTCGTTTTTATGTGTTTAAGCTCAAACTGCAATCTAATTATTCAGAACTAAAATATTTGTGATGTGAAAAAATTCTCTCTACACAAAATTAAAATAATTTGTCAAAATGAAAAAAATTGCAGTCCCAAATATTAAAAAAAGGAAAATCATTCAAAAAGTCCAAAAGGAAAAACTGTCTCACTCTTTCCCTCTTCAATCTTCATCCTTCCCCACCACAAACCGCGTGTTTTCCAATCACCTTCCGCGAACCCCGAAATAATACTATTCAACTACTTTTGCCTCCCTCACTGCTTTTGGCTTTTGGCTTTTGGCTTATTGCTTATTACCCAAATCGAAATTCTGAAATCCGAAAATCTCAAAAATTAAAACCAATTTTCCTCTCAATTTCACAACCCTAAAAGTTTCTCTTCACTGAGACATAAAATCAAACACTTGGGAGGTACTCTCTGATACTGCAGTAAAATGGCTGAGAACGGCGAAGAGAAATTGTTAGCTGTGGCGCGCCACATAGCCAAGACTCTGGGCCACAACGATAATATGGCCGACGATATTTTGCAGATTTTCTCCAACTTCGACGGCAGGTTCTCTCGCGAGAAATTGGCTTCCGACGACGAACGCACTCGTAGCTGCGCCGCCCTCGAGCTCTCGCTGAAGTCGCTGGACCGTCAGATCTCGCAGTTTGTTGCTGCTGACCACCCAATCTGGTCCGACTCGGCCTATTCCGCGGCGTTTCTTGACTCGATCGATGACCTCATCGTCACCATCCGGGACTGGACTCCCATGGCCGACGACAAGTCCGTCGGCGTTTGCCTCGCGCGCGCTGAGGAGCTTATGCAGCAGGCCATGTTCCGGCTCGAGGACGAGTTCAGATCCTTGGTCGAACGCGGCGGCGAGTCACGAGAACTCAGTCGCGCGTTTCGCGGCGAGTCGAATGGCGCGTTGTCGTTTGACTCTGGGGATGATGATGAAGAAGAAGAGGAGGTCATCGGCGACGGTGAGGAGCACCAGATCCCTACAGCTCAGCCGATCGGCGACTACGACATCGTGATCGATGCGCTTCCTTCTGGAACCATCAACGACCTCCACGAGATCGCGAAGCGGATGGCGGCGGCGGGGTTCGGGAAGGAGTGCTCGCACGTGTACAGCAGCTGCCGGAGGGAGTTTCTGGAGGAGAGCTTATCCAGGCTAGGGTTGCAGAAGCTGAGCATCGAAGAGGTTCAGAAGACGCCATGGCAGGACCTCGAGGACGAAATCGAGCGGTGGATCAAATCCGCAAACGTCGCGCTTCGGATTCTGTTCCCGAGCGAGCGTCGACTCTGCGATCGCGTCTTCTACGGCCTCTCCTCCGCCGCGGACCTCTCGTTCATGGAGGTTTGTCGAGGGTCGACTATTCAGATACTTAATTTCGCCGACGCTGTGGCGATCGGAAGCCGATCGCCGGAGCGATTGTTCAAGATTCTCGACGTGTTCGAGACTCTGCGAGACTTGATGCCGGAATTCGAGTCAGTGTTTTCGGATCAGTACTGTTTGTTTCTCAGAAATGAAGCGAATACGATTTGGAAAAGGTTAGGCGAAGCGATCAGAGGCATTTTCATGGAGTTGGAGAATCTGATCAGTCGCGACCCTGCGAAAACTCCAGTTCCGGGCGGCGGATTGCATCCGATCACTCGATACGTGATGAATTATCTCCGGGCAGCTTGCCGATCGCGCCAGATCCTCGAGCAAGTTTTCGAGGACAGTGCTGCGGTCTCCCATCAACTGAAGGTTGATGATCGAAGCTCGTCTTCGTCCATGTCTGTCCAAATGGCGTGGATTATGGAGCTTCTGGAGAGCAATTTGGAAGCCAAGTCGAAGATTTACAGGGACTCTGCTTTGTGCTATGTTTTCATGATGAACAATGGGAGGTACATTGTGCAGAAAGTGAAGGACAGCGAGCTGGGATTGCTTTTGGGCGATGATTGGATCCGAAAGCACACTGCGAAAGTCCGACAGTACCATGTGAATTACCAGAGAAGCTCATGGAACAAGGTGCTGGGAGTGTTGAAGCTCGAGAGTGGCTCATTGGCGCCAAGTGCTGCTGTCAAGTCGATGAAGGAGAAGCTCAAGTTGTTCAACATCTACTTCGACGAGATCTGTAAAACGCAGTCCAGTTGGGTAGTTTTCGATGATCAGCTCAGAGACGAATTGAGAATTTCGTTAGTCAAAATCTTGTTGCCGGCGTATCAGAGCTTCATAGGAAGGTTTCGGAATGTTCCGGAAATCGGGAGGCATGATAAGTACATTAAGTACGCAAGTGATGATATTGATGCTAAGATCAATGACTTGTTCCGTGGCAGTAGAGGATCCGCCGGCGCTGGTGGTGGCCGGAAGTGAAGAAGCTAAAGCTGCTAGGGATGATTTGCCTTGTATGTAGTCGAAAAGATGTTTACAGAAAGTTTTGTTTATGAATTGAAAGCTTTGTAATCTAGATGCTTGTTTGTGTTTGGTACAGTTTTATTTTTGTTCCCTCTTTTTTTGCTTTTGTGAATGGAAGCCATGTTTTAGTATTTTGATTGGAAGCCATGTTTTAGTATTTAACTAGACGTCGAAGCCAAGATGTCGATCGGGAACCAGTTTTTCGTGTTCGAAAATCTTCCCCGACGGGAACAAGTTTTTCGTGTTGGAAATTTTCCCGAAATGAAGTTCCCGGGAAGTACTAGTAACCTCTTGAATCCAACTCCTATGACAATTTCAAATGAGAAAATTGGGGTTCTGATTCATCGTCAATTTACCTCCTACGCAATCCAGTCGCTCCTCAATTCAATTCATCCTCACCCGATTACGGATTAGTAAACATGTCGTAAGAGAAGTTATTTGTAAGAATTGTGAACCCAATAACTTGTACAGGAAGTCAGGTTTCCCTGATAATTACAGATAAATCAAGTAAAAGACCTTACAATGTATGTGGAACCTAAAATCATGAAGGTATATGGAACTGGAACTTCATTATCAGTATCGATCATCTGGCCGATAGGGATGGTCGGACCGAGTAATCAACGGCTGCGATTGATTACGATAAGCAAACTTGATAAGCACATTCTTCTCCAGGTATTTAGAAAGGTACCGGTAAGCTGCTTCACTTGGATGTATGCTATCCCAAAACAAGTACTGTGAGTCATTGGCACATACTGGAGTCAGTGCATTGCAGAAAGGCCCTGCTTCCACAAACCCAGTACCACAGCAACCTCTTTTTGTTTCCACAAAACCTTTATAAGAAACAGTTACGAAATTTAGTATCGATATACACTGCAGACGTAAGTGTAGTCACATTGGCTAGAGCCTAGAGTGGACACTTGGGGTGCAAAGTTGCGAGACTAACTGGACTAACCCACGTCTGCAATATCAATGTAATTTAATATAATTTTTTCGTACCAAATTTATGTGGATTGTTGATCATGTCAATCAACGGCTCATAGACATCTGCATACACAATTCTGCTCCCTGGCAACAGTGACTGAATTTTGGGTAATAGTTTTGCAAGCTTTTGGTTGTAAATTTGGGAATCTGAATTCTCATCATCTACACATCTTCTATCATTTGGATTCCTAAATTTTACAGTAATTTGTATGGGAAGGCAACCAACTGGAGGAAGCCCTGTTATGACCATTTTTCTGCATCCAAGCTCAAACAGTTCCTACATATATATAGACATCAAAACACATGAGAATTCTAGCAGTAAGTACTACCTGTTGAATATCGTAAGAAAAATACTCGGGTCTTTACTTGGAATGAGTCATTCACCTTACAGACAAATCATAGTTTGACACATGTGCACAAACGTTCATTTTTGTGATTTTAGATGAATTATTCATGCATATGTGTCAGACTATGATTTGCAAGGAGGAATTACTGCGCGGAGCTTCACATGTATAAGATTTTTCTGAAAGCTCCAAATTGAAGCTCTGAAAAAATACAGAATCCATGTGAAAATATGCATGTGAAAGGGATTGGATTTTACCTCAATAAATATTTGCAGCTTATTCAGCAGAAAATCTTGGTACCCACTAATATTGAACTCTAATCTTCTTCTGGGAATGTCATATAAATTAAAACCAAAGTCATTAGTACCTGCACTTACTACAACCAATGCACTACTAATCAACTTCTTTGCCTCTTCTTCCCCTAAGATCCCCTCAACTGTCCCTACATATTTCTTGAACAACTCAATCTGCTTCGAAAACGCTATGATCCCGGCTCCAGCAGCGGTTATATCGTCGTATCCGGATCCACCTGACGCGAAGCAGACGCCGGTGATGAGGTCGCTATCCGAAAGGCTCGGGTCGAGAAAAGGAGGAACAGTTTGTTTCATGTGTAAAATGGAGGCCAAAAAGTCAGGAACCAGTTTTCCGTTAGAAAATCTGCCTGTGGGGATTTGGCCAGGAAAGTCTTTGCCATAAGGGTAATGGTTGCCCTTGAACAATGTTTTGAGGTAATTGTTGTTGCCAGTGTCGACTGTTGAATCACCAAAAACAAGAATTGCTGGGAATTTTGGTGCAGGTTTTGTGGCATTGCATGCGTTGGAATGTGAAATGAAGGTGATCCAAAACAAAATGTGTAATATTTGAGTAGGAAAGAGTGTTTTGGGTGCCATTTTTATAACTTGTTTTAGTAAACATATTTTGGATTTATAGGGTTATAGGCCATTAAATGAAGTGTTGGATTGAGAACCAGGAAAATATAAATTGGTCACAAAGTATATGGAGATGAAGGTAGAAACTTAACATGAATGTCAAATTATATATATTTTCTTAAGAACACCACTATGGTATAACTAGATGTTGTGGACGATATGATTGATATTGTACCTTAAAATTGAGCAATATCAATCACGTCGTCAACTCATGTATAATACGTGGACATATATGTACGGCTCTAGCATCACACAATAATTAGTCATTCCTTCTTATTTGCAAATCACAATTTGACAGATATACATAACGTGTTACAATCATAAAAATAAAAAGTTTATATAAACGTGTCAAACTGTGATTTGTCCGTCTTTTTCTTAAAGCATTAGTGGGAGTGAAGGATATATAAAGTTATGATGTGGTGCATGTTAACTATATAGTGGTCACTAGGGTATGTACTTTTGGGTGGTTTTCTTAAATTTGGAGCTAAGAAAGTGTTGGTATGTGTTGTTTTCGTTTGTGAATGACATTTTCCACTCACTTTGCAATGCTTCTTACGTCTATCCATCCTGTAATCGACTCATCGGTTCTCTTGGTTTGTAAGGGACACAACAATGTAGAACTTAGAACTTCTCTTTTTAATTTTTTTTTGTTTTTTAGTTTTCATTTTACGGTTATCTATACTATGATCAAAAATCTCTTAAACGACAAAGTTATAAGGAAAATCATCTATATCACGAAAGATTGTTGTAAAAGTATGCAAAAATGCTACTGAGAGTAATTCCTACTTAATAACTAAGGAAAAGATTCTGAGGTTTGATTTGTTTAACTATAGTACGAATTTACTCTCCGCCTTAGCTAGGTGACGAGCATCGCCCCAATATTTCAATTTAAAAATCTGTTCCATTACTTTCTCTCGTCAATGCATTCATTTTATATAAGATTTTCTTACCCAGTTACCACCAATGAAATCAAAGAATCACATTTGAGACCTTACCACCATTCCCTACTAAATTCATTGAAACTTGATCTTTTAGAACTTTGTAATAAAATTGGTATCCACATCCACAAGATGTGTAGGTTGAAGGGCAAGGTGGTCCGAGAAAACAAGAGGGTTTGTTGAGGCCTGACCTTTGCTTACCGAATTCAACTCAAATGTTGGGCGGGACTTATGGAACAAGTCACCTCACGAACTTGGGCTCTATTGGGTTACAATTAAGATTTGAAGTTGTGGGTCTTATTGCTCAAATCGTGACAACTAGAAATTTCAGTTTGACAATAGCAGAACGAAAGGCAAAGTGTCCAACTTTTTTTGTGTTATAAAAGAAGAAACATATAGGTGTGATCAAGGGCGGAGCTAAAATTAATGACGAATGTCACATTAGCGAACTTCTCATTTAAACATTATCGTTTTATTTTCTTGTCATCTTACAATAACTGAAATCGTCTATTTTCTAAGTCACTCTTTAAAAATTAATTATGCTAAAAATCAACAAAATTCAAAATCCTTTAGCAATTTAACGGTTAATCAATAAATAGATAAACCATGTAATTTAATTAAACATTAAAAATTTGACAACGTTAATCAAACGATTAAGAGGCTTTGATTTAGTTGATTTGATTTGATTTTTTTACAGAAAAGAATTGTGAATTAAAAAGTAGACGGTTTCAGTCATCGTAAACAACATTGTAGAATGAGAATGAAAGCTGAGAAGATAGAACAAAAAAGTCTTATAGAAAAGGTCGGTACCCAGTAGCCTCCCCAAAATTCATATAAGGGGCTTATTTTGTTTGAGTAAATTACATTTTGCACTCTCAAATTTGGGTCCAATTGCATCTCCATACATCATCTTTAAAACATTGCAATGTTACACACCAACTTGTGTTTTAGTTGCAATTTCATACATTCGTTAGCCAATCTGCCAATTTGACCGTTAAATGATGATGTGGCAACTACGGAGAAAAAGAAAATTAGAATAAAAAAGTTTTTTTTTTCTTAAATTAACATTTGTAGAATAATTATATTTTTAATTTTTTTTCCTATGTGGTATATTTGTGATAGCCACATCAGTAAAATAGTGGGATCTGCAGTTGCCAGACCATCATTTAACGATCAAATTGACGGTTTCACTAACAGATATATGAAATTGCAACTAAAATACAAACTTGTGTATGATATTGCAATGTTTTAAAGATGATGTATGCAATTGCATGAAAACTTAAGAGTGCAAAATATAATTTACCCATTTTATTTTGTTGTAGCAGGGAGTGGAACTTAGGTGTAGTAGTGCTAGGAAATATTAGGCTAATTGTTGATATTACCAATTTTTTTCCTCAAAAAAAGAGAGAGGCCGCGTAACTGAAATCCGCCTTTAGGTGTTACTGTCACGTCTATGTTTTATTAGATGAGTGATAATGTTAAAGTGTGACTGTCCGAGAGAAACTCTGTATAACACAGTGAAGGTTGCACCAAAAAACTTATTATGTGTGAAGCTAAAATTGGGGATTATAGCAAAATTTAACCCTTACCATAAGTGTGGAGATAAGTGTATACTACTAAAAGATAATTAAGGTTTCTGAAAAAAGAAGTCTTATAAAAACTGGAAATTGTTCACCTGCCCATTTCGAGGTGTCTTTTTTTTTAAAAAATTTTCATAGCATTTGCTCTCAATCCTTGAAGATCTTGTACATGGGAATTGCTGCCAGCCACCATATTATTGCAGGTCAGTTTGCATCTCTGCTACTTAATTTTATGCTCAATAGTCAATATGTTATAATGCAAAATCCTATATGTGCTGTCCGGAAACATGAAGCATAGCTTAGAACATATTTTTAAACTGGTAGTTGCAATGACATGCATGTTTCGATTTAAACTCAATAAAATTTCTGCATGCATGCATCACGAAATACCGTGCATATATATAAACTATTTCACATGCACGGGATGAGATCAGTATATATCTCACCTACTGCAGATTCATTAGGGATCAAATTTTTTTATAACGATTTAATTTTCTGACAAAATCTGCAGTATCTAAACAAGTACTTCAACAGTATGCATTGCTGATCTTGATGACGTAAACAACTTCCTGTGAAGAAATTTGAACTAACAGATATTCGCTGGATCAAAAAAGTTTTGGTTGGTGAGAAAAAAATCTCAAGGTGTATGCCTAAAAGATCGAGCAGCTTTTTCTAATAAGAAGGAAAAGGACAGCAGCTTATTTAGAGCACATCACTTTGGAAATATAGGACAATGTGTTGATCTTTTTTATTTCCAAAATAATGTTCTTTCAAGATTTTGGATAAGCTTGAGTTTAGGGTTTATGTTAAAAACATAAGTAACGATAAGTCTAAATATATATAGTTTTGAATATATGTACACTACCAACAAAAGACAAATATAAGCTCATCATTTTGCAATTAGTAATATTAGAATGGCTGAAACAATTAAAATGAGCCATTACAAACAATTTTGGTTCTATAACAATTATGGTTTTGCTAAGGTATGTCACTCATGTGCGTAGAGAATTTTTTAGTGTTAATATGACGTGAATATACATGAATCAATAATCATAAATTACCCACCTACAATTGACCGCAGCACAACTCAATAATTATTTCTCAAGGTAATTACACTTATGGCCCCAATAAAAGAAAAAGCCACAGAAGACATATTGGTATGGTCAGTTGGTCAGTTGGTGTATCTTAAGGTCTCCGTGGAGCTTCCATTAATACCACTTTCTCTAAGGTAGTCCCTTATTAACTCCTTGGCTTTGGCTTATGTATTGACCTTTTGCACTTAGACTTTATATCTTGTTTTTAACTTTTGTCTTTTGGGTTTTGGGTTAATATCTTGCTTTAACTTTCATGTCCATATCAACTGCAAAGTCTGCAATCTCTCTCAAATATTATGATTTTGTAGTGCTTAATTGGAGCTGTGTTTGGTGTGCTTTACCGTTACACTCACAAACTAGTGACCATGCATGTCCATGGCTTCCACTTCTGGTCCTCTTTGAACTCTCTCCAATAAAATCATGTAGTTCGATTTGGAACAGCGCATAATGTGTCATTTTGTGTATGATTCGACAAAGTGTTTTAATGCAGAAGTGGACAGGTCCTTGAGTTGTGAGTGCTGCAGTTTGAGAGGTGTTAAGAGATCTTTCAAATTAAAATCAAACAAAAAATCTAAACGATCGCACCGACTAGGTAAAAGTTAGCCTTTTCTTTTCTCATCTTCTTTTTAGCGTTACTCTATGTGAACTCAAAATACAAATAGGTCAAACTTCAATAGTACGTCTCATTTAATGGTACGTCTGTTGAATGATTTAATATTTATTTGAGGCTCACCGCACTTAAGGCCACAAATAGTGACGATGGGTCCTTAAGAAATATAAACCATGCATGAAGAATTGAAGATCTTAACAATCCTTCATGATTTAGACAGTTCCAATAATCGAGGCATTTTACCTAATTCTCCTTAGAAACCATGCACATGACATGACAATGCTCGCTAAGGTTAGTGTTCAACATGAAAATTTACTTTCCTTCCCCATGGGAAAAAAAGAAGAAGCATTAATGATATTTTTTATGACAAATATGTCTTCATTGACAATTAAAAGTACCCGTTATATCCCAAAAAATAGTATTTCCTACCTAATAATATCCCATTGTTATCAAACATAGGAAAGAAATTTTATATTTTCCTTCCCTAAGAAAAAGACATAGAAAATCATTTCCGATGAGTTCCCTTTAGCGTACGAAACGCAGCTTAACAGCCTTCACACCAAAAGCTGTTCACGTAAAGTTAATTTCCTAGATAGTATGACACACTTTATTTGTGTGAAAATAGATATCGACTAAAATTTCAAACAGAAATTTATATGATCAAGGATCGATATCCATATGTACATATGTACATGTCAGCTATCAAATGTACGAAACTAGGTTTTATCAAATATACACGTGGCTGTTAAAGATCTCTTCAGAAGCGGCTTTGTTTTCACTGTGAAGACTTGCTGATTTGATGGTTCCATTCTCGGATTAGGTAGTTTTTTCTTTGTTTTGTTTCGTCGTGTTTGTATTGCTTCGACGAGTTGTTTGTGGCCTTGTTCTTGCGATGGCTTTTGTGGCTCCGGTGCTATGTCTGTTTATGTCTGTCATCTTTGTGACAGATTTGCACCGGTGGCTTATGGTTCTTGTTGTATTGTGGTAGCCGTGTAGGGGTTTTCTTTTGCGAATTTATCTCCATATTAGGAAATTTGTCACTGAAAAAATGTATGTTTCATTGTATGTGTTTGTTTGGATCAATGAAATTATCTATCGCTTCTGTAAAAAAAAAAAAAAAAACTTTGGTTGAGCTGACACTAGCAATTGATGGATTAGGTTTGATAATTAAATAAAATGTAGGTACTTAATTTACATATAGGAAAATACAGAAATTAGGGTGTGTTCTAGTGGCAAAAAGAAAAAAATCAGCGAGTTCCACTATTGTACAAGAATGTTAATATAACATATTATGTTGTCTTGTAAGATATTATTTCCTAGTTATTCGTATAGTAAACATAAGTATCAGTACTCAAGTATTGTTCATATGCAAATATGTGTCTCTCACTAAGTATATTAGAGAGTATAAAAATTCATTTAGATTAGACTTTCGATTACAAAAATTTATCAGATATGAATCTTGGGCTTTGCAATACGTTGTATACAAAATCCAAAAAATATTTCAATACATTAATCCTAATTAATCCATGAACAGCAATAAAAGGAACTGAAAGAATCACTTTTTAGATCCTTGGCACTTCTAATTGGTCGATCGAGACTTGGATACAATGAACTTAACTTGAATTCTACCAATCCCTAAGATTTGTATGTGCATCAAATATTGTAGCTTTTGAGCAACAATCCCACAACAATGCCAGCTATCAAATGTGTACCTAGAGATAATAACCACTAATTAACTAAAATTATATTAATGAAGCATTAGTTATATAAGTTTTTGGCTATGTCTTGGGAGGTGGTGGAAGCAAGTACAAAGAGGAGTTTATATAGGGTAGTAAAGTACTACGGGTATCTGTTCGGAGCAGAGGCTTCAATCATACTCCAAAACCAATGATGATCGTTTATCAACTATGCATTAATAAAATCAGATGATTATTAACCCTAGAATTATAAAACAAGTCTTTGATTAAATAAATTGGACTTCCACCTCGGCTTCAGTGTAAAGACAGACTTGCCTCACGTTGTTCAATTAGGGATAGCTTAGCTTCATTTTCAGTCTCTGTGTACATGTTGATCAAATTAGAAATTTAGATTTAATCGGGAATCTTATGGCATTTCATGCCTCGTGCGTCCCTTATTAGCAAACCATTATTATTGTAAATTTTTCATTGAGTTAAGGTCGGTGCCTAAATAAGACCTCAGTGCCGTGAAGCTTCCTAGTCCAAGCTGTTTGAAGTGGCAGAAGATGCCATTATATAAAAAGATGCAAAATTACAAATCATCCACACGAACAAAGACAAATACTCTAATCAGTTGTCTTGTCGTATAGGGTTTAAGTACCTTATTGACTAGAATATATAGTCTTGTACTTACATTGGTCTGCAGCTACCAACAAAATATTTAATGGATTTGAGATCGCATACTAGGGGCCAGTCCTTTTTGGCAATTGAACGATAAAAAATTTGATGGATTTTGGCATATAGAGTATAACCATAGATTGGGTGCAAAGTTTTGTAATAGAGTATAACCATATCAAATCAACATGAATAAATCACACACAAAGTTTTTTCGCTCCAATGGAAAGCTAAAATTGTAAGAAGCGAGAAGTGGCGGAGATGTTCACAGACCGGATGATGCCTTTTCTTCAATCTCTTTAGACCATAGATTGAGTGCAAAATTTTGTAATTTCAAACTTGGGGCTTCCCCATTATATAAAACTTACCTCCGCTATTGAAAAGAAACAAACACAGATGATGGGGAGAGAGAGTTAATATATGTGAAACGTAACTATAGCTATAGTAAAAATAGAAACCCATTTAGACTTTTTAATTATTACTATTTGAGGTTTAGACACTAAAAACATGTAGTTTGTTTGCATTAGTAGCTGATTTAATAGTTAATTGTTGTTTAAATTACTGTGAATCACTCGGGAGACTTGCACTAAGTGACAAAGAAAAACTTAACTTTGATCTGCGATGCTATAATACTCCAAGCTTGTGTTGATTGTATGAATATATATTAAGCCTCCCATCAATTATTCATTGAATCATTCTTAATTATATAAACAATTGTATAAAGCCTAATTAGTGACTAGTTTTTTAGAGCATCGAGCAACCCTATCGTGATAATTTGATGGGCGATTATCGACATCAGTTTTTATTAATATGGTCGGTTTTTTCTATTTTTTTTCTTCTCATATCTCATATTCAATCTAAATTATCCAAAGCATAAAGCCCAATTAAATTTGAAGGGATTGGACGGATAAGTTAGTTGTCTTGCTCTGTATATCGAACATATATACCTTGTCTTGGTAACTAATCGATGTTATTTCAATTTGTTCAATATCCCTTAAGATAAAATTGTATCTTTGGGGTTTAATTGTATTATGTATTCTTCTCTAGGAGGCAATATATATACAAATACATAGTTGATTAGGGTTACAAGAAAATCCCTAACAACAAGAAAATTCTAACTAATAAGGGAATTACAATTAAATAACAACTACAATAGTTGACCATTGACTCATGCTAACACTCTCCTTCAAGTTGGTGCATAGATATCTCCTAAGCCCAACTTGTCAAGTGAGTCATGAAAAATCTTTGCGGACACCGCATGTGTTAAGACATTCGCTAATTGCTCCTCAGATCTTACATACGGAATATTGACAAGCTTGATGTCCAACTTCTCCTTGATAAAATGTATGTCCACTTCAACATGCTTCGTATGGTCATGTTGAACTGAATTATTGGCAATCTCCCTAGCCTCTTGATTATCACAATAGAGTTGCATTGGACCCTTCGGTTTAAAGCCAATTTCCGTGAGCAAAATCTGAAGCCATAAAAGCTCACAAATACCATGAGCCATTCTCCTGAATTCACCTTTTGCAATAGACCGAGCAACGACATTATGCTTCTTACTACGCCAAGTAACCAAATATCCACCAACAAAAGTGAAATACCCAGATGTCGAACGCCTATCAGTTAGATTATCGTCCCAATCGGCATCAATGTAACCGTTAACCTCCAAATGCCCATGCTCCTGGAAAATTAAACCTCTTACAGGCAAAGACTTCAAGTAACTCAAAATCCTCATCACAGCTGTCATATGATCCTCATTAGGAGTATGCATAAACTGACTTATAACACTAATAATATATGCAATGTAGGGATGAGTAAGAGACAAGTAAATCAAATGCTAACCAACCTACATTTGATATCTCTCTTTATCCGTTAGAGCTTGGTTTGGATATATAGCTAGATGATGACTCTGGACGATGGGAGTTTTTGCAGACTTACATGCTAACATACCTATTTCTAAAAGCAAATCCAGCACATACTTATGTTGGGACAACTAAATTCCTCCTTTCATCCCAGCCACCTCAATCCCAAAAAATTATTTAAGTGCACCTAAATCCTTCATCTCAAACTTAGAAGCCAAATACCTTTGTAGCTTGTTAATCTCCTCTATATAATCTCCTGTAACTACCATATCATCAACATAGATAATCAACAAGGTCACCTTACCACCCTTGCATTTGATAAACAAGGTGTGATCCGCATTCCCTTGTCGATACCCAAACTTTTTTATAACTTGAGTAAATCTCCCGAACCAAGCTCTCAGTGACTACTTCAGACCATAAAGCACTTTTCAGAGTCAACATACCTTTCGGAACATGTTTTTTGTTTCATATATGGGAGAAAGATCCATGTATACTTCTTCTTCTAAGTCACCATGCAAGAATGCATTTTTACATCAAACTACTTCAAAAGCAAATCAAAGTTTGCTGCTAAGGACAACAACACACGTATAATGTTCACTTTAGCAACCAGAGCAAATGTCTCATGATAGTCAACTTTAAAGGTCTAAGGATACCCCTTTGCAACTAGTCGAGCTTTATATCGATCAATGGTTCCGTCAGCTTTATGCTTTTTAGTATACACCCATTTTCACCCAACTAGGTTCTTCCCATGCGACAATGACACTACTTCCCAAGTGCCATTCTTTCGGAGTGCTTCCATCTCACTTTCCACTGCCTCTGTCCACTTAGAATCTGTCATGACTCCTTCAACTCTCGTAGAAATTTTAATCCCTAACATCTAATTCATGAAGGTCTGATATGTTGGCGATAACTTATGCGTAGACACATAGTTCGCAATCGCATACTTCACATTCCCTTTTGGAGAGAACCTAATTGGTGGTTTTCCTCGATTCTGTCTTGGGGTTAACTAATAAACATGCTCAATATTAGGGTTAGGTACGTTTATGAATTGCTTACCTCAATGATATCTAGTGGACTATGAGCTGGCACAATTGAGTGAGAAGTATGTTGTTTCTTGAGTTGTTGTAGAAGTCTTAACTATCGATGTTACTTCCCTGGGAGAACTCATAATTTAAGGTATCGTGGGTAGCCCATCGTCCTCTTAAGCGGCAAGAGGCTCTGTTCGAGCGGCATGACATAGGTCATCTGGCACTTGAGCGACATGACACAACTCATCTGGCACTTGAGCGACATGATACATCCCATCTGGTGCTTAAGCAACCGAAGGCTCTTTTTGAGTGACATGACACAGTGCATTTGTCTTTTGAGCGGTCGAAGTATGACTCGAAGTAGCAGAAGACTCACACCAAATAGGTCATTCATTTCAAGTTGTGTCTTCCTTTGAAGGGCCTAGTTGGAGTGATCAGGCGCGAAAAATATCTCAGACTTAGAAAAGCTAAAATAAATCGTCACATAAAGATGTCGTGAGGAAGGATGATAACATCGGTATCCTTTTTGTTGTGGAGTGAAGCCCAAAAACACACATGTCACAGCACAAGGATCAAGTTTAGATCGTTGATTATTGTGAAAATGAACATACACCACACACCCAAAAAATTCGAGAAGTAAGGGTGAGTGATGAGGGCAACAATACATGATTGGCAAGACCTGCCAAAGGAGTATGAAAATCAAGCACTTTTGAAGGCATTCGGTTGATCAGGTAGACAACATAGATAACTGGATCAACCTAATAAGGTTGCAGAGTAGACGCTTAAATGAGAAGTGCCCTAGCTGTCTCAAGATTCTGCCAATTTTTTGCCACCCCATTCTATTAAGGTGTTTGAGGACAAGTAGTTTCATATAGAATGCCTTGTTCTTGGAAAAAACTGAGACAATTCGGTATTAACATATTCACCCATATTGTTTGAATGAAGCACTTTAATAGAGAGTCAAAATTGAGTCCGAATCATCTGGTGGAAATTCTTGGCATTTGTAGTAACTTCACTCTTATGTTTCATTGCATAGAGTCAAGTCGTCCTAGTGCAGTCATCCACAAATAACACAAACTATCGAAATCCTTGTTGAGTAGAGACAGGAGAAGGACCCTACACATCATAATGTACTAATTCATAATGAATAGTTCTTTTATTAAAACTTAATGAATAAGAATTACGTTGACTCTTTGCTAAAGTACAAACATTACACTCTAGATTAGAGTTTGAAACATCATAAAAAAAAGACCAAATCAATTTCTGTAAATAGCCAAAAGATGCATGCCCAACTTTTCACTGTTCCCACAATGAACGTGATTTATTCTACCTAGTGCTACATTGTCGACACAGTACAACCCCTTTCTCTTAGTGCCACGCCAATAAACGCTCAAGTCCAGATATCCTGAAGTAGGCAAAACAGTGGAAACATTAATACAATACAATCCAATTGTTCAGTAACTTGACCAACATGCAAAAGATGATTAGACAAAGCCGAAATAAGCAAGGTATTATGCAATGATAAAGATAGAGTGAGTGCAATAGAACTGGCCCAGCCACTAAAACAATATCTCCATTAGCAGTGACAACATATTCTTTCGGATGAGGCATTATAGACTGGAAGAGAGACTTGTCGTATGTTATATGATCCATGGCACTAGAGTCAATAATCCAACCAGTATCATGATCCATAAAGGCAACTAAGACCTTATCAGAATTACCTGAATTGTCTTGTGTGTCGGAAAGTGACATCTGATCAATAAGTGATAAGATCAGCTCCGTGGTTGCTTGAGCCGACTTTGTTGTTGCTTGACTCACAGCTACAACTGTAACACCGGCTTCAGCATCTGCCACTTTAGCTTGTCCAACACGCCTATCACTCTTCTCCACTTTAAGTTGCTTCCTCTGCTCCAAGTACCAATCCGGATAGCCATGCTTTTTAAAGCATATTTCATTAGTATGTTGGCTTCCATTGCAAAAAACAGAGTGGATGCTATCTTTGTCAACCACTTCTAAGGACCGAGTAGTGTGAGCCGCTATGGAAGATGCGGCTTTTGAAACCATCGCCATGTAGGTGTCCACATCGGTGTCTTTCGCACCAAGCATCGTAGTCTGATGATGTGCTTCACACTGGACAATATGAGAACATTCTTCTAAAGTAGGTAGTGGATTCATCCGAAGTATATCACCACGTACCCTAGCGAACACATCATCAAGACCAGAGAGAAAGTCATAGATGTGATCTTTCATAAGATCTTCCTTTCGGCTTTTCAGATCAACAGCACATACAATCTTGCTAAGGCGTCTCTTATTTAACTATTGCTAAATACTCTTCAATTCTGCAAAGTACATGTTAACCAGACGACCATTCTATCGAATCCGAGTAGCCTTTCATCACAACTCTTAAATAGGGGATTCATCAGACCCGTCAAAGAATATTTGGGTTACACTGTCTCAAATATCCTTTGCCGTGGGCAATTCGCTAAACAAAGCGAGTAGGTAGGGTTTCATGGTTTTCAACAACCATCCCCTCATAATCGCATCATTAGTGACCCACTTAGCGAGGATCATTCTCTTCAACCTCGGGAACCGTTCTAGTCAAATAGCCAAGTTTTCTCAACCCCGCAGCATATGTACTTCCATCATCTTCGACCAAATCTTGAAGTTTGTGTCATTCAACTTAAACCCAAACGGCAAGGCCTTGACCTTGATGTTGGTGGATTCGCTTATAGTTGTTGAGACTTGATTCGGGACAGGTAGGGTTGTAAATTTTGTACCGAAATACCGAAACCGTATCGAAAAAACTTGAACAAAATACCGAAAATCCCGATACCAAAACACCCCGAATGATTCGGTTACCGATACTGAAAAAATACCAAAGTTTCAGTACGGAGATTGGGACGGTATTACCATATATGCAGTAATACCGAACCGAACCGATATATATATATATATATATATATATATATATCCTATTGATTTCATCTGTAAGATGGATTCAATTGAGTTTTGTACAAAAGCCCTAGCCACATGATTTGATTCACCCTTCTTCTCCATTTAGCCACCCATCTTCTTCATCATTTTTAGCCTACTCCATCGCTTCCCTCATCTGCTCCTCTAAACCCTAGCCACCATCAATTATTCAAACCTTTCTTTGTGATTCTCATCTTTTCTATAATTCTCAACACACAACCCATTTACAGATCTGCGTTATTCTTCAAGTCTCTCTTCGACCAAGGCACCACCACGGCCCCACGACCTCCATCTCTGTCCTCCACCTCCATCTCTGCCATCCATCTCCATCGCTCTCTCATCACCACGACTCCAAGCCACCACAGCACCACAATCTGGTCATCGACATTAGAGTCATAGACGACGCCATCGGTTCTATCGCCACCGATCGAACCGAACGAATGAAATTGATTTACCGAAAATCGGTAACCGGCTTTGTCGGTATCAGTATCGGTTTTGAAAATAGCCATTCCAAAAACGTCGGTTTAATAGTCGGTTCATGTGTTTCGGTTCGGTTACCGAACCGAAACCACCCCTGGGAACAGGAACCAGATCGCTGGATTGCTTTTCGTCGGCCTTTAGGGTTTTAGGTGCCGCTCAAAGAACAAAGAAGTAGCGGTAGGGATTTTTAATTTGGCCTTGGTGCTGAGCAAAACACGATCAGCAAGAAGACAAGGATTGGTGCTTATTCCCACGGCAAAAGAATAGCAGGAGAAAAAAAAGATTTGTTTTTTTTTTCTTTTTGTCCCTTGTAGGTGCTGATCTCAGAGTACAATATCAGCAAGTTTGATTTTGATGCAGACCTAAAGAATCAGGTCTGGCTTGCTGTAGAGAAAGCCGGCGGTAGGGTTTTTTTTGGGGAAGAGACAAGCCTAAACCGAAGTTAAAATTGTATTATGTATTCTTCTCTCTAGGAGGTAATATATATACAACTATGTAGTTGATTAGGTTTATAAGGAAATCTCTAACAACAAAGAAATTCCAACTAATAAGAGAATTACAATTAAAATAATTACAATAGTTGACCATTGACTCACGCCAAAACCTTATTTGTATACCTTTTTTCTTATAAATAAGTTGATGGATAGTGACATGAGTAAAAATCTAATCAAAACAAGTTATATGTATTGTTTGGTCGGTCTTTGAGCTTAAACAAGATTTCGGCCGAGCTTAAGATTCTAGTTTAGTACCTTGCTTAGCGATGAAATAATCACTTAAATTTAGATGGACGGAACTTTTACAGATTAGGACGTTACGTGATTTTACTAGAGAAAATTCTCAATTAGGGTGGAAGTAATGTTTTCTCGAGTGAGCAACTGCAAAAGCTAGCCAGTCCTTATTCCTCAATAACCCTAATTGTGACTAGTTTGATGTAGAGTAGATTGACATAGTTAATAATGAAAATATGATTTTAGCCTCTCAAATTTATTTTTTTTCTATGTAAAATCCAACATAATTTTTTTACTTGAAAATAACCCAATGACTAGGATCCACATAAGCAAATTCATTAATTATACGTTACTTTACACTTTTTACATTTTTCAGATGCCTAATATACCCTTTTTGCATGTTTGTTGTACACAATTAATTCTATGCAGATTGTTAGGGAGAGTTAATGATTTTGTAAAAATTAAAAAACATTAACGTTATAAATTCATTGCATATTAATGTCAAATATGAGAATTAATGTCCTGAAGAAACTATACGAATTATATTTTTTTTAATTGAACAATATCATTAATTTCAACGATTACAATAAATCTTGAATATTAATGCTTATTATCTCAATTTAAACAATAAAAATAAATAAAAGATCAGATATATGTAATTCATATTCAATGCATTATCATGTTTTGGTTATTCTTTTCAAATTTTGCATAAAATTAGGCATTTCTAATTTATTTTTTTCATTTTCTTACCAAATTGGAAATATGAAAAGGCACTGATTTTGGTTTTCTAGCGTTTAGTGTATGTGTTTCTCCCAAAATTAGTGTATTTCTAGTTCTATATAAATTTGAAAAAGTAATTCGTATTTTACCTAACATATGGTAAAATAAATAAAAAAACAAAATGTGCATAATATATGTTATACATGAAAAATAATTCACCTACAAAGGGAAAGACTGCATTTGATATTTTTTTTTGTCAATAAAAGTTTGTATTTGATTCAATATATAAAACATGGGTGTTGTGTATACAATGTTTAGGGTAAATTATTTTTTTGTTTATATTACAATAAAATAATTTACCTACATGAACAATAATTTACCTAACATATGGTAAAATAAATAAAAAACAAAACGTGCATAACATATGTAATACTACATGAAAAATAATTCACCTACAAATGGAAAGATTGCATTTGATTTTTTTTTGTCAAGAAAAGGTTGTATATAAAACATGGGTGTTGTCTATACAATGTTTAGGGTAAATTATTTTTTTGTAATATATATATAGACAATAATTCACCTAACAAATGGTAAAATAAAAAAAAAACAAAACATGCGTAGCATATGTAATATTAATACATTTGAATAACAATACATATATATATTACAAAAAAAAAAATTTACCTACATGAACAATAATTTACCTAACATTGGTAAAATAAATAAAAAACAAAATGTGCATAACATATGTAATAATGCATGCAAAATAATTCACCTACAAAAGGGAAGACTGCATTTGATTTTTTTTTTTGTTTTTGTCAATAAAAGTTTGTATTTGATTCAATATATAAAACATGGGTGTTGTGTATACAATGTTTAGGAAAAATTATTTTTTTGTAATATATATATTAAATAATACTGTACCTACATGAACAAAATCAGTTGTATTAGTGGAATGGGTGGCATGAGTGTAAATAAGTGGTATTAGTAGGTCAATAATGTTCCAGTGTGGCTGCACATTTTGAATTTGAATTTTTATTGAACGTTTAAAGATAAATGAGTTTTTATCTAGAAATCATAAATTATAAGGATCAAAATCTAAAACTCCCGGTTAATAAGCCTCATAACTCTAATGGCCTGGTCATGGATAAGGAGAACTATTGCTGCTATTCACAATCAGGGTTAGGGACGGAATATATAACCGTAAATGGAAAGAATAACCACAAACATGATTGGAAGGGGGTATTCTCCAGTAGGAAATATTTTGCTCATTTAATTATTATTGGTGTGTACTTGAAAAGATAAATTATAAAAGACACCTGTTCTTGAAGACAGCTAGATTCTCTGGACTTTGTTAGCAGAAAGTCTGACTCTGCAGTAACTTCCTCACCAGCAGTGCTGTTAACAATGTCACTGACCAATAAAGTCTCAGCGATTCCAAAACACATCGAGGCAAACAAGCTTTACAGAACATGTTCACTATTACGTGAATTTATGAGCCAATAATACATGATCACGTCGAAAAAAACTTTCACATGACAATACATTATTGGACACGGAACATCATATGATTATGAACCATTTCATGTAAGTCATTCTTGTGCATTATTGGATACTAAACGCTATATAACTATGAACCGTTTTATGTAAATCCTTCTTGTGCTACTTTTGGCTTAGGCCAACTGGACCAATGATTTGTCGCTGTCAGCTTGTGAAATTGCTCACCCGAGGGAAGATAATCACTTTCTCATAAAATAAAAAGCTTGTACTCTACAATTTCCATTCCGTACCTAATCACTTATAATTTCAGCATAAGCCAAAAGCCATTATTTAAATCTGTCGTTACCAGTACTAATGCCTATATTCGCGATGGAGTACTCGTCATGTTGTGGGAGCCACATCCAACTCCTCTTTGTATTTTTACAATTCCAAATATACCCTCGGATGTAATTTATACGGTTTGGCTCCACAGTATATAGGAAAAGTAGAACATTGGGAACCAAGCATGTCTGTGTGTTTTATCTTGGTATCAAAATGTTATAAGTAGGGTTTAGTGCACTGTCAAAATAGTGATGACCTAATATCAATTATTAAGTGAACTATTTTTTTTTATGGAAAATTATTAATATAAATTCAGAAACTTCGTAGCAAAATTGAGAAACTTAAACAATTACCACACCAGCAAGTTCACAAAAACCACCAGCTCAAAAAATCACTTGCAATCCGAAAAACCCAACAACCAAATTCTTCTCCTTTAACCCCACAATACCAAAATTAATCAAACCCAATTCCCAAATTCTAGATTTTTGCAACATTTCACGAACCCCACCTCAGATTTCACGCTCCGAACCAAAATCTACGAACCCAGTTCACCAATTTGCGAAATTAATTGAAGCAAAAGAAGAATCGGTGACATGAAATATGAATTCTGGCACTAGGGCTTGAAACGCTCAACGCATCTTCGAAGGATGAAGGCCATCCACTCTCTTGCTTATCAACCATATGCTTTGAAGGAACCCAGATCCCAAAACAATTTTGTTTGTTGATTCTTTTCTCTTTCCTTTTCGACTTCTCTCTCTGGAGGAAGACAAAGGGATATGCAGGGGACGCAGCGACTCGCCAGGCCTTAAATCGAAGGTTGGGGACAACCAATCTGGAGGTACGACATAGAGATGAAGAGGAAAGAGAAAAAAAAAATGAAGAGCGAGGAGAGAGAAAAGAGGTTGAAAGAGGAGAGGGAAGTAGGAATCTGAGACGCGACCCAATACCGATGAATAAATTTTTGATTTGCCTAATTCATTATCATTATTTCATTAAAAAAAAGAGAGAATATAAGACGCGATTGAGAGAAAAAGAGAGAGAGGAGGTTCTTAGTTAGCGACGTGGTTTCACACCTCGCTATCTAAGAACGAATACGGGAGGATTTTATGTGGGCCAAGGCCACTACAATCCTCTTCTAAAATAAGAACTGTTGCATCAAATTTGTCCAATTGTCTCTTTTAGTAAGGTGTACGAAACGAGGCCAAAATTTATTAATTTGTTACAACTTGAGGTTTTCTTCTAGATGCATTAACTTCTTTCTGCCAAAATGAGAATCACATGTTATTATTGGAAAAATCTTGGGTGGTGCTTATCATTTAATGGTTCGGTCATTGAATGGTCCTAAATTAATTTGTGGTGGACCTCAAATGAATCCTAAATCATTCAACAGTACATGAATGATACTTACCATTGAAGTTTGACTCGTTATTATGTATGGAAACACTTTTTTCACTACTAAAGGGCCAGAATTATAATTATAACACACGAGTCACATATAAACAATCAGTCAAATTAGTTCTAGTGCCACTCATAAATTTGTCCAAAATAACATAGCTTCAGTCAATATTTGTAATTTTTCTTCAATAGTTCGGACTAAGAAATAAACGGTCATGATTGAATTAAGAAAATACTATTTTTACTTATTGACTTATCTAATGGATATAAAGTGGGACCATCAGTACTCCGGACTATTGAAAACTTGCTCTAATATTTGATTATAAACCTCACTCTTAAGTACCCTAATATACCTGTAACTTGAGAGTTTTGACATAGCTATTAATTATTCATATCATAATCATACGGATTTATATAACAAAAACAGTAACAATACACCCACAGTAACAATACACCCAACTTGTTGATTAACATTTGAGAAACAAAGAAACTTATTGATTAACTTTGGCGTCCACTTTGAAACAAAGAAGCCCTAGCTAGCTTAAGCATTTCCCAAAGGGTTCATTATCTCCTAAGCACTTCCAAAAACATAAATGCAAGTAATCCCCCGTCACTAATTGTTTAGAAGTCGGCTTAAGTTAATTAGCTCATGGAAGCAAGACCCACACACACAAGAATACCAAAACAGAAAAACCCAAATAAATAAATACAAATCAAAATTCATAAACAAGGACAATTTGGTCATTTCAGAACCAATCAATGCATACAATAATATCATGCACTCTGTTATGTTCTTACGAGTACCAATTATTCCTATATATATAACACACAGCTAGTCCAAACCTTCCATAGTATTCAAACTTTCAACCCCAAGACCCCAAAGAAACACAAAAGAAAACCCAAAAACAAATCAAAGTCCACAGAGAGAGCTCAAAAACCAGAGATGGGCAACAGTCTAAGGTGCTGTTTGGCTTGCGTACTGCCATGTGGAGCCCTAGACTTGATCCGGATCGTCCATTTGAATGGCTACGTAGAAGAAATCTCACATCCAGTCACCGCCGGCGAGATCTTAGAAGCAAACCCTAATCACGTTATCAGCAAACCCAGCTCCCAAGGCGTCGTACGCAAAATTTTGATCCTCTCGCCGGAGTCGGAGCTCAAGCGAGGCAGCATCTATTTCTTGATTCCGTCTTCTTCTGTGCCGGAGAAGAAGAAAAAGAGTAAGAGCAACGGCATTAAGAAACCCTCAAAAAAGAGCAGCAAGAGCCAAAGCGATAGTACCGACCGTTACTTGACGGAGATTGTGACGGAAAAGAAGTCTACGTCTCGCCGGGATCGGAGGGCTGGCCGTGTCGCAGTATGGCGGCCTCATCTAGAAAGCATCACCGAAGACTAACATTTTTTTTCCGGTGATGGGGACTTTTTTTTTTTTGGGGGGTGGGGGTGCGGTACATGGGTTGGTATTGCCTCTTGTGGATATATTTGGTTTTATTGTTTTTTTTTTGGATCTGCGTATAATAATGGCAGATTCTGAGTTAAATTCAGTGCTCATGAGGTCATGATCTGTTTGGTTCTCAAGAAAATCAAAGGAAAAAATCATGGCTATATTGACAGAGGGAGAGAGAAAAAGGAAATGTTCGTAGAAATACACAATAGTATTTACACCAAGTTTGTAAGTAAATATGCTTCTTCTTTTATTCTCTCTTTGTGTTCTCATGATTTGTGTGGAGAAAATAACTGGCCAGCCTAGTGCCAAAAAGGGGGAAAAAATTCCATCAGTTGGAAGTGGTGTGTTTAATTTCAGTAATTTTGAGATTTGAAATAAATTAGAGTATTTTTGAAATATATAAGAGATAATAAGTCTTAAGATAGCATGTAGTCCATATAATTCCATGACTGTCCAAATGAGCAATTTACTTGCTCAATAAGAGAAAAAAAGAGAATAGCTAGTTTTCAAACTGCATTCCGTTTCAATTTTTTTTATTTTTAACCTTTTTTTTCATGGAGAGAAAGAGAGAATAGCTAGTTATAGCCATGATATATACCATACCATACCAAAGTCCATTGTCAATTAGTTTATGGCAGCACTGCCATAAGTCATTATATATATATATATATATATATATTATTGTAATGGCCATATATGTGACTTGAGTACAGAATAGTTGGCATACTAGTTCATCTACGCGGTATTGTAGTGCAGCTATATATATATGCAGTACTATATACTATATGCAATAATTGACTTGTAGTCTTGCTGAATTTAGAAAAATGTTTTAATCCTTATCTAATGAGGTTAAGAGACGTGCATGCTAGTTTATGAAAGCGTTTAATTAGCCAACAAATGAGGGAATATCGGGTAACAACTTTTGTAATACATATGAAAATCAATAGATTATACATTTTCTTCACGTTTAATGATTGTGAGCACTACATTTATTCTTAAACCTAGCTAATGCATTAGATTCCAAAGACCCTTAAATTAATTAATCACAATAATATATCATGCAACATCTTCTTATTCCCAGCTTATAACATGGTGCTTGCCTCTTATGGGACGCCTCCATTTTGAGTTAACAAAATTAGATCTCCTAATAGGTGTGGTAGAAACTTCATTAGTCACGTAAAAAATGACCTTTTTAAATTTATTTGTATATATTAACGTTTCGATTGCTATCCAATGGATTAATGCATGGTATGTCTTTTGTTATAATAGCTGACATGAAATATGAGAATACTCCTCCTCTCTGTATTATACAAAAAGAAATTATTTCTCCACATCATTCTTTTTTTTTTTGCACGCTAATGTTTATTTTTGTAAATTGATTCTTTTTTACTTTATCTGATTCAGAAATCAATAAATAAATAAAAGTGTGCATGCATGTGGAGAAAAAAATAATGTGTGAAAATTATTTGAAATGCATACACATGAGAAAGATGGGGGTCTTGGTGTTTGATGAAGAACATAAGCTCTAACGCCATATACTATTATTGGCATATTATCTTATTAGCATAAATCCTAAAGTTTTGAATGCCTACATCTTGAAGGTACATAAATATAAATGCAAAACAACCTGGCAAATCTTCTTTGCTAAACCTATTTCGTATAACTCGGTCCTCACATGGATTCCCTCTTCCCATCTCCCATATAATATTAGACTATGCTTACACATCCCTTTCTCAAACTCCACCCCCATGATATATTAAACCTATTTGTATATTAATGTTTTGAACCACGAACTTGTAGATCAAAGATTTCAGTTTAACCAGTTGAATTTGAAATATTTTTGGGGAAATTAATCATGGGGAAGCATGTGAGTTGTGGGTTTGGACCAATGAGAGAATGCCATGCATTTAATCAAACACATTATGGATTAGATATATTAACTAATGAATTGAAGTAGAAAAATGGGGAGATCCCAAGGAACATAGGCATTGAGCCCTTCGATCAATTGTAGCATTGGTTAAGACAAAAAGGATATAAGTTCACGGGTCTAGTCGCCAGTTCCCGGAGGAGAACTTGGGTGAATCCCTCTGGATGGGAGACATCGAAGTAAAAAAGTGCAATGGCTTTCTCTATATATGTGGGAGTGACTTTCAATATCATTAGTCAATGGAGAGTCAATTGTACATTGTCCCAAACCTTAATTGTTCATGTTTTAAACTGCAAGAATCTCAAATTAATTGACCATATGTCTTTCTAATTCAATCTTAGACCTACAATACAAAACTCCAATAAGATCAAATACTAGCTAACTCTAGTATAGTGGTATTTCTTTTATTAATGTTAGAAGAGGTTCTAAATTCAAATCTCTTATCTAATTCATAATTTTTTTTAACTAAAACAACGCTTCAATAAGAGGTATGCAATTTTGAGTGACCTAAACTTTTCTTAAGCTTTAGTCTAGGATAATCAATATTGTAGTATTTGTAGGAGTTTTTTTTAGCCAAGTAGTTCTTTCACACATATAACTAAAACTTTAGTGTTAAGGACTAGCTAATTGATCTGGAGGCCACTTCGTCTCTATTTCGCTAGAATTGGAGGTACTCAATATTTGTTCTGTTGTGCTATGCTGAGTTGTTTTGGACTGCTTTTTTGAGCTTTCTTTAATTACCTTGTATTATGGTTTTTTTTCTTTAATGAAAGTTATTCCGATTGACAAAAACAAACTAAAACTTCAGTTCTTGGTATTGATGGCAGTATCTTATTCTTTAGAAGGGGGCGAAATAGACTTAATTATCAACATGAAATAAAAGTATTAGGGATTCAAAATTTTGAACTTGTTTTGTTGTGGAACATAACTCATTTTTACACGGGTTTGGGGAATCTAGCACATCCTATCTGTCCTGTCCCCATGAGTTGTTAAAAACTCGACATCAAAAAGTTCATGGGCCAATAGTATCGAGTTAAGCCAGTGGTTTATTTGCTTATTGCTTGGCCCTATTTTCTTATCCCATAATGTTATTATTTTGTCATGAATGATATATATTGGAGTTTCCTATATCACCTTTTTCTCTTCTCTTCTTAGTGGGTAGCAATATCCCATTTATTTGCTTGTTTGGTGGTGGTTATATGAATTGGTGGGGTCCTGGTTCTCAACTAATGCTTGCATTACACTACATATAATTTGACAATCAAATTTCAATTGGCCTTTTGCTCGAGCTTGTCTTGTGGTATATAGTTTTTATAGTCCATCTTTGCACCATTTTATCCTTGGGAACAAAATTGTCTACGGCCAAGGGTGTAAAGATCACAATTTTAAATTTATCACATATATATATATATATATATAATTTTCAAAGTTTTGTCTCAACTTTGTGGATGTGACAACAAATACACCAATTGCCAAATTGTGTGTACACTACCAAAAATTACCCCTATAGGCACCAGTTGAAAACCGATGCCTTTCACTTATAATAACCGAGGCTTTGGTCGGTGATGCCTATTACTGGTATTAAGGGCATCGGCTAAAAACTGATGCCTAAACCACTCAACCACTTCGTTTATTATGTATTTTCGATGCCTTAATTCACTTATTTGGTTGACTTTTTTATACTTTTCGTTGACTCCCGATGCCCAAAAGAGTTTTAGCATCCGGTTCTTGTAATTTCCTGATGCCTTAATCGTATTATACTACAGGTTTTCGTTGTTGACTCACGATGTATTTTAAATAAGCCTAAATTATCTTATGCTACATTTTAAGCTAATTTGCAATACCCAAACTTATGTAGGCAGTTAAAACCCGTCCCAAAATTTTATGTAAAATTACCAAAATACCCCTAGTGGTCAATGTTGACTTTTTTTAGACGACATGTGAAAATTATTTTCTTTGCATATTCCAGTAGTACTCGTCGATACGAACACGTGGACGCAAGAGGAACTCAATTTGGAGTTAAAATGAACGTTTTACGGAAATTCAAAGCTTAGGGGCATTTTAGTAATTTTCACACCCGTATATTATTAGGGTTTTTGGCTGGCTGCTGTGCAGCCAATCTCCTCACTCTCTCCCCACGACCTATCTCTCTCTCTCCCATTCTCTCGGCCAAACTCACAACCCGTACACACCCTAGATTTTGGACGAATCACAAAACCGTTGAACCATCACTCAAGAGCTTAGCCATTGTGATCGTTTCTTCATTCTTGAAGAGACTGTGATTTCAGAATCCCCAAACTCGAAACCAATCGGCCAAACCAATATTGGAAAGGAAACGGCAAACTGCCATTCAAGCTTTCGTACAATCTCGGCTTAGGTAAGCCTCGAAACCATTTCCATTGGTTTTATCACATTGAGTAGGTTCAAATCGATATAAGGAACGTAAATTTTGCTGCAGTTTTGAAGGAGAACAGAATTAGGGTTTGTCCGAAGCTTTCCGGCCAATTTCAGGCCATCTCCGGCCATTGTTCCAGCCCCAATTTGGTATGAAAATATTCTACTCTTAAATACCTTCATTTTGATATATGGAACGTTGAATTTGGCCAATGAATGAAGAAGATATGAATTTTTAAAGTTTTGGAATTAAATTGGGAAAAATTTCCAGATTCCGGCAAACCAGACGGCGGCCGGCGACGGCTCCGGCTACCGGAGAAGGGTTGAAGGTGACAGAATATTCCGTCACGGTAACGAAATATTCCTGACGGCGTCAGAAAAGGTATATTCCGTTAACTTTGACTGACGCCGTTGACTTTAACGGCGCTGACGTCATTAGGTGCGTGGGTGACGTTAGCTGCTCGTGGGATGACGTTAGTAGGCGCGTGCTAGCGGGTGGCAGTGCGTGGCCGCGCGTCTGACCTTTTCCCGGCGCACGGCGGCCGGAAGGTTTTAGGGTCCCGGAAATCATTTTTCGAGCCCGTTTTCCCTAAAATAGTGTCATTTTTAGATTCTTTTTATATAAGGGTTTTAGTTATTTATTTAGGGGATGTTTTTAACATTTTTCCCTAATATTAAATAGGTAATTCTACGACTCGACGCTTCGAGGAGGGGGACACCGAGGGGGATTACACTCCCGAGTACTTGTGAGTGGACTTTTGTTTTATTAAATGATTTCTATGCTTTGAAATAATTATTGCTTTGATATAATTATGAATTTAAATGATTTTTGAGGTATGAGTATATATGGATATATATTATGAAATGGTTTACATTATGTTTTCCGATATTGCATAAGTATATTGGTATTTAATATATGACTTCTATGCATGAATATATTCGATTATACAAGGTTTGAATATTTGGGAAATTATGAAGTATATGATATTCTTCACTTTTACACATGATGTATATACGTATATTTTCAAAACACACTTGGTATGCTTTCACTACGTTGTAGTACCGTCTCATGGCCGTAGGACAAGTCTCACATGTTTGGGTCACACGCACTGTACTCCAGGGGTATTGTCCGGTAAATACCTTAGTGCAAGCTTGTCTTACGTTTATGTTTATTTTTGGGGGAATGCCCCACAACATAAGGACTCGGGTGTGACGTGCTATTGCGCAAGTGCTTACATGTGTGTGGTACTAGGAGTACAAATTGATTGATAACGTAAAGTGCTTGTACGGGGATTGAGAGGATGTTCCTCAACACGTACATGGGTGATTGCACATATACCCTATGTTGGTTTTCTTTATTATATTATTGATATATATTGCGGATTGATTTATGGAAATATGAACGGTTATTTACAGATTTTATGTTGAAATATGTTTCCAGTTATACATATAAAGTATGTTTTGACTTATACTACAGTAGTATAATTTTACACTTATACTGGATTTCAAACAGGGAGTTACTACGTTGAAAAGAGAAAAATATTTAGAAAACTTTTATTTTTCGTCCACTCAAATTTGTTGCAAATGTTGTAGATGTGGATGTGTTGTATTATTGTTTGCAGATTATGGGAACTGTTAGACTTTTAAGGGAAGTTCTGCCGAATTTTCTGTGGAATTTTTACTACAAGTTTTAACCATGAATTTGTTCATTATTTTGGCAGGGAAGAAAAAGAGCTGGGGCCCTTGCAGACAGCTGAAGTCTGGGCAGGTCACACGTGCGTCTTTTGAAAAAATCACCATCACGTATGCTCCTGAACACCATGGTGCTTCTACTGGTGACCAGCACAGCACCCTAGTCCGCAACGTAGGGTCGATACTACGTGACCATTGCCCTATGAGATGGGAATCATGGAGATCGGTCCCGAAGCAGAAGGAGGATGCGATGTGGCATGAGCTGTCGGCGAATGTATTCAATACTTTCTACTACTTTTTATAATTAAGTCTAATATTATTTATATTTTAATAATATTTTTTCATATTTTCAGATCAACTTTAATACTAAGGACCTTGATGCCGACCGGACAACGTACATATATGGGCTCTTAGTACACTGAGTGGAAGAGCGACCTCCGCCACCATTTTAATTTGTATCCGAACGCGGAGACTGCTCTAGCCCAAGGATGCCCTCTGGAGTGGCTGGATCGGCCTCATGATTAAGAGTGGTTATGTAAACACTTTGAAGATCCTAAGTTTTTGGTAAGTATACTAATTTATTGTATAATTTTATTCCTAATTAATATATGCACTAACAAATTTTGGGTTTAACATAAACGATCTTGAGCCAACAAGATAAATAGGTTGAAAAAGAAACTTCTACACCACTCCGGTTCGAAGCCCTTCTCCTATAGATTGGAGAAGCGACGAGAGGTAACACTACTTTACATTTTAAAATTTTAATATAATTTTATATTTATGAAATTTAAATTTTAACCTTCTTTTATTATTTTTTTTAGGAAGGTGCAAAGTTTTTAGAGATTGACATGTTCGAGGAAGTTTATGTTCGCCCCGATGATGAGACAGCTCAACAGCTCCATGTAAGTTTCTCTAATTACCTGTTACTTTTGTTCCTTTTATAATTATTATAAATAGTAATATTTATTTTCTTATTATAGGCCACTATGGTGGAGAAGAGCAATGCTCTTCTCGAAGAAGTGGCATCGCAACTTCCTCCTGAGATCCCTATCGAGGACGTGACTCCAACTGAGGATGTTGGTCTTCATATACTAATGGAGATGCTAGACCAGACCCTTGGTCGTAGGTCTGGTAGGGTTTACCAGGGGATGGGGAAAGCGCGACTCCGTGAGACGAGTGCCTCATCTTCTAAAAACAATTCGGTGGCAGCTTGCGACTTAAGGCAACCAGATGAGCCAAATCTTACACGCCTTCCAGTTGTCCAGCATTACATTGAATATGCCATCATCTGATTCCCAGCCATCGGGTTCCCAGCCCCCTCCCTCACCATATTTCTAATTGTTATTTTGTACGTACATTTCTTTATATAATATAATTTGTTTTTCTACATTGTTTATTATATGTTATTGTCTTTTAAATATTAATTAATTTATTATATTAATTAATTAAAAAAATTATATTGAAAAAAAATTAAAATAATTCAATTAATTGAAATAAAATTATTAAATATTTTGCACGACGAAACAAAAACTGTCGCCTAAACCTTTATGCAACGATAAAATTATTGAATATTTCATCACCTCAAGTATAGGCAATTAATATATTTCGTCGCTGAAAACTTAGGGCAACGAAGGATTTTGGTCGCCTAAAGGTTTGTCTGACAAAATTTATTCGTCGCCTGAACTTTATTGCCACCCATATTTTCATCGCCAAAAGTCGTCGCGCAAATGTGCATTGAGCGACAAATGTATTTTCTTCGTCGCGCAAATGTTTGCCCCACGGGCTTTGCGCGACGAATTTGGGGCGACGAATTAATAGTCGCGCAAATGTTTAGGCGACAAAAAGGAGCCTTGCACGCCGAAATTTGTTTTGTCGCCCAAGTACTTTTTTCTACTAGTGGAATTAATTTTATTGCATCTGAAATAACGTAATTTTTGGCTTAGATCAGTCTTTCCTACTTGTAAAGAAATCAACCTCGAGCTAATCTTGAAAAGAACTAGAGTGGACATAAATCTTGATGAATACATAAATTCTTCAATCAAAAGAGCCAATATTCTTGATATGCAGTTGGAATCACAAAGGAACTAATACCATAAAAAAGATTAGAACATGCAACTTGATATAATTTTGGATCGTTTGGAACTGCTTCTTTAAAAAGCACTTCTCTCATAAGCACTTTCAGTAAAAGCGCTTCTATTAGAATTGCATATTGAAATTTTGATAAAAATGCAAGTGCTTCCTAAAATGCACTTGAAATGGTTTGTGAAAGAAGCACACAACAGGTGCTTCTTCCAGATAGCACTTCAATTGCTTTTTTGAATCCATAATCACTTTAACGTTTAGTTACTTAAAAAACACTTCCAAACAAGCCCCTAGCTAACTTCTTATTGGTTGCATCTTCTTGCACTCGAAGTTTACTAGATTGATTTATTATGGTCTTTAATTCCCCCCTGCTTATTTGAGGGTTTTCCAAATTGGCTTTACTCCCAGTCTCCCAATGATCAATGTCAGTATAGCTATTTCAGAACTTAAAAGTACGTTGTCATTTCAGTTTCTACAAAAATATAATTTACAAGGTTTATACAATTTAAGAAAAAGAAAAAATAAATAAAATTTACAAGAAAAATGGTCTCTAGCTAGCTCATATTCAACAACCCTACATAAGCAGAATTCTTGTACAAAGCTATCCTAATTAAGCAAAAGTGGGAAATTAGTGGACAAAAAATTTCCCTCTTTTCCTTCTCTAATGTGTTTGTTTTGCTAATAAGGAAGTGGGTGCACTCTATCATCACGAGGCATATCCACGGCAGAAAATGATGGGGTTCCATAGGACTTAAAGCTGTTGTCGTCTACCATCTGTTGATCATTTGCAACCATTTGTTGCTGCACCACCAACACCGAGACCTCACAATTGGAATCTGAAGATGCCAACATATCTCCAATGAACCCAAGTTCCGGAAACTCATTCCATTCTGTGAGTCCCATGAACAATGGCGAATCACAATCATGGCGTCTCCCCACCAAAATTAGGTCATAAAATTTTTCCATGGACCTAATCACATTGATCATGTCCACGCTATCTTTAACACGTTCCTCCTTGTAAACATGTTGTTTTTTCCCAGCAATTGCTATCTTACACTTGCTGAGTAGCTCCGAATCGTGTTCTTTATGCACACTGCATTTCCTATTGTCCGCCAATCTAATGACTGTGAGGCTGACATTAGGGTGCTCCGCCATGCGCATTGCATATGCCAATGCCTCACGGTCATCAGGTCCTTCTACAAAGATAATCCCAATATTGTATGAAGTTTTGCATGATAGAGATGTGTTGGTGTTCAAGGTACCACGATCGAGGAGAATCCCAACTGAGCATGGGGAATTTCGAAGAATGTTTCGATTCACGGACCTAATAGGTTTGGATAATTCCTCCGTGAAACTTAGTGAATTGAATTGCTTGTGGAATGGGATTAGGACCATGGAAGTTCTTTTTTCCAATGCCAACGTGCAAACATCATCATGCATTGTGGCATAGGGTGCAATGGCTGTGAATGCATTCATTATAAGGCCACCAGAGCTATGTTCTTCATATAATCTGAAGGCATTGACTATCCGATCTGAGTCACCGGAATGAAATGTACTAGCACTCCTTTTTCCGAGTCGATGTGTTATGAGGATTGGGGCAGTTCTGCCTGATAGTCTCACGAGGTGGACAACATAAAAGCATATGGGGGTTTTGGGGGTTGGATTGGAGACCTCAAGAAGGTTGATGATGGAAGGGGTGCTGTCTTCTTGGTATATGCAAGCAAGAATTCGAAGCTCGGCATTAGGCAAGGCATGCTCAAGTGTCCTTCTTCTCTTGGTGGACATGTATCTCTTGGATGGATTGTACAGATATTTCACTACGGGGGTGATTATTGCAGTTAAGACGAGTGCTGACAGAACCATAATGCTATAGGCTTCTTCGTCAATCAGCTGGAATAGATAAGCACAAATGAACAAAATTTAGAGGAGGACACATAAAATTATATACAAAGAACTCATACGAAAAATTCACTTAATCAAAAGTTTACACCAATAATAGTTACCAAATTGTTGAAAATGAGAGAATGAGAGTATGAAAGTATCTTATCTGTTAGAAACAAATAAGGTTGAGAGTGTACGTGCTTATTTATGAACAAATGAAATATTGTCACACAAAATCTGTTTCGGTGTTTTGCATTGCCCTGATTAAAAAGATCATTTTTCGGTATTTCTATTTTATATTAAGTATCATGCAATAGGAATACGGGAAGAAGCATAGTGCATAAGTTATAATTAAAAAGATGCGAGTGGAGAGATAATTACGAAGAGTAACAATCCATGGTTCAAAGTTAGAACGTCAATGATGCCTTGAGCACTCATGATAAGCCCTAGTGAGAATGACTCGACAGGAGACATTTTGCAATAGAGAGAAGGCACCACAGTTCCTATAAGTTTACCACAAAAGCTACTCATAACCAAGAGCTCCAAAATCCAAACAGTCTTCATCTTTATCATTGAGAAATTAATCCTTGCACCAGTGAGCACAAAGTAGCTTGGCAACAGAATCAATGAGACGTAGGAGTCAAGTTTCTCAACCAAAGCTGATCCCAAAGGTGGGCCATCTGGCACTGCCAACCCCAAAATCATGGGCCCCAGCATAAAATGCTGGCCCACAACCTCACCAAGAAGAGAACACACCATGACCATGATAAATATTGAAAAAATGTAGCTCTCTTTCATGGATTTTCCTTTATCTGTAACTTGTGCAACCATCCATAACATTATAGGCCTCAAAATGTAGACTATGAGGATGAACATGCAAAACAAGCTCAACCCCATAAAGGGTAGACTAAGATCCTTTTTTGAAATGTTGCTTTGCCTTATTGTGAAGGCCAAACTGACCCAAATCAAAGATAGCACCCCACTGACTATTGATGAAGACACAGCCAATCTCCCAATCTCCGAGTTGAGGAGGTTCAAATCGGCCAAGAGGCAGGCGATGACGTGGAACGAGCTTAGGCATTGAAACACCGCGATGATGATGATCGACTTGTGTAGGCTTGCTTCCATCGTGACTGTCTTTCGTAGGATTAAAGCGAAGCCGACGTTGAGAATCAAAGGGACGAAGAAAGCCGAGAGGCCTATGACCACGGCTTTCCTTCCTGATTGTTTCACCAAACTTATGTCCATTTTAACCCCAACTAGGAAGAGAAACAGCATGACACCAAATAACGCATAGGTTTCGCTGATGTAAAAGCTTTTCAGTGGGAAAACTGTATCTGCAAAGGCATTGCCTGATCCTAAGACTGATGGTCCCAATATAATACCTACCTGATGCATAAAATACAAATTAGGTTGACAGAAAAGAGTGCTTCGTAATGGCACTAATTTACAATACCCGGTGCTTTGTCAATATCGTATTGAAATGTATATATATTATACATACAATATACAATGTACCAAGCACTGTAAATTGGTACAGGTCACTTCTACATTTTTAAGCAAACAAAATCAAAACAGAGAAAAAGGGAACGCACGTTATTCCCACTCCCAATTTGTCATCAAGCACTATTTTTTGAGTAATTTAATCAAAATAGTGTTTTTGAAGTGGGAATAGCGGCTGCCAGAAAATGGAAAAAGAAAGCGTACGTAGGTAGAAACGTACGAGCATTTGTGATATGAAAGCAGTCTGGCCAAGAGGGTTGAGAATGAATTGGAAGAAACCGGTGAGTAAGGCAGATATGGAAAGCTGTACGTAAAGGATGGGAGTTGGGAAGTTTAAAGGGCTATCACCGAAAAAGTAGCCTTTTGGTCTTGATGATTTCTGAGCCTGGCATACCCAGGTCTGATTACTCAATGCATGTGCGTTACGCATTGCGATCGAATCATCCAGAAGCTCAGGCTTGCAGCCTCACCCAAAATGTTATCGAGAGAGAGAGAGAGAGAGAGATGCACGTAAGGTTGCATGCATGCATGGATGAGAGACACAGAGTAAAAGCTTGGAGGAAGCAAAGTATGGAGGTGATGGATAGGAGGATGATGCGGGTTGGTCAAACCTTTAAGCTGGCTCTTTATTGAGCGTTGGCCTTTATTTGAAGGTCATATTTCATATTGACTGTTCACCACAGGTTTGGTTCAAGCACACCATTGGGCTTTAGAGGTGGAAAACGTTCCAATATTAGGTGTGACACCAACTGCATATGATTGGTTTTATATCAGATTTTGTAGATTAAATAAATACCGGTATTATAACAAAATTAATGTTTAAAAGTTTTGAAATTGATGTGCGTGGAGGAGGCTTCTCTAGGTTTAAGCAGGTTGGAGCAATATTTTCAAGCCATGTTTGTGGTACGTTTTGTATAAACAAATTTTAGTCTCTATTGAGATATTGATCGAGTTGTGTAAAACTCTTTCTATTGTTTCAGTTCTTCGGCATGCTTCTATTTATCTTTGGGCCAAAGTGAATAAGGATGGGCTGGCTAAGGGTTAAGTTCTACAACAGGTGATGGAGTTTTTTTAGACTTAGACAATGAAGAAAGTTGAGGTTTTACCATAAAATCAATTGGCAATATGAAGAGTAGCCCAACTACTTATAAGCTCATGCAAGGTCTCTTCGCTCATCAATGTGGGATTCATTCTCAACACACCCTTCACGTGTGGTGAATTTTCAAGCCTAACATGTGGTCAACACAAATCGGATGATGTGGAGCATGTGTGGTCATTAGGCTTCACACGTGAGACAAAATGCTCTGATACCATAAATGTTTGTGCAAATTTTCGTTGTGGGCCAAGCCTCCATCCTTATTCAGGTGAATTCTTCTCTAGCCACACTTATACAAACCCTAGAATTCTCTTCTGACTTAGGCATCGGAGGCCCTTTGGCAAACAAGGAGTAAACCCTAGAGTTCAAGTTTGTTGAACCTTGGAGTAGAGTGATACCTTGCCTGCAACAACGATGTGGAGACATTCTGCAAGGGCATTGGAGAGGATGTGTCCCCGCAGACGTTTCGAGTACGCTTCGGTGGTTCCCGGGAAGCATAGGAACTGACAAGTGGGCTGATAGCGTATCAAGGTCGTCATGTGTTAAGTGACGAAAGTCAATTATGCAAGTGATTGAGAAAAGTGAATAAATTTAGAGTTAGAAGCGGAAGTAAAAGTGCGCAGTGATGGGTAAAACCCATTATTACATGTGCATAACAGTTAGAGCATAGTAAATAGTGCAGGAAATATAAAATATTCACTCCCTCATGAGGATGGATATTACAGAACAGAAAACACTAAAGGTAGGAACGAATCCTACTTAGTCTGGAGGAGCTGTCAGAACCACCAGCTAGCCGAAGAGTGCCTCGTCTCACTGGTACTCAAGACCGCTACTAAGTCCTGGAGGGCCGCAAAACATAAAAGGTGAGTGGGTCAAAAAGTAAAAGTTTGATAAAACCTTTGTTTTCAAAAACATATTATCCCCTCGTTGGTAAAAGTTCCTGAAAATACGTTATACTCACCGGTATGATCCTTAAAATACTATAATAATAGTAATACGGGTACTCCACGAAAATCAATGGTAAAACCACATTGGATTGCTCGAAAACAAAACTGAATTGATCACCCATATGTAAACATACAAGCCCAAGTAGATAAGCTACGAGGATAGGCTAGGTATGTAAGAGAATACGCTAAGTACTACAATGACGCGAGTCGTTGTGCGCAAAGCGCCTCACACACAAGTCCTAGTTGCCTAGTGCAACCTCTAGTACCTACAATGGATCCAAAGTTGCGTAGCGGTACTGGGTGTGAACCTCCGAACGTCAAAGCTAGTCCTGACCTTGGGACTGAGTACAAATACCTGGGTGTTCTACATCTACTGATGAGCAATAGTAAAATAAATGTATGACAAATATAATACGAATGTTCTACCTCCAACAATCACATATTATATAAGTCATGCTAACAGTGAAAACCATACGTAAATATATGTTTACCAAAATAAAGACCCACTCACTCACCTGTAAGTATCCGGGTCGAAGCCTCCATGTCTTGGGTAGCCCTAGCAGTCCTCTAGATAAGTATCACCTATATGAGATATCACTATAGTAATGATTAAACTCATAAAGGTTACTAATTAAACTAATTAACGACACTTATCCCTTGTTTGCCCAATACGGAGGTTTGAAACACTCTGAAAAATACCACACGTACTGCCCCTAGGTAGTATGCATCGTCACGAGTACCCTCATGCGTGGCTCAAGCGTGGCTCACTCGTGGTTCACCCGCTAAGTCAAACTAACAGCGTCAGCTGACGCCGTCAGATTTAACGAAAGATTCCAGTATCTTCATTAAATCTAACGGAATAATCCAAGGAATATTGCCTCGTCTCTTACCTCAAGTCGTTGGAGCTCCGCTGTCCGCCGCCGATCACTGCCGTTTGCAACTCGCATGAGTTTGGCCGGTTTTTAGAAAATTTTCAAATGTTCATAAATTTTTCATTTCTCAGCCAAATTTCACGTTCTTTATGTCAAAATAAAGCTAGAGATGGGTAGAATGACGTTATACCTTTGGTTTGGCCGAAAAAGCTTAGAAAATGGCCTGTATTTGCCTTGAAAGACCGTGGCTAGTATAGCTCTTCAATCTACGTCAAAACTCTACCAAATCAAGCAAATGACATATGAAAATTCATCTACTCAATAGGAGGAATCCAATGGTAGTAGTTAGAAAACTCACCTCGAGCTGAAATGGCGAGAATATCACCAGAAAGGTTTGGTTCTTCCGTGTGCGTTTTTTGTCGAACGGTTGGGAGTTTGGACAAACGGTTAGTACCGTTGAGTTCAAGGCGTCGAGACGAATAAGGTGGTGACTTTATATCGCCTCTGTTAATCAGTTTTCCGTCGATGTGCACTGTGCACAATCAGTGAGGAAGAGAGAGTGAGAAAAAGGAAGAGAGAAAGTGATAGGGAGAGGGAGGAAGAAATGAGAGAGATAAAATATTTTAGTTTTGGGGGCACTGTGCACCCACCAAAATAATAAAAATTACATAGTCCCGTGTACGAAATAACACGCACGTATCCAAAATATCACTCAGGAATTATTTTATAATAAATTTTGATAGGCTGTTACACTGTTTGGCGGCGAGGTGGGCTTCGGGGTTCAATGATTGTGGACCTCTTGGGCGCTCTGAGGAATAGAGGCTCTCGCAAGCCCATTTGGGTATGACTGACATTTGCATGATCTGTTAAGAGCAGGACAATCATATTGAGTTGGTAATACACGTGGCGTGCTCTAATAAGTTGGGATATTTTATGTCCCAACAAATGCCCTCCATCTTCTTGAAATGACGTAGGAATCCCAAAGAAGTGCAAGTATGAAAATATCAAAAAAATGATTTTCCCCTTGAAGAATGGGTCAGGTTTATATATGGTTTCTCCTCTTTTTGTATTCTCCTTTTTTCTTGTCAATTAAACTTCCTCTTTTTGTATTATCCTTTTTTCTTGTCAATTAAACTTCCCTCATACTGTTGAGGGTTTTTTAAGAGATTTTCCACTTTACTTCTATAACCTTTTTTTGTTTTGACAAATTAGATAGAATAATATACAATATATTCATCTAAGCTATATGGAAGGAGCAAGATTTTATACTCAGAATGTAATGGACTGTAGATGAAGGTTGTATCCATCAAGACAATCCACCACTTGCTAGCAATATATTCTTTTAATCTACGACTATAGTTCTATTTTTTTTTCTAATTGAGACCATTTAAATGAGTATATATTAAGACTCTGCTCACTTATCTTATTAGGCATTCCACAATAGTTTGAGTGAGTGTAATTTCTATATATAGAAATCAGGTAGCCCGAGTTTGATACCTACAACAATAATAGTACACTAGTGTGAGTTCAATAAATGTGAGAGTCATAATTTTTTACAAAACTAGATTATGCATGATTTTAATTGTGTGGTGTTAAATCATATTTTTATTATTTTAATACGCATGAAAATTATATCATTGAATTCCTCTTTAATATGAGTCCAATATTGATAATCTTTAAATTTTTTTATTAGGGTTTAGGGAAAATACAAGCATAAACTATATCATCACACAATGACAAACTTAGAAAAGTTGCATTGATCTCTAATGACTAATTAATATAGGTTGTCCATTTGACTTCAAAAATTGATTCCTTGATAAGTTGAAAGAGTGAGTCGTTGGATTCTTGAAAACTGAACAAAAAGAAGTAGGATTAAGCTACTTTCATCTTTAATTTGACATTTTCTCATTTTTCTCTTTTTCACTCAGTGACAGAACTATTAAAGGGCCTGAAGTGGCCTTGGCCCCTAGAAAATTTCCAGCTCCCTTATATACCGATGTTGTTGATAGGTTGTAAAAGTTAAATTATTTGTTTCTACTATTATGTTCCCCCATAGATATTAAATGCCTTGAAATATTGTAGTAAATACTTGCACTTTCAAATTATCCAGTAGACTTATCCTAATAGATAAAGAAGCCAAATAAATAGTAGAAAATGTTGCAGTTCTAATTTAATTAGGAGTGTGATTGTGTAAATCTTAGTAGATTGTATTTAGAATTATCTTCTACATTTTTTCTACTGGACTTTGTATTACTTGTAGGGCAAGTAAGCTCATCCAGTAAGTTCATCTAGTATTTTACTATGAACAAAGACACATAGTGGTGAGAAACACACCACAGAAATTTCCCAAACTCTCTTTTCTCTCTTTGTACCTGTGCCGCACCTTCGCCCTATTCCCTCACTAAAATAGGCCTACAACAAAAAAAACATGCTAAATTGTTTTCTTGAATTAATTCAAATAATAATATTGATAATCTCTTTAGGGATACTTTGATTTAGGTCCAAAAATTTGAGTTGTTATTGGATTTAGTCAAATATCATATTTTCCTACTTTAATTAAATCTCTTTTAATAAATTTCTTAATTTAAACATTTTTAATTTGAATATGTAAATATGAAGTTCTAACCATTTTCCTGGAAAATAGTTAAAAGGAAAATTTAAATGTCATCATATATAATACCTACCCCATAGGTTGATTAAATACATCCAACCTGTATATATATATATACTAGTACTGATTTATATGTCTTCATACATTTATACATCAATATTAATATATATACTGATATATATATATATGTATATTATATATACTAAACCTCAGTTGGAAAAACACTGTTTACTTTCCAATTTTGCCCTCGTTTAGTTTCGTTTATTACAATCTGCCATTGCCTCTTTATTTTCTGTTTGCTCGTGTGAGAAAATATATTTATGCTTTATTTTTTCTTATTCTTTTTCTCTGCCTCTCTCTCTGTTCACTCTCGCTCTTCTCTCCGCAACTCACCTTGGCAGACGGCGATGATTTCAATGAATCCGGCAACGGCTGGCCTCGAGATTGGTCTCAAACGACTCCTCATCACCTCAAGTATCTTTTACACGTATTGCATGTGAAGATCTATTTCAACAATTGCATGTTAGTTTTTATCTCGATTTTTTGAGTGATTTTTTCTAGGTTTTTTATTGTTGTTGCAATTACAGAGCATTTGATTGTTTCTGGGTTCTTAATTTCAGTGATTCCCCCTCCAATATTAATTGGTTGTTTTGGACAACATAGAAGAAGAAGCTTTACTGGGAGCTCTTTATAGCAAAATGGGTTCATCAGAAGAAGAAGCTATGAAATTGGGAGCACCCATTCCGCATAAAAGCTATGGAAATTGGGTTCATTAGAGCTCCCAGTATTAAGGTTGTTCAAATTTCTCCATTCTCCTCCTTCTTCCTCTTCCTTCGACAGCATCTCCTTTGCTCATTCACCTGGGTAATTTTTTCATCTCTATTTTATTGTAATTCTTTTTGTTGGAAAATTTTGGGGTTGTGATTGAAATTTGATATGAGGATTGAATCCACTGATTGGGATTTGTTTTCAATTAGTTTTTTTTTTTACCTTTCTGAATTCGTTGTGAAATTAATAATTTTGGGTGTAATTTGAAATTGTAATGTTGGGTACTCAAATAGAAATCCAAACTTTTTTTTTAACCTTTCTAAATTCGTGAAATTTGATGATTAATTTATTTTAAATATGAATAAGCTAGATAATGTATATAATTGTTTAAAAACATGTATTATTGTATATACTTTGATGATTAATTTATTTCCCTTATTTAATTACTTTTCTCTCTATTTCACGTAGCATAATTAAAAGTCTTATAATTACTAATTCATTGAATCAAATTGCATCCAGGTCACCCAAAAATCATCCATCGTGATATCAAATTTGCTAATATTCTCCTCCATTACAACTTTGAAGTTTCAAGATGTTTATAATTGTGTCTTCGATGACATGCTTGTGCCTTGAAATCACATGCTGCTCTGTTTCTTGCTAAAAATTTGTTTGGTTTTAATATCTATTGACTGTGTGGTGAAGGATGTACAAATAGATGGGAACGGAAGTGGGAATTGATTTTGAGTTAAAAGAAATAATTATATATACTTGGTTGATTCGATGAAGTTCAAAATAAGTTAAATATATTGACAAATTTAGTTTAACATTTTCAATTCTTAATATACAGCAAGCAAAATAAACTCTTGGACAAATCCAAAAAGAAGAGGCACCACATGATGATCAGAGAAAGATGCTCATTCGCAAACAAGCAAGACCAAAGATGACCAACAAAAATCTTTGTAGAAGCATTGAACAGATGATCATTGCCAACTTTCTCATAACTATGGACATCTGTATCTTTTGAACAATGGCTTGATTGAAACGGCTTTTGCCAAATCTTTTTTATTATGAACTTATGTGTAAATGTAGCTTACATAACCTCCCATTTCTGTATGTATATATTTTCAAAACATTTTAAACATACGCGGCATCGCGCGGGCAGCATTTACTAGTATAGTACCTACAACGAGAGATTAGTTAACACAATTAATCTATGATGAAAGTGAAGAAAAAAAAAATGAGATACAAATTTGGGTAAGAAAGAAGGAGAAATAATATTTAATTCTAAAATTAAGTAAAAGATAATCCTATAAATAATAGATAACATTTCTCACAATTTAATAAAAAGATTATAAAAATAAGTTGATGTAGATAATCAGCGAATGGACCTAACCCAACAAAGTGGACTAAACCCAATAATGACTTACAAAATTGGACTTATATCAAGTTTACTCTTTTTACTAATCCTTGTGTTCAATATTTTGTCCCACTCCCCAAACAAAAAGTTCTGACTCCCGCCTTTGCTTTCACTTGTAGAATCACTAGTTTATAAGTATCACACTCATGAGTTTAAGTTCCAATACATTGGTATCACACTCAAATTTTCAACCCATTGTAGAGTGTGATTCTTATATGAGTTCCAATATATTGGTATCCACTCACTTTTCGGAGTAGGCTACAGTGCTCACAAGCATTGAATGCTCACCTGCGTCTCACCATTAAAAGGAGGGAGGAGGGAGGGGAGAGGGAGGGGAGGGAGGGTGAGATACGGTACATCCGTCCCTAACTATATTGTGTCTTATTCTGACGGTGTAAGTGTGAAAATGCCCTTGGGAGGCTTATTGAGTCCTACATTGGACAAGTATTTTCACTCGACTTAATTTCGTATTTCTAGCGTACTTTTCAGCTTGTACACTTCCTTACGAACAGTGACTGACGGAACAGTTGGACTTGTAGCAGGATGAAGTTACGATCGGGGGCAAAATGTTGGAGAATTTGCCAAGAGCGATGTTTCAAATCCGTGGGCTTGCCCATGGTTTTACAAGGCTAGTTGCTTTGCCAAACCAACTCGAGAAGTTAAGTAACTTTTCTTGCTTTGTGTGGCATGCGAGATGTGCCTGTGCATGAGAATTGTAAACCTTGAACTTTGTAGTGTTTTAAAACCATGCACAGTGTACATTCCTTCTGCTTGTGAACCATTCATCCTGCCTTCCCTCCTTGAGACACCCCCACACTCACACGGTGAATTGTGCATGCATTCTTCTTGCAAACCCAAACCTAAAAACTTCTCAAGACACCCGAGCCGAAAACCACCACCGTTCTCGCCTCACCTTCGAGCAAGCCTCGGAGCATGTTGTGCCACGCAGCCGACCACAGCAAACCCGACTACATCGAACCGAAACCGGCGGCTGTCGAAAAACCCGGAATTCAAGCTTTCAGAGCGAGTCTTCTCAGCCAAACGCCTCGATCCGGGCCTCGATCACACTTCAAATTATCACAAATCATCTCACGGAAGCCTTGGGAACTAAGCCCGGGGCACACGTAATCCATCGAGATCGACGAGTTTCAAATTTGGCGATCCTTTCGAGGCCATTTAGGCCATCTACGGCCACTTTTGGGCCACCACTAGGTAGAATTCGAACTCTACTCGTCACTAGCTTCAATTTGACACCTTTTGGGTGAAAAATGGTTGAGTTTTAAGAGAACATGAAATTTTCAGTTCGTGCCGTGAACGGCGGAACCCGTGATGGCGCTGCAGTGGAAGTGCGGCGTCGCCAGGAGGAGGTGGCGTCCTTCGAGCTTAGGCATGTGGCGTCGGCAAACCCGGTCCAACCGATCGAACGGTGGAATATTCCAAAGGTATATTCCGTTTAACTATAGCCGTCGGGAATATTCCACACCCAACGGTGATGGAATATTCAGTACGCCAGTTAGAAAAGTATTCACGTCAGTCAAACGAGAATATTCCGTTAAAGTTAACGGCGAGTGCGCGTGTGGGCGCGTGCTGCCTTGTGGTGGCGCGTGGGCCCGTGGCGCGCGTGAACCACTTTTCCAGCGATTTTAAGTCATGAAACGAGCAAGCAAGGGGGTTTGAGTCTTTTCTTACTTTAAATTGGAATAGGCTTGTTTAATGATTAGTTTAGTAAATTCCCATATAGGTGAGACCTATCAGGGCTACGAGCTCAAGAATTACGGAGGCTACGATCCGACTACTTACCGGTAGTAGGTTTTCTTTACTCAAATATTATATTAGTATGTGTTTTAAATGTAGATTTCCATGACTATGTATAACGTGCCATGTTTTATAAACCGATATATGTTTTATGTGACACTCTATGACTTAGTATTCATGTTTACTTGGATTTATCGAATAAATGTTGGCATGTCTATACGTTTTGGTAAATTATTACTCATCACGCATATTGCACGGTGTGCTGCTTGTCGGGCGGAGGACCGAACTCACGTGTATGTTCACACGCCAGACACGCTCACTTTGGATCCATCGTAGGTGCCGGCCACATTGCAAACGCCTCGGCGGCTAGACTTGTTGTGGCGCGCTTAGTGCCATTTAGTTGCATGTAGTGCTAGAGCGTAATTTATTAGACATGACGTCATGTAGCTGCTGCATGACTTGTATGCATTGATTATGCGATAAGTATTGTGATACTACTGCTAGCTGTTGTTGGCTTTTTACGGTATCCTTGTGGGCGTAGGCTAGTTTATCTCGTTATTACTTTTCGCATTGGTAAAACTTATATTTTCGGTATATTACGGGTTTCCGACGGGGTTATTTCAAACTTTTGAAAAGGTTTATAAAGTTTGTACTTGGCCTCACCTTTGTTTTCGCCGCTCGGACATAGATTTTAGTTCTTGTGAGGCTAACGTCATTCTTTACTTGATATTACATTCTACCCTCGGTGGAAGTATGTTAATTTCCTTACGATCTTTGTTCTATACCCGTCTACGGGATGGGAATATTCTCTTAATTTACTGCACCTAGCTCGATATTTGTGTATTCATGGGTCTTAACCACACCACACACTTCCGCTCTATATTTCTTTAAATTTTAGCATAACTCTGATTTAAATTTCCTCGTTATTTCTTTATCATTTCCTATGACTTCGTCACTCCTCACGGAGTGATGGTCGGCACGCTTCGATATCGGGTGTCACACGGATATTCGGGTCGGGGTGTCAAGATCGGTGTGAGCATTCAATGCTTCTGCGAGCACGCCAGCCGAGTCCCCACTTTTTCTGCTCACTGTAGGAGTGCAATTTCTATATGAGTTCAGTATATTAGTGTCACACTCTTTTTTTCTAGCCTACTGTGAAAAACCTTATGCTTTTTCTATAAAAAGAACTTGTTTTAAATATATGTACAATATAAGTATTAACAAAAATTAGAAAAAGTATTCAGGCAGACTTGGGCTTTGTCAAGTTAAAGAAAGCAGTGTGCTTCCTCTACACCCAATTTTGAATTCTTTTCCAGAGAGAGAGAGAGAGAGAGAGAGAGAGTTACAACTTTGAAATTATGATGATATTACAAAATGGATTATACTTGTGTCTATCTCATGTGGGAACCTACTTGTCCAGCCACTATGATTAATGTATTTTCACCATACATATACCATAATCAGATATGTTCATTCTCTTTATTGTCATCTATGAAAAAAAAAACTTATTCAATTAGGAGATCATTTAGCCATCCATGTGTGTCAAATAAATCAACGAATTTGGTAACAAATAGCATCTTTATGATGAACCGTCCATTCGTTTGATTTATATGAATGACTAAACTAACTCCAAATTTTTTTTTTTTTTGTGAAAATAATATTTAGGTGATAATAAAGAGAATGAACGATTGTATGGTGAAGATATATATTAATCTCAAGTGGGTGGACAAGTAGGTCCCCCATGGGGTGGACACAAGTATTTTCCTTAAGAAATCTAGTCAATAAAGAATATATAATATTTTCATCCTCCCATGGGGAATTATCCTCTTTGCGAATACCGTATCTTCACCATATAGATTTCATAGTCAGAACTGTTCAATTTCTTATTTTTCATTTGAAGATCATCCTTACAAACAAAAAAAAAAAATCATTTGAATGTGAGATTTCACTCCTAATATTACCAAGATCTTTTGTGATAAAATCTAACACTTAACAATAAGTGGTTAAATTGAGGCAATATCAGTGATGTTGGTGGTAGATCATGTTAAACCTAAAAAGTTCATCGGTATGTTTTTCTAGAGGAGATGCGAAAATTTTCATATTCCGAATAGGTTAATGATCATTTAATTGACTAGTATAAGTCAATTGAAATTTGAAGCATCTCCTTCCCAACTACAATTAATAAAAACAATTTTCTTCCAAACTAAAATTAATAAAAACAATTTTTTTTGGTCAATACCCGTTCCTAATCTTTCTCTTAATTGGCCTCTCCTTAAAAGTCAAAATATTGATTGACTTAAACCAAAATATTGATTGATGTGAACAGTAAACCTATGGAAAAAAAAATAAATTGAATAAAACAAAAATTCCAATAATGAAGCTTTATTCTAGTGCTGAATAAATTTTTTTTTTAATATAAGTGATATTCTACACTAAATTCATCTAAACTACAGAGAAAAAAAATTCAAACTTGAGTACATAAAAAGAGTACATTGTTCTAGTCAACTTGAATAAATCCAGATTTGCAATTATAAATAATGCATTTGAACATATATATGTGCATAACTTGATACATAACTCTTCCGCTTGGCCAACCTGCAGGGAAGGCGTTATGTCATCATCCTTTGTTGCTGTATCACCAGAATTGAAGCTCTACAATTGATGTCCGGTGATGCAAGCAAGTCCCCTACAGTCCCTAGCTCCGGAAATTCACTCCATTCCGAAAGCCCCGCCGTCTGCGGGGACTGCACCATGTGCCTTCTCCCAACTATAATTAGGTCGTACTCATCCACCATAGACCGAAGCACTAAGGCCGTCTGAGGCCCATCTTTCACAACCTCCTCCAAGTACATCACAAAACCCTCACCCACATCGTTATATCTAAAACCCTTCATTTCCTCGGCATCAAGTACACTATCCCAATCCGTACAAGCTACAGAGTTTGCGGCAACAAGTCGGATCACGGTCAGGCTTATTGTGGAGTCGTTTGCCATTCTCTTGGCAAATGACAATGCTTCCCTATCGTCTTTCCCTCCCAAGAAGATTATAGCCACGGAGAAGGATGACTCAGGTGCTACAGCAGAGGTGGACCGTCCTAAATGGCCGCGGTCTACAAGGATTCCAACCGAACATGGGGCTCTTTCTAGGACACTGCAATTTAGGTTCCTTACGCTATTGTCTTCTGATTCCACTGACCCGTCCATTGACCATCTTCGGTGAAATGGGAGCACAATTAGGGAACAAAGTTTGTCCAATGCTAGGGTGCATATGTCTTCATGCATGTATTTTGGTGGAGAGATTGCTGTGAAGATGCTTAAAGATACAGCACCAAGATTTTCTCTAACAAAGTGATTGAAGTAAAGAATGACATTGTCTGAGTATGAAGTATTGGAAGTAGATTTTTTCTGCATTTGGTGGGAGATAAAAATAGGAGAGGCTCTGCCCACTAATTCAATAAGGTGAAGAACATAAACGGCAATCGGGTTGTCTCTAGATGGACATGCTGCATCAAGTAGATTGATGAGTGCAGGCATGTTAGCTGACCTATGAATGCAAGCAAGTATTCTGAGCTCAGAACTGGGTTTCAAATGCATCATATTCCTTCTTTGGTAGCCCGCGTATTTTCTTGAAGGATCATACAGGCAATTCACCAGGATGGGCATAAGAGTTGCAGTCACGATGACGCTAGTCATCGCCAAAGCGAATGCTGATTCACTGATGGTCTGCACAAGAAAAAATAATTAGAGACAATTGTTCAGTGAAAGAGAGAGAGAAAAAAAAGTATCGGAGTCGCATATATATATATATATTTTTTTTTTTTCTTACCGCATTCGCTCATCACATATGATATGATGAGTAAGTTTGTTTCATTTGACACTCATCACATCAATTATCGTGTCTAATTATTAACAGATACAACAATTGAATGTCACAATATCACGTGGTTAGCTAATGTGATTAGAAAATATGTCCCTCTAGCATTACTTTTAACTTAGAGACAAAAGGGTTCTGGGTAGAGAAAGAGACGGGCTACGTACCTGATTGTCTCTTAAGTCGGTATAGTAGGCAAGGTTGACAATGCCCTTGCAGCACAAAATGAAAGCAATTGATAAGGCATCAACGAAGGGCATGTTGCAATACAAGGGAACAGTCAGACTGGCTATAAATTTGGTCACTAGAGCGACGAGGATGAGGACTCCATTGATTTGTGCCAATGGGTCAGTTAAGAAATGTTCAAGGGACCAAAAATTTGTTCTCATTGCACATGTAGTCACAAAGATGGGAAGCATCACATCAGAAACGAACATGTTCAGCTTTTCTTCAATAGCTGATCCCAATGGTGGTCCGGCTGGGACAGCCAAACCAAATATAAAAGGGCCGAAAAAAAAACCCTGACCGTAAAGATGCGAAAACAGGCCAGATAGGAGCACAAGGATGATGGTCATATTGACATAGCCTTTCTTGACAGGCCTATTTTCTGGGGTCTGCCTGATCATCCACAACATTACCGGTCGAATTATGATAATAACAACGGTAATATGGCCAACGGCTGCTGCGAAGGCTATTATCATACCCTTTAACTCATGAGACTCGTTTCCAAATCTAGTAATTTGCCCCACTAATTGAAAGAACACACTGAATGTGTCACTGACTAATGCGGCAGACATGCCTAATCGACCAATCTCCGAATTCAGAATTTTCAGCTCCTCAAGAAGGCAAGCCACAACAGGAAATGGAGTCACTGAATGTAACTGAGTCATGAATAGAAGTTTAAACTGTTCGTGTGAGGTTAGGCTGAACATTTTAGCGTTGAGCGTGGCTTGGACAGCCATACTGACTAGCAAAGGCGCCATGACGCATGCAACACCAGTGTACGAGGCTTTTTTCCCTGTCCTTTTTATCATTCCCATATCCATTTTCACTCCAACTAGAAACATGAAGAGCCCATAACCCAACTCAGCCAGAAGACCAAGTGATTCTTGGCTGTTTACATTAAACAAGAAGTTCTTGTAGAAATCATAGTGCCCAAGGAGTGTAGGGCTGAGGATTATGCCGGTCTACTTCACAAGAAATCATCTTAAGGGATCAGTAACAATTCAAGTAATCTTCGAGAGTACTAACTCTCCTCATATATTAGAGCACAAAAAAATATTAATACAGAGCAATGTTCTATTCCCATACTGTGAATCTGAATTAATAATTAGCTTGAATTTGTTTGATGTGTGATCATGATTCACAGTCTGATAACAAAAACATTTGTATATGACAAAATAAATCTACCCAAGAGAATATTACTCTATAAATATGTGTATAGTTCCCTTCCGTTAAGGTATCCCTAGCCTCAAATAAGCTTATTTGAGGGATCCTTTATAGGGCCCAGTCCACAAAGAGTTTTAATGATCCAACCGTTTATCTTTTAAGTCTTCTCTCAAAGATCATCTCTACCAAAAATCACCAAAATCCAAAACCATTTGACTGTTCGATTTAATGGTAGTCATAATAGTGCTTCTTTGAAAAACCGTATTCGTCTATTTTCTTCACTACAATTGGATGTCTTAGTGATTTTGGATTTGTCTAATTTTTGGTAAGAATGATCTATGTATGATATACTAAAATATATATAGATGGTTTGAATCGTCTAAAAAGGTTACAAAATGAGCGACAAAAGGTATCCCTCAAATAAAATTATTTGAGGGATCCCTCAACGGAGAGGAATATGTGTGTATTATTTTTTTTATTCAATAATTGTCATACACGATATTTAAACTTAAGATTTTCTTTAGCAAAGTGACTGGTTTTACTAAACCAAATGATCATTGGCTTAATACATAAATACATGCTAGAAGAGTAATAAAGCCATACATGTCACGTGCATTGCTATCCATTCTCACATATACGTGGAATCCCAACCCTTACGATAGATTAATCAACAATGCGTTTAATCAACAATGCGTTCAGTAAATGTGATATAAATGGTTCTATCAAAATAAGAGAGGAAAGAAGCACTTACTATAATTTGGCAGGTGAACCTTGGAACTCCAAAATAGCGAAAAACGAAATAGAAGGCTTGTGTGATGATAAAAATTAAAACCATCTGTATCTCCAGATTTGGAAGGGTATACAGCTGATGATCACTATCCGTGTAGTTTCTCGAGTACAGGCCAGGCGAATGCACGTTAGGAGGGAACTCAGTACACTCAGTAACTCTTGTTTCCGAACTGGTTAGGTTGATTGCCGTATGAGTCGCCATGGTTTCGTGCCTTGAAAGCCTCCCTCGTGTTCTCTCTTTTTTTATCAGAAAGGCAAAGGAAGGAATGTAAGTTTGGGTCCCTTCTGCAAAGTTTAAGATCGATACTATTGTTATATATAATACTAGGGATATGTAACAGTAATGAAGCTAATTAACCTTCCAGCATAGACTCTGAATGTCTAGAAGCCAAAGTTGTTCAAATTCAAAAGGATTGAATGGACAAATGAATAGAAGAACGGATTCAAAGGCAACCAAAGTCAGTTATATGCAGGCTTGGTATTAGGGTTTACTCGCAAGTTAGTTAATAATAATAAAAACCACTAGTGGTGAATATGGTGCCGTTAAGTAGTTAATAATTTAGAAAAGTTGATTTTAATCCAATTTTCATAGCATATTTTAGTAAAAACTTAAAAAATTTAAATTAAGCCCTTTGACGAGCATGCTATGTCAACAATTTTTATTTTTTTTTTAACGTGATGAGTCAGATTAAGGTTTTGGTTCAAATTTGTGTCAATTTTTTATACCTGTTTTACCCTTCACGTTTATTAGAGGGACATTTTCTATCATTATTTAATGTTTGTATTTCATTTTCAATGTTTACCCCATCATCTCTTTGGTAGGTATGCTATATTAACAGACCTACTAAATAAAATGAACACGCATAGACAATCGAATGATCCTAATGACAACAATTCTTCAATTTTTTTTCGGTTCTCTTTGATAGGTGCTTAATACACATAAAACATTATAAGTTTTTCTTTCCTTAAATCATACATATCTTCACTCAAGCTGGTAGCAGAAATAAAAAAGAAAATATTCAACTCTTTTTTTTTTTTTTCCATTCCTTTATCTCTCTTACGTATACGTCTTTGGCAATCTGATCATGCACACAATGTTGCGCACTCTCATATCTCCAATCTATTTGGTAGGTATGTTATATAACATATCAAACAAAGAGACCATTCATTTCTTTTCTGTTTTTCATCCCAAACCATATATAACATACCTATCAAATAGATATCTAAACTGGTAAAACACTTACTTCCTTGCAAACCTACACTACAGAACATGAGTCTCATTTCATTCATGAAACTACTAATTGCATCATTTCAACTAAGAATAAATCACCTATAGGAAAGGAACTCAGAAAACCCCATTACAACTAATGAAGCTAAAAACTCCACTGCAACTTATATATCCCAACGTTCAAAGCCTAAAAAGTGCCAGAAGCCCTTTCTCACAACCCCAAATCAATGAGATCACATACATCATACACACAACCTCAATTTCAAGTAACAATAAAACGAGCAAAATTACAAGAATATTTTGGACAGTTTATCTGATGACAAGACACCAGGCAATCAAAAGAAAATCAAGAAGGGGATCTAAATATGGAATAACAATTACTTCCTTATAAACCTGCACTACAAAACCTGGATTTTATATAAGAAAATCCTGCCATTGAGACCTTTGTTTCATTTATTGAATTCAACAATGGTGTAACCGGCTTGCTGTGTAAATATGCCCACCATGAAAGTTCTTGAAACGGCAGCAAGGTTTTTCACTAGTAGAAAAAACAGCTTGGGCGAAAAAGCTTTAGGCGACGAACTATTTTTCGTCGCCCAAAATCCTTTTGGGCGACGAAATACACATTTCGTCGCCTAAACAAAAATTTAGGCGACGAAACTTTAGGCGGCGACCCATTTTGTCGCCTAAACACACTGTAGGCGACGAAAGTTTAGGCGACGAGCCATTTCGTTGCCCAAAGACAACTATAGGCGACGAAACTTTAGGCGGCGACGAATAATTTTGTTCGTCGCCCAAAAGATGTAAAAAGTGGCGGCAAATAGAGAATGTGGAGCCAAACTTTTGCGTGACAAAAGAATTCGTTGCCTAAAATTTCTTGCGTGACAACCAGTTGGTCGCCCAAAGTGGTGACTTTAGGCGACTATGTGGCGACGAACAGTTTCGTCGCCCAAAGTGTTGATAATAATTTTTCAACTTGTTAATATTTATGGCCGAACTTTTTAGGGTTTGGGCGACTAATGCGTGTTCGTAGCCTCAAACTATTCTTCGCCCAAAGTGAATTTTTCGTTGCCCAAACTGTTAATAATAATTTTTCAACCTATTATTATTTGGGGCAGAATTTTTTTAGGGTTTGGGCGACGAATTCTTGTTCGTCGCCCAAAGTGAGTTTTTCGTTGCCCAAACTGTTAATAATAATTTTTCAACTCGTTAATATTTGGGGCAGAATTTTTAAGGGTTTGGGCGACGAATGAGTTTTCGTCGCCTTAACCTAAGAATTACCCCACACTAAAAAATTCATAATAAGTAATTGAAAAGGGGGAAAAATTTGTAAAAAATATACAAACGCTTGTAACGAGAAGGCCTACAACTTTCATTTTGGTGTCATCTCCAAAATCGAACACTAAAAACCATGAAGCTTGTATTATTTTTCAACCGTCAATTAACGTTTACGTTTACGCTCGGTTATTATATCCGTAATTTATTTTTTTCATGCCGGTTATTTTTCGAAAACATGATCTTTTACTAAATTTAATAAGTTGAACGGTTCAGATTGTTTATATTATATCTCAATATTTACAGTTTGGTCAAATTTGTATAGGACGTTATAAAGTTTATAGAAACTATATAACATCATCACACTTTTCAATAAACTGTGAATATGGGGACATTCTATGAACGATCGGAGCCGTTCATCTTATTGCATTAAGTAAAAGATCATGTTTTCACAAAAGAATCGGGATGAAAAAAAAAACTACGGATATAGTAAGGGAATGTACATGTAAACGTTGATCGACGGTTAAAAAAGAATATAGCCTTCATGGTTTCTACTGTTCATCTTTTGGAGATGACACTTTAATGAAAGTTGTACGCCTTGTCGTTACGAGTGTTTGTGTATTTTTTACAAATTTTTCCCACTTCTCAATTACATATTATGAATTTCCCACTGTAAGTTAATTTTTCGGACTACTGTTAATTTGTAAACACACATACGTATTTATTTCGTTAAATCTGAACCGTTGAATATGTAGACCTTTTCTTCAAGATCATTCTGTACAAAAATTACTTCAATACGAAATGAATAAGTCATTATTTATGAGATTAGAATAAACAATGGTGATAAATTTCTTAGGTTTAGGCGACGAAAAACTGAATTGTCGCCTCATGTTTTTTGAGCGACGAATATTTCGTGGCCCAAAACTTGCGTACATTTGCATGACGAATCTGTTTCGTCGCCTAAACCTTAAAATGAAGGGCCCAAATTTTTGGCCTCGTTTTTAAATTTTTAATAAAATGTTGAGCCACGAAAATCATTCGTCGCTCAAAGGCCTTTAGGTTACATTCAGCCCGTGCCTTTTCTTTTTTCTTTCTTCTTCCTTCTTCCTCCATCTGCAGATACAGTTGGCCCCTCCCTCTGCAACCAAGCCCAGCTCCTCCAAACCAAAACCAGAAGAAAAACTAGATATAAACAGTTGCTTGCACGATCTCTGAAGCAAAACCCCTCACACCCAAAAAAGAAAAGAGCAAAAAGGAGTGCCCTTTACTCTGCTCTCTCTCCTCTTTTTTCTTCCTCCTCGAGCATGCCTCGTTCATTCATCCGTAACCTTTTCCTTCGCTTTCTGGTTGAGTAGCAGACGATCAAAAGGTATGCTTTCTCTCTTTTTCGCACAAAATGCGAGATGGGTTGTACTATTTGACACAAATCATGAACTGGGTTCGATTAAATTTGTGATTTTGGTTATGGGTTTTGTGTAATCAAAGCTTCCACTGAGCTCTCAGTTGTGGGGTGCTTCTTTGTTTTCTTAATCTGTCCAGATTTTTGGATTTTTAGATTTTCTTTGTGGGTTTCGTTAATTGGCTTGCTTGGTTAAGAATTAGAATCCATTGTGTGCTTTTTTTAATCTTGAACTGATCAATTCAATTTCTGGCGATGGGTTTGAAATCAATAAGATGAGTTTGTTGCCTGCAACTTGTTTGTCAAAATGCTTCAAAGAGTTCATAAGTTGTTGGTATCTAGAACCCTTTTGTGTCGGGAAATGATATCACAAATGATATCTTCGGCAATGAATATGTGTCCAGGGGAGCTGGAAAGGAACCCGAAAACTTATCATTGAAGGTCTTAGATGAGATTTCTAAGGTGAAACAGAGAAAAAAGAAAGTTCTACTTCCTAATAGCAGTCAAGCGGCTGACGAAAGGAACAGCAGATGAGAAAACAACAGGTTTTCAATTTGGGATTTGGGTTTCCAATTTGAAATCGAATAATGTTTGACAAGTTGGGATTGACATCATAGCCCTAGCAAAAAGAAATTCGTTCCAAAACATAATCGAAAATGAAACTGAATCAGTCTGTAAAACAGTTAAAGTTTAAGAAAATCCTGAATTTCTCTTGCTCTACCGTATCTCTGCTCTGCAGTTCCCCACCTCAATAATGACCTTCAGTCCACTTCTTTTCCTTCTGCTGTTTCGTCTCCTAATTCGACTTCCAACAAATGAATTCAAAATTGAAATGCAAATTTGGGTGCCCATCTTTCTGAATCCTTCACAACTTAATTTCTTCTTGAGCTGGTGTTGTCGGCTGCTCCTGGAAAATGGGGGAAAGAAAAGCTGTCTTTCTTTCTTCTGTCGGTTCAAGTGAATGGATAAGAACAACCCTTATTTGTTGTAGTCACTCACATGCTTTTGTTCTTTAATTTATCATCCTGCATAAAATTCAAACGGTAGAAATGTAATACACTTAAATCCCATGTCATATAGACCTATTTTTAAAATCCAAATACACAAATAATTAAAACAATAAATCAATAGCATTCAAATCATTTCCCAAGACCCACTTGACTAGAAATTAAAGAATTTTAATATGAACTTTTCCATCTCATTTATCAAGCCACAGAAACACAAAACATGCAATTCCTTTAATTTAAATCCAATATATCACACACACAAAAAATGTAATTTTTGGGCAAAATAAGTAGTAAATTATACGCTTAACAGGCGAACAAAGACGTGTTTACTTGGTCAGCAGAGAACATGCCCGGAATAGACCTTTCCATAATCTGACACCGCCTCCATCTAAACCCAACTAGGAGACCAGTCATCGAGCGCAAGCATAATCACAGAACGAAGCGGAGTAAGATCATAAAAGTAGAAATCAACAAACTTAAGGATGCAAACTTTTGCGTTGAGGTCCGCCATCCAGAATGGTTAGCCAACGTGGTCATCGTGTAAAAGAAGAACGGCAAATGGAGGGTTTGTACGGACTTTAAAGACTTGAACAGGGCATGCCCTGAGGATCCATATCCTTTATCCCGGATAGACTTACTCGTTGATTCCACATAGGGGCATGAACTGCTGAGCTTTATGGATGCGTACTCCGGATATAACCAAATCAAAATGTACGAGCCTGACATGGAAAGAACATCTTTCGTAATCGACCAAGGTACGGAATGTTATAAAGTTATGCCATTTGGACTTCAAAATGCAGGGGCAACCTATCAAAGATTGGTAGATCGGATTTTCAAAGAAAATATTGGGAAGACAATGGAAGTGTACGTCGACAACATGGTGGTCAAGACCAAGGAAAGAAAAGATCATCTCACACACCTCCAAGAATCTTTCGACTTACTCCGAAAATACAGCATAAAGCTTAATCTGGAAAAGTGTACTTTCGGAGCAGCATCAGGAAAATTCTTGGGTTATTTGGTCACTAAGCGATAATTAAAGCTAATCTAGATCAAATTAAGGCCGTTATCGAGATGAAGTCACCTAGGACCATGAAGGCAATCTAGAGCTTAACCGGAAGAGCAGCTGCTCTTAGTCGATTTATTTCATGGTCCACCGACAAATGCAAACCATTATTCACCGTTATCAAGAAGAGTAAGGGCCTACTGCAGACCGAAGAATGTGAAGAAGCTTTCACAAAACTGAAAGAGTGCCTATCTAATCCGCCATTGTTGTCCACACCCATCGATAAACAAGAGTTGTACTTATATCTAGCAATGTCGGACTGCTCAGTTAGTGGAGTTCTAGTCCCAAAAGACTCGAGGAGCAGAAATCGGTGTACTATGTGTCTAAAGCTCTTCTCGAACTAGAACTAGATATCCGAAGATGGAGAAACTTATTCTTACTTTGGTAAAAGTGGCAAGGAAACTCCGACCATACTTTCAGCCATTTTGAATCATATAGATGACGGAGTACCCACTCTAATCAATTCTGCACAATCCATACGCATCTTCCATAGTCAGCAAGTGGGCTATCGAACTGGGACAACATGAAATCATCTATCAGCCTAAGACTTCAATCAAAGCCCAAGCATTTGCGGGCTTCGTTGTAGAATTTACTCCAGCTAGTCAAGATGTCCAATCCATCGCTGATCCTCATCAAACACCTGAGAATCTTCGTCTTTGGAGACTCTATGTGGACGGATCATCAAACGCAAATGGAGTAAGGGCATGAATGGTCTTGATAACGGCTAATGGATCCATACTTGAGCAAGCATTGAAGCTCAGATTTCAAGCAAGTAACAAAGATGTGGAGAATGAAGCCCTTAGACTATGGATTTTTATCCCGCCTTGAGTTTTACCATAGCCAGGTTTTGTGAGATTTATTCATGTATGCAAGTTCCTCATTTGAGACTAGCATGTTCTCTATCAGTACCTACGAGACGACTTCATCAACTATCTCTACATCATCCTTGAAGATCTGATGCGATATCTACTTGAGTATTTACACACTCAAGGGGAGTGGTGTAATTAATATTAACATTGTGCGATTGTGTAAATCCTTAGTAGATTTGGTTTAGATTCCTATGTAATATAGTGATTCTATCCTATTAGGTTTGTATTACTTGGAGACCAAGTCTCTCTCTCCTTGTGGTTTAGTATAAATAAAGGCAGGCACTGGCACAAGGGAAATATAACTACAATTTTCCTGAGTCGTATTCTTTCTTTCTTGCCGCCGGCCCCCTCTCTCTCCCTTTTCTTTCCCTTCAGTAAATAGGTCACACCACTTTTATCATAATTTGATTTGTCGTTTTCATTGTGTTCATGAATTAATCCATGAATGGGATTGTTTCTCACATCAACACTTATATCTAAAATTAATTTGACACATGACATGAACAATATTTTTTTTTGGTTCTAGAACATTAACATTTTCTATTTCTAAGTAGAACTGCATTTGATTCTAATGGTATTAAGTACAAATCGAAAGTGAAATTCATCTGAAACCCTAATGGAAAATCTGCAGTGGCTAAAATTTCTCCGATACCCTCAAGCTTAGTTACACCGTCCATATTCTGCATTAATTAGTCCTAATGTAAGCGGTGATTCTTGATCATGGTACCAACCCGCCATCACAAAATCAGAACCATCCTCCATCGGGCGTTTGATATGCATCGTTTCAGAGCCATCTTTCACAGTCTGCTCTATGTAGTAGTTCTCCTTGCTTTTTTTTTTTTGGAAATCCCAGCTACTTTATTTTATTGATAAAACAAAAATTAAATGTACAATAAGTTAGGGGAGATGAGAAACCTAACCCTAACATTAGACCCATACTCGTGCATCAATTTGTTTTCGAGAATAGTCTTCCCCTTTTCGTTCTGGATTTTTTCGTGCTTGAATCGAACCAATGTGAAGCTAATGTACTTACGCTCAGCCATACTCCTGCCAAAGGCAAGCGCTTCCAAATTAATAATCCACACTGCCAAAGAAGAGTAGGGCAATTCAATTAAATTACTTGCATGTCAAGACATGAGTTGTTACCACCTAATTGGTGGCGCTGATCCAATTATTGAACACCGTTTCTGATAAGGTACAATTGCAAGGCTGCACAAGAGCACTCCCTTGGTGGCGCTGCTCGTATCTAGTATTGAACAGAGCTATTGAAGCCTTGAAGGCATTGACGAATGACGATGGGCTCCCAACTCTGCCATGTGATTTACCTTATTTTCAGATGGGGATGGGGGACAAGTGAAGCTACTGCATGGCTAGTGAGATCGGTTAAATGTAGAATAATATCAAAATGGGGCTGAGCTTTGCGGAATTAGAGACTTCAAGGAGGTTTCTGATGTTTGGGACATGCTCCCCGTTGTGGATGGAGACCAGAATTCGGAGCCTGTTGTTGTCGCTACAGTGGAGAGTGGCCCTTTTCCGGTTGGCTGCGTACCTCTTGATTGACCAGAAAGGTACCCTACGGTGTGTCTTGCAACTCCAGTTATAATCAGCATTGTAGTTAGTAGTAGAAGGGAAGAATAAAACATGTTATCTATGGTCTGTGTATGATTGTGCAAGGATGCGTACATTCATAACAAAAAGAATGGAAAAATTAATTTGGAGTGATATGTGCATGCACCTACTATTGTCAAAGTGGCAAGTTAAAGCACGCAGCGCAAATCACTGAACATGGAGGTGTACATGGATAAGCGTCCCTATTCCGAATGGAGAATGTTTAAGTCCGCAAGGAGGCTGGCAACAACAGGAAAGGAAGAAATGGAATTCAATGTCACAACCGCTACAAGGCAATTTCTTAATCTCTGGTCCAAAGGCGTTAGGCAACGTATGGTAAAGTAGGTCAAGCCACCATTCCGCGCAGGCAAGACAAATCGATATTATGTTTGTTGCAGTTGTGTTAGTACCGTTCTATAAAGTTAAATGGAAGCTATCTATCCTAAGATAGCTCATACTTTTTCTGCATTATCCCTAACATGAGAAACTTGTGAAGAAACTAACAAATAAAGTCCATTACAATTTTGTATCCATATAGTTTGAGTGAAACTTCACTTTGGTTTGTAATGTTTTAATTTGATCAAGTTATACTCTAATACTTACACCATTATAGAACATCATTTAACCTCAAATCACCACATGAATCCAATCGAGGAGAAATTGTGTTAAGAAGGTTGTGATTTAAGTTTCCGGGGGCAGGAGCTCTAACACAATTTCTCCTCGAAACAAGGCTGCAACTAAGAGATGGTAGAAAACGGAGCAATAGTCGAATATAAATCCGGAGCAATCCTAAGAGCTGTTGAAATGAAACTGCATAAAATGATCAGCAATTCACTACAATTTTTGAACTGTTTCGGTAGTTTAGGCTAGTTATTTTTTCTGTCAGAGCAACTTCCCTTCCCATTATACATCTTCCGCATACCCTCCTCATAATATCCTCCAAGAAGAAAAAAAAATGCTAAAAAAAGTGCTTAAAAACTGAAATTCCGCTTTTACAGAAAGCTCCTTAAAACAGCATATGTTCAAACTGTCATCATATCTAACTCCCTGAAGTTCACGAATATATTCTCATCTTACATCGCGTAAGCATTACATTGCGAAATACAACAAATGTAGAGGTTAAACAAGATCACTCGAGACACCAAATCAGGGGAAAAGAATGAACAACTTCATCGAATACTTTTCGTTTGAACATATAAACTAATAAAAGAATCGAGAAACAATGAAACAAGAATCCAACCTAGCTAGACTCACTACGAAGAATATCCAACCATCTAACAGAAAGAATTCTAACTTTCTAACAAGTATGTTTCCTACAAGACTACAAGTGAATTCATATCACCACCATTGATGTACAAGAACTCCACTCTCTCTGAGCTTAGTGAAAAGATCCAAGCACTGCCCGTACGTTTTCTTAAACTTGGGGCTACGCTGACCCGGGCAGCACCTCTGCCACCTATTGTAATGACACTCGAGAAAAATCTCGTCTATCAAACATATAGCTCCACTCTCGATCAACTTAGGTATCAAATGGAACTCAGCCCCCTCCACATCCATCTTCACCACCACAAAATCCCTCTCCGAAACCACGCTTTTCAACCACTCCGCGAAATCAAACCCTTCGATCTTATCCACATTGTTCCCATAACTTGAAGAAGGCCTCACCGACTGAACCCTCCCCATTCCCCTGCATTTCTCCACAGTTTTCTTACCCGGATCCCTAGTGATCTCGAAGAACAAGGTCTCATTTCGCACCCATGCCGCGTACGGCAAGAGCGAAACACCTTTTTTCGTTCGATACTCCTCATGAAAAGTCTTATCCGCCTCGATTGCATAGATTTCGAAACTCTTGTTCTGTTTCGGGTACTTTTTCTCAAACCAGCTTCCAATGCTAGACCCATAATTCCGAGCCCCGACGTCGACGTAGACGTACCTCTGCTTGTAGCTAACATCCGCCATTGAAGTTAAGTACTTTACCTTCTTCAAGTTCCTCTTGAGTGCAATCCAAGGCTTCTTTGGCTCTTCCTCTATCAAAGCCTCTGCCTTTCTGATGATTTCTCGTTTATACCCCGGAACCGAGCATTTATTCCCCAAATTGCCACTTTGCAATTGGGTCTCCTTCTTCATCACGACTTCCCGAACCGGCGTCGTATCAAGGCCGTCCAAGTCGCGGGACCGGACGAGTCTGCAGCAATTGAACAATTCAAGAAAAGAATTGAATCCGTACGAATCTTTGGCCGCAATATGGGCCACGAAGAACCCTCCTGGTTTCAGGGTTCGACAGACCTCTTCGGAGAATTCTGCGGGTCGACCCGACGGTTTCAGACCCCAGAACTCGAACTCGAAGGCTGATTCATCGAACGGGTGGCGGCGGTTTGAGGCAGAGACGACCAGCGGCGGGGAAGCGCTCTCGGATACTCCAATTGAGTTAACGACGCCGTTTTCTTTGAGCGCAAGGACGTCCTCGCCGGCTAGGGTTTCGACGCAGAGGGCTTTGGAATTGGGCGAGAGGAATCCCTCGGCGATCAGGTCTTGGAAAATCGCCGAGTAGTAATCGACTGTTCTGCGCCACTTCTTGGTGGTCCAGAGCTCGGGGGCACGTGGCCGGGCTGAGCGCAGGACACCTAATGCCTCCCCGCCGCCTCGGAGTTTGAGGTTGTGGGGGAAGAAGCAGAAGTCGTTGTTGTACCGGCAGGATTCGCCGGCGAGCGTGATAAGGCAGGCGAATCGGACGGCGAGGACTAGGATTCCAAACGTGAAGAGGCGTACGAGGATGTTCCGTAGAGGAGTGGGTTTCGGTGCGGGCGGCTCCATGGAGGATTTGTACGCCGACGAATCAAAGAATTCAAGAGTCAAGATTTTGAAGACGGTGTTGTTTTTTAGGGCTTTGAGAAGGGGAAGGAGGAAGGTTTTGAAAACAGAGGGAAAGGCAATTTGGGAAAGTAACAATGTTGTACACGTGGCGAATTATTATTGGCTGATGTTTGAGAATGAGTCGGTGGGCGTTGTTGTAGCCGTTGTATTTGGTTAGGGTTTTTGCCGCCTTTGTTTTGAGCCTGAATTGTTTTTTTCTCTAGTGTAGTATTTTCTTGTTTGAAAATAAGAATGTTTTTCTTGCAGTGAAAAAAATGAGAAGTAGAATGGGGTTTATATATCCTAAGGATTTCGTAGCTAATTACCTGAATTAACAAAAAATTAACTATTTTTCTAACAGTACTTAGAAGTAGAACTAATATGTTATAACATTTGAGGTTTGAACTAACTCAACCAATATACCTGACTGACATTGACTTCTGTAATTCTATCTTAGGGTTTTGGTTACATTCCTTGGAGCGTTGTATTTATACTAGCTACCTTAAACTCCATAACAATATTGTTGTTTTCAAATAGCTAGGGACGTTACATATTTTACAATTGAGTTATTATCATCACTTAGAGTTTGCCAATGAGTTCTATCAAATTCTGGCATACAACAGAATCCAAAATACTTTAGGATCAATAAAAATTGAAATGTTCTTTGAACACTCGGGGAAATCTTGCACGTGAGAGAATGAGAGAGTCAATTACAATGTCTAAATTTCATATCTAATCAAACATTCTTATGTAACAAGTAGGGCAATGCTAAGGACATTGATCGACGCAAGTGAGTATACGTATCAATAGTTGATACAAGTGAATTAGGCAACACCCGGAAGATAAAGAGGGGAGTGTAACGCAAACTAAGCTCATAACCTTCCTCGAGTGTGACAATTTGTCAACATACCTCGGAGAGGCAGAGAAGTGAGGTGGCGGCTAGAGCGCGTGAAGGATCTGAAAACGCAACCTAGGATGAAAAAGCATGGAAAATCCAGCTCAGCCCCAGTCCCTTAACCCTGAACAGGGCATCAGGTTGGTTTTGGACACCCACGCCAACCCCGACGAAGTGCAGAAGGCTCGTAAGAAATGGTGGTGATCATATGTCACTCGTAGATTGCAAAAAGTGCACTATTACTTCCAATGCTACAACATATATGTTTTATAATGTTTAGATTATTAATATTAATAAGCTCCGTGTAGCTATTTCTGGGATATCTTTGTTCCTATACATCCAATATTTTCACCCACAAGTAATACCAACTTGTCTGGTTTCCACTTGCAACGCATGTCAAAAATCGAACAACATTTGAGGATGGCCCGCACTCCTATATATCGAAATCGTACACGTAAACAACGAACATCATATGCGTGAGCTGCTTGTACTCTTAACTGGATCATGAAACCCTATAAACTAAAAAGAACCCTAAATTTTGGGGCCATTTACAACTCACAAAACGACAAGTTGACAATCGCAGCAGAGCTATCAAAAACCGGGTTCACCAATAGACAAAGAGGATTAAAGAATAATTAAAAGGGAGCAAAGAGCCGTAACAATAGTGAGAATTAATATAAAAATGGATTAAGGAACACAACCCATAATTAGATAAGCTATTTGCTTGGTCGGTCGGTGGGTGTGTGAACACTGAACAGGCCTCAGCATCCCATTGGGTGTGCGGACGCACCCGTGTGGCTCACGCAAGTGTCTTGCTCTTATCGCACCCACGCACTAAGAATAACTTTTTTATTTATTTTTGGGGAACTACAAATTTTCCACTCAAACTTTTGGTTTTCCACTTTTGTTTCTAGCTTTTTCTTTCATCCCAATTAGTCCTTGGATTTCTAAATTGTGGTTAATGAGGACGATGGAAGCAGTGCATTCTAGAGCATGTATATACTACTAGAAGCAGATTTGCAAGGTATACATATTAATTTCAAACTTGATATATCATGCGTTTACTAATGCAAGAATAAATGCGTCATATGTTGAAATTTAATGTATTATACATGAATCAACCAGATATAAAATCACTAAAGTTGCTTATCTTATACTTGAATAACTAAGTATCATTTTCATTCATAACTACTCTCATTTCAAGTAAGTAAATATGCTAGTAATTAAGTTGAGAGTCGTATTTTATCCTCTGATGACTACTGACCTATGTTAAAGAAGTTAAAAGAGCGGGCATGAGTGATACAAAGGTAACTTCCATTTTCAAACAAATTCATTCTCTAGGTTCATACTAGGGCGAGGTCTTTACCTTCACTTCCTATAATTGGATCACTTTCATTGTTCGTGCATCCAATTTATATATATTTCTTTTCGTTTGTCGAAATACGGGGAACACTGCTCAAAAAGAAACTACATAATGGCATGAGACCTATAAACACTTCATAAATGGTCATCTAAAAAATCTTAATACAATCATGAAGGTCACAGAAGACAATAAGTCCCAACTCAGAGTTGCTTTTTCAAATTATCAAGGAACTTAGACCCACTTTCATTTGTTAACGAAAGTCATGATTTGTTTTTTTTTTTACAAGCGATATAACTATTGTAAACTACACTAAAGGGAGGAGAGGATTTGAATCTGGAACACAATAAGTTGAAAAAGAAGGCCCTAACCAACCACAGGACAATTCACCGTTCTTAATAAACACACTTGAAAGAGTTTAAGGATGGAAATACGACAAAAATGATTTGGAGACAAAATGAGAGAATTCCTAAAATTCAGAGGGCTTATTTGTTATAGACAATAAGTTCCAAAATGGACCAGAATGACTGTTACCCATTCATGACCCAATACTATGAATGCGGCTTAATATGAGCTGGGCCCACCAAAGGGACCAATTAACCCAGAAGAGTCCATGTGGGAAAGCAAAAATAAAAGAAATATACAAAATTGACCTTGACCAACTTGTGCACTAAGTAATGCAAATCTCCAGCTCAACATATTTGACCAATTCAAACCTCAGCTTAAGATGTAACTGATGACGATTGCATATAATAAAAAGCATGGCCTATGAGCTTTGTCACTTAAATCTAAAGATGAGACCGACATCTTCTAGATGTTGTTGGTAAAGGATTAAGGATAACAATTGTGGTTGTAATTTACGTGATTAAGAGTGTTTATTTTTTGCATTGAAACATTGTATTTGAATCAAACTTGAAACTGCATGTTATTTCTTATACATTTTACAAACTCATAAGAGGGAAAAAAAAACCCACATTTCAATGGGTATAATACTGAACTAAAATGAAACATATGTGGGATACAAAAAATTGATTTGAGACTCTTTAGCTGAGATAGCAAAGAAAACCCTCAAAACAAATTTAAAAAAAAAAAAAAAAAATGTCATATGACAAGCTTTCTTCCTATGCCATAAAATTATGAATATACAAAAAACCACCCCTGTAATTTGTAAAAGAATATACACAACACAATAAACGAACAAAAAAAAGAAATGAATGGAATGAACCTGACTGTGTGTGATTATTGTAATCATTTCTATTGATTTTAACCCCTTCCCAAACTGTGAGACTTCCAAAAACCCTATCAGCATAGCAATGATTCAAAAAATGCATCATCCCTTGGCTCTTCCTTAGCTTTAGAAAACATGTTGTCACTAAGCTGCGCTTGGTTCATGTATGATCCCATGGAGTTTCCGTCGAACCCCGCAAATCCGTAACTTCCCGGGCTCTGCAACATCTCTAGGGTAAAGGGTGCTTGCCCTTCTGATGTTGGTTGCCTCAAGTTTTGAAGAGAGTTGGTATTAGCAGAATTATTAGTGTGATGAGTTATTGGCCTCATTGCTGAAGCTACATTGTTGTTGTTGTTTGGTATAGGCCTATTGACAGCAGCATGGCTGCCGCTGCCACGAGCGGCGGGGACATCGTGGTTGTGCTTCCCTTCATAGGTTGTGATCACTGCTCTAAGATCGTGAGAAGCTCTCTCAACATGCTTTCTCACTGGACATCCTGGATTTGTGCACTTGTAGTAGCTCCTGCAATTTCACAAAAATAATATAAATATTTTGCCAAAAAAAAAAAAATACAAAAATACATGCATTCCAATCAAAAGCAAACTTTAGAAGAATGTCATTTTTTTAGGAACATAGAAAAATCCACTTTATTTGTGAGGTATTCGTACAAAAGAAACTTGATTAGATTATATAGCGCAAAAATATATATATTTTTAAAACTCTCAAAAGCAATTCATATTTCAAAAGTTTGAAAAAGTAAATATTAAAATCATGATTAAGGGGAGGGTTTTAACTTTTTACCTTGGATTTGGGTTGCCTTTTACCACTTTCTGACCGTACTTCCTCCATCTGTAGCCATCATCTAGAATATCAATGTCACTAGTTGTTTGAACTACAACTCTAGGCTCTCTCACTGTTCTACTCCCAGCTGCTGAAATTCCTTCATTGTGATCAGCTTCTTTTTTCCTGCATAATCATGGTAAAACAACACTGCTTAATCACACAGATAATGTGCATAAATTAATTAAGGCCAGTGATTTTAACGCTCCTCCTGCAAGTGTAGATAAATTGTAAAATAATTAATTTGGAGGCGCAGACGGTTAATGCTAGAGTGCCAAACTTGGTACCCTAGGTTAATCAAACTTACCATCTTTTAGCATTAGGTTCATCATCATCAATCTCATCCCCTCCTCCTGACTTGCTCCTCTGAGAGCTCTGCTCAAACTCTTCGTCCCCGATTGATATAGATGAATTCTCAGGAGTTCCAATGGAATCCATTTGTGAGTTGCCATGATTAGCATATGTTTGATCTGGGATTTCATTGTTGGTGGGATTTGAAGCCTGAATTGCATGAGAATTTGATGATGATCTTCTAGTATTCTGTGGCTTTGGATGGTTGTGACTGCCCTTGTAAACAATCTCAGTGATTTGTCCATCCAATGACCTCTCAACCTTTTTCTTAGTTGGGCAATTAGGGTAAGTGCACTTGTAATAGCTCCTTGGATTTTCACTTCCTTTCACTTGTTTTTGACCATATTTTCTCCAGTTGAATCCATCATCTGACTTCCTGCTCAAGGTCTGAGATTGCTGGTGGAAACCGCCATTCGCCGGAGTATTATTTTGGAGAGTTTTGGTGGTCATTTCAGATGACAAGCTCTGAACAGAACCATATTCTTGCTTTGGGGGATCTTGAGCCTGAAAGTAATTGTTGTTCCATGCCTGCTCTTGTGTCTGAAGGAAAAAGTAATCAATTAGTTACTAAACAATCGATCATGTCGATAAATGATATCAAAGTTGAAGAAAATTGAGCTGAAATGAAGTTTTCTCAAAGCGTCTTGTTTTTAATAAAGACAGGACGTCCTGCACAGGGCCGGATAATGTAACAAACAACATTAAAGAAGTGAAAAATAGATTACAATTTACATACAGTTTGAATTGAGGTGTTTGAAGATTGAAACATTGACGATGATGAAGAAATGGGAGGCCTTGCTTGGGTTTGGAAAGAGAAATCTGAGTAGTTCTTGCTCTCCTGTTTTACATTCTGTTGGTTGTTCTTCCAATTGAAGGCCCCATGAGCTGCAAAGCTTCCAGTAGTTGGAGATGGAAGAATCTGAAAAAAAATAACACAAAACAAGAAAAACCCAACTAGTAAAATCATCAAACAATATTACAACAATCAAAACATAACCCAATAATTAAACAGCAAAATTAACAAACCCCAGAAAAGAAAAGTTCAAAAAAGCAGAAGACTTTGACTTCAGAAATGAAAAAGATCATATTTTTCAATATTCTTTTTGTATTTATCTTAATTTTCTCAAAATCCCAACTGGGAAAATTGCAGAATCCAAGAAACAGAAATCCAAAATACACACACAGAATATATACATACGTTTGAAGTGTTTAGGAGAACAGGAGAGTCAAGAAGCTCAGCTGGGCTCAACCCAGGTGGGATAGCAAAGTAGGAAGACGGAGATATGGAGGGAGGAGAAATGGGCAGCGAGGGCGGCGGTAGTGACTTGAATTTGGGTACGCCGGACCCAGTACGCTCTGCAATTCGATCCGATAGACCTCCATGGCCGATGTATCTAGGTGGGTTCAAGCCTTCGTCTGTGCCGGCGGATAAGAGGTCAGAGAAGGAACTGGTCATGAATGGGTGCGTTGAGAAAGTGAAGGCTGCTGGGTATGAGTTTGCTGAGGTTTCCAAGCTCCCTGAAGAGGAGGCCATCAAGAGAGAGAGAGAGAGAAAGAGACAGAGAGACAGAGAGACAGAGAGACAGAGAGTTGAGTTTTGAGTTGCAAAATGGAAAATAATATTAAGAGATTATTATGCAAGAAGGAGAGAAGAAGATGGTCACGTATTGCACAAGGCTCTCTGTTCTTCTTTCTTCTCTTTGTATTTTGGGGAGATTTCTGAGAAACTCAGGGGAGGTTTGACCGTTGAATAATTTTTTTGCAATTTTTTTTCATTATAACAAAAACAAAATCGTTTTTATTTTATTTTTTATTTGCAATTTTTGTGGTCCAGGCTCGTGGGTTTGACTGGTTGGCGGCTTTAAGCTCTACTTGTTTTATTTATTTATTTATTTATTTTAAACAATATCAAATTGGAGATTTAATTTATAAACAATTGTATGTTAAACCTAAATAATTGATATCAACCGATTAATATACATTATCAATCATCTGTCTACTCTAACGGTTCATTTCAAGTCATCAACTAATTCATATCGACCTCATTCTCTCAATATTTTTTTCTTCTCTCTAATACGCTACCAATAATTAGAATATACTTACACTGTAATTTTTGTTCTTGGAACTTATGTTTTTAGTATAATTTTTTTTTTATCTATTTATGTTATAAAAAAATTATTAGGAGCCAATCTATGATAGATTGTTTGACTCCTTATAGATTTATGAAAGAAAGTTGAGGTTTCATTCTTAAACGAGTTATAGTAATAGGAGGAGTGATCCAACTCTTTATAAGCCTATGTGAGATTCTCTAATTTTCCAACATGAGATTTACACTTTCAATAAGATTCAACTACCCGCTTAAGTTGGTATCCACTATACCAAACTTTGAACAATGAAGACATCTCTATTTTTTTTTCCAACGCCTAAGGTATTCCGCACTCGGAAGAATAAGACTAATCTCCAAAGGACCCGGAAGGTATTTCAACCCACTCTTAACCACAGTCAAATAGCACACATCGTCTCAAAGCTTTCAATTACGGAAATAAGAAATTCCTATTGTTAGTCTAGTGATTTTTCGATTCAAACTATCACGTGAAACATTAAAATTTTACTTTTGGATGTCTTTCTTGCTTTCTTTTAGTTTCTTATTAATTATAGTCTTCAAATTTATGTAAAAGCATGTATTCCCCAATTACTTTCACCACAGTACTTTTTCTTCATATTTTATTCTTCAGGTAATATTGAACTATGTGTTTAGAAATAAATCTTCTTAATCTACAAGCCGTGATGCTTTTGGACGTTTACTAAAAATCAAAGATGTAAAGAGAAGAGTTAGATAAGCTACATTAAGCTAATGCTTAATTAAGAGCATAAAATAATGTTTGAAATCCATTTATTAGTAACTTGTCTGATACTCTAAAAGGAAATGAGGACATTTAAATTAAAACTTGAAAATAACATGGCCTTTTGGTCCAGTATAATATCAGACGGTGGATACTAAAATTCAGGAAAAACCAAAGTGATTTGAGGATTAGCACTACCAATTAGCTAAGGTAGTGCTTTCTTGTTTATTAGATGCACCTAATATGAATTGTTTTGTTTCAATTGAAAAGGTTAACGTGGACTATTAGCTAGTAACAAACAAATATGGTTATTTGTAACATATATGATGTGATTAGGCCTGTTTTTTGGTCGGATTGGATCGGAAATACATGCTCCCAATTTTAATTCAAAAAAGTTTCAGAAATGAATATACGTTCCAAATTCGGAATTGGAATTTCGGAATTCCATAAACCCATGCCAATCTGAAATTATCGGCATTTTCAAAATTTTCGAATATTTCATAATTGGATTAATTTTGGTACATGATAAATTAGAGAAATCTAAAATCATTAAGACATTCATCTGTAGTGAAGAAATGGACTAATATGATTCTACAAAGAAACACTGAATTTAATCCAATAGTCATATGGTTTCGGATTTGAGTGATTTTTGGTATACATGATCTTTAAGGTAAGATATAAAGATAGACGGTTGGACGTTGAAATACATTACGGAGTGGGTCCCACAAAAACGTATGTCAAAAGCATGTGTCCTTGAATCCTAACTCATTATTATAGGTTAAGTATTTGTAAGTGTATCTTTGAGACTTTGAGTATATCTACATAAAAAGGAATTGCAGATAATGCAAACATATTATTATACATTTATATATTAGTAAGTACATTGCTATAAATTCGGCATATTTCAGCACATTTCATAATTTTTAAATCTGAATGAGTTTGGCAAGTCTCGGTTCAGAATTCGGAATATTCAAAATTTTCAAATACATTCCAATTCCTATCCAATTTTTTTTTGGATTTTTGAATTTTGGGTTTCAGATTCATTTTGGGTTCGGAGTTGGTCGAAATCGGAATTTCCTATCCAAGTTGCACCCCTAGATGTGATATTTGCGGTGTACACATCTTATGTAAGTTATTCAAATTTTCATAATTAGAGTTAGATAAGCTGCATCTCTTTGTAAAAACCAATTAATATGTATTTTCGTGCTTAATAATAATCAGAAAATAACATATGGTAGTGCACCTCATCTTTGGGAAAATATTGGCTCTTAACTTTCAAAGCTATTAAAAAATTTATTTATACAGGGAGGAAAATGCATGTGAGAAAAAAATATATGGAAAGATTTAAGAGAAGTCCCAGGCAAAAAGAATGAGAGAAGTGCGGTAGAATAAAATATGTTATATTTTCTTTTGGTTTGTTTTTTGAGTAAACTTTCTATTGGTTAATTTGAGAATAAATAGGTACGTATTATATGCATTAGTTGTTGTAAATTGAGCTAGTTTATGGCAGTTTATGGTGCCTCACGTGAGCTTTATCTTTTAAGCTGGCAAGTGGCAAGGATACTACGTGAGATATTTCCAGAAGTCGTGCAATCTAGAAGATGCATGAGTCATATATATCTCCTACCGCGTCTAAAAAGGGCATTGTCCACTGCCCATGCAATCTAGAAGTAAAGCATCTAAAATCTATGTGGAAAAAAAAGCTATTATATGTGGGAAGGAAAGAAGGAAAGAACTTATAACACAAGTTTCTTCTCCTTCTACCTAACCCAACCATGCATAGAATCCCAAATGCTTTTTTAACAGTTTCTATTTTACTTTTTATTCTTTTTGAAAAATAAAGTAACCTTTTGTTAATAGCTAAAAAAGGTAAAACAACGAAATGCTCTAAATTTAAAATGTCAATGTCATATTGTCAGAATGTTTAACAACAAAATGAAATATTTTGTTTTGAGTTCCTTTTTACTGGGGTCTGACGGTTTGACTCACATGAATGACGATGACATATAATAATTATTTTTAGTTTGATGCCCAGTTATGACTAACTCATTATGTAGCCTAGCCCAGTCCTCCTTCTCTTAGACTATCTCCAACTCAAGGGTGGGAAATCCTAAAATTTAGCCCCGTATTTTTAACTATTCACTTATACGTATAAAGTTAGTCAAATTTTTTCTCCAATGGTAAGGGACCTATAATTCCCACCCCCAACTTTATAATTTGTTTGACATTTGTATTTCTTTAATTTTTTTTTTGTTTGCTAACAATTTTGGATTTAGTTTTTGTATAATCTATCTTGTTTTATTTTTACGAACGTTTTGATGTAAAAAAATTCAAATTCTGAAGAAAAAAATTTGAAGTTTTTATGAATTACACACAAATAGATTTAAATTTGACTGTTGGATCTGATTTGGATTAATTAATAATATTATTTTGACCGTTGGATTTAAATTTGAGCCATTGTGATACAACCCACCCCAGAATTTATAGTATTTTATTCTCGAAAGTGTTAAATGACCAAAATGCCCATGGTTGGGCAATGGTTGACTTCTGGTTAACTTTCGTGTCGTGACACGTACGACCCTTTTCTTAGCTTTTTCTTGTTGTACTCGTCGTTACGAATGTGTGGACGCAAGTGGAGCGAAATTCAGAGTTCGAACAAAGATTCTACGAGATGTTAAGCTTAAAGGCATTCTCGTAATTTTTACGAGAATTGTAAATTGTAGTTTGGGCTTGGGGCCCAGTGAGCCCATTCCTTTCTCTGTATTCTCCCTCACTCTCCCATTCTGCAATTCCTTCACTTTGTCTCTCTCTCTCTCTCTTGTTCATCCTCCTTCCCCGAGCCAAACCACGGTGGCCCCGCCACCTTTCCCCGGCGAACCACGCCAACCAACCACCACCATTGTGACCCCTTTCTATGGTGAACTCGTTCCCAGTCTCTTTTTGGTGGAAAATGGACCCCTAGGTAGTGGTTCAAGGAACCCCAACGAGGACTACCTTTTCCAGTGAAATTCTCGACGATCGCGATCTTGGTAAGCTTCACGATGACCACCAATCCCTTCCTTGTGTTGAATAGTTGATGATTGGTGTATTGCATGCTTGATTTGAGTGAGAAATGGCACGGATTGAATGCAGGGGACCCCTGCCTAATTTTACGGTGAAAGTAACCGTGGCCGACGAGGAGATTCTGGCCAAATGGCTAGGAATCGATCCTCGAGGCCGGTACAAATAGCTTCGTCACAACTCCACGACCTTGGACATGCCATCAAAACTGACGGCAAAGCAGCGACGGAGGGAGTTGCAGATTCCAACGGAATCCCGGCCAAAATCCCCAGATTCCGGCGGGAGTTGCAGAGTGCTGACGTCAATGAACCCGGTCTAAGCCAGTTGTGATGTCAGCAAGTCGGTTCAGACCTCGTCCAGACCCAGTTGGACCGGGAATATTCCAAAGGTATATTCCGTTCCGTAACTAACGACGTTAACAGAATATTTTCTAACGCCGTTAAACCCTGGAATATTTCGTTAAAGTTAACGGAGCGCCGCGTGTCGGTGCGTGGTGGCCTTCCACTGGCTCGTGACGGCGTGTGGCGGCGTACTTGGGTTTTTGGACACCAAAACTCTTAATTTGAGTTTCGTACTTCGTATTCTTCGTAGTTTTCGATTAGTTTATTAAATGTGGTTGTTTTACTTTAGGCGTGACAACCCGAGGAGTACGGAGAGCGTACAAGTAAAGTAATTACGGCTACGGTCACTGTGAGTGGGCTTTTGTTTCCAAACTTATATTTACATATGCTTTGAAACGAATCGTAGACTTACTTTATTACCTTACTTGGTTTTAGAAACTCAAATGTTTTAGCATATTATCGGTATTTCGAATACGGTATATGTGAATACCATTTCAGAATGTTTTACTACTAGCCTTACTTGAGAAACGATATACTTTATATTATACCCCATTTTAAGATATGAGACTTTACCCGTGGCATGTTTTCATACCCGCTCAATTAGGATTGCTTACACGGTATCTATAGTACTGTATGAGGCCAGGACCAGCTTCACGTGTATGTTCACACTACACCGACACGCTCACTTTGGATCCATCGTAGGTGCCAGCCTGTTCTAGTTGTTTCTACTTTTAGAACTCGTTGTGACACGCTTAGCGCCAGCTTCATGTGTATGTAGTACTCAAGCGTAGATTATTACACCCAGCCTGTTCATGGAAGAATATCTCTGCATGAGCTCATGTGTTTGCACTGTCTACTGAGCGTACCCTATTGTTATTTGTGATTTTTGTGATTTACCGGCTTTCACTGATGCCATGGATCTTTGTATTAATTTTGGATTTCATTTGTTGAATTCCACATGGTGGTTTCTCTTGAAAGATTTTTATTGAAGTTTTTGATTATTTACCCGTTGTGGAAAATAACTGACTTTTCCACTTTTACGCTGTTTTTCATACCTACTATGTAGTATGATTTTTGAGAATTATTACGGGTTTTTATAGTGAGGGGTTAGTACTTTCGAAAAGCAAGGTTTTAGAAAAATTATTGTTGTTGCCCACTCACACTTTTCTGTTTTGCGCCTCTCTAGGTTTTAGTAAGCTTTAGAGCTCTTGACGTCGGGACGCGGTGGCATGGTTCCCTCTTCAGTGTAGGGAATCTTTCTTAGTACTGTAGCTATCTGTTACTTCCACTCTATAAAGTTAATTACTCTGTTATTATTTCTCTTGGTTCACACACACTTTTGCGCACTCACCTTTATTTTATTCAAATTTTCCCTTTCTTACCTTAATTAATTTACACTAATTTCTTTAAATGGCTTTCGTCACCTCACAGGGTGTCGGCCAACACCCCTCGATTTTTGGGTGTCCACCTGGACATCCAGGTTGAGGTGTGTCAGATGGTATCAGAGCTTAGGTTTAGTAAACCTTGCCTCTTTCTCTCGTACTCTGATACTTGTCAGATGGTATCAGAGCTTAGTTTCGCGAACCTTGGCTTATTCTTTGGTACTCTAATACCTGTCAGTTTTGTATTCGAGTAGTGTTTTCGTAATTCTTGACTTTTCCTCGGTGCTTTGATACGTGTCAGTCATGTATTAGAGCATAAGTTTAGGAATCCTTGAATTATGCACCTATGGTGTATTGTCTTCCTTGGATTAGTTGTAAGTTTCTTCTTAGAGTCATGCCACCTCGACGTCGGAGAATGCGCAGTATTTGGGTAGTTTTGCTCGAGTTTGACTTGTTTTTGTTATTACTTTTCGGTACGCGTATAATTTTTGGTACTTAACTGAGGACGACTCAGAACTTGGAGGACTTGGAACTTGGACATTACGTGTGGCGATAGACATTTTCTTTCATGTCTCGCGTTGGAATCGCACTAAATCGAGAAATTGGTTCAGTTATTTTATTTCGTACTTTCGAAGTTGGTGTCAAAGTAGTGCAGCGGATGATCTTCATGGAGTACTTCTCTCAAGAACGACGCTAGGCGTAGATGATGAAAGAGCCCTGTTGGCTAATTTTCTTGTTAGACTAGTCTTAGTGGATCTAATTCGAGAGGGTCAATTCAACGAATCTAGAATGCTGGAAGACTGTTTCAGGCAGTGATCGACGACTTAAGGTTGTGGAAGACAGATGGACTACTCATGTTTGTTGACAGGACGTATTTTTCGACTTCTTGAGGATGTAAATGGTGATCGCCCAGTACGTCAGTGAATACTTGATTTGTCAGCAAGCGAAGACTTTGAGACTGAAACCATCTCAGTTGTCTCAACCACTTCTTATTCTCGTTTGAAAGTGGGAGATTATCATCGTGGAGTTCTAGTACGATATTTTTCCGTACGTGATGGCTACAGCGACTTTTCGATGATCGTGAACCGACTCACGCGATCGACATTTCCTGCCAACTCGTGAATGTTACTCTTTGGCAATTGGGGCAGAATTCTACATCCGAAAAGTTATTCGACTACGTGGAGTCCCTACAACTATTGTGTTTTTATCGTGACTCAAGTTTCCTTTGAACGTTTGGAAAGCTTATCCTGTACGTTCTGGAATTGACGTTATACTACTTCACGACTTATCGTCAGTAAATCGATCATCTTTCCACTTAAGCTTGTGCGGTTATGTTTAGTTCTTCATTTCGACGACAGAATGGAATGTATGCATGCCATTGACGGTGATCGACTACAGCAACAACTATGATTTTAGCATCAACGTGTCAACACCCGAGTTGCAGTATGGTCTTTGTGCCGAACATTGTCGTGTTCGAAGATCAATGAGAGAACTTCTGTAGGCTCTGAATTTGCGAAACCAAATGACGCAAATCAAGAGGAATCTCAACGCTGCGCAGGATTGATGGAGAAGTATCACGGACTGACAGTCGACAAATTGAAAGTACGTTGTGGGTGACCGGATTATTTGACTAGTTCATGCAATCGTTACCTTGGAGATGCAATCTCTACTTCTTCGCATGTATCACAATCGTAACTTTTGGGGATCAACGGAGTTTGATGTGTGACAAGGAATCGCATAACCGAGAAACTGACTTGGGAGACGTAGTTTTGTGAGCGAGTTTAGAATCCTCATCTACCCTATTGTACTTCTTGTGGAAATTTTGGGGACGAAATTTTTATAAAGAGGGTAGATTGATACAACCAGTCCCAAAATTTATAGTATTTTATTCTCGAAAGTGTTAAATGACCAAAATGCCCCTGGTTGGGCAATGGTTGACTTCTAGTTAACTTTCGTGTCGTGACACGTACAACCCTTTTCTTAGCTTTTTCTTGTTGTACTCTTTTCTTATGATTGCTTACACGGTGTCTATAGTACTGTTCGGGGCCATGATTAGCTTCACGTGTATGTTCACATTGCACCGACACGCTCACTTTGGATCCATCGTAGGTGCCAGCCTATTCTAGTTGTTTCTACTTCTAGAACTCGTTGTGACGCACTTAGTGCCAGCTTCACGTGTATGTAGTACTCGAGCATAGATTATTACACCCAGCCTGTTCATGGCAGAATATATATGCATGAGCTCGTGTGTTTGCACTGCCTACTGAGCGTACCCTGTTGTTATTTGTGATTTTTGTGATTTATCGGCTTTCACTGATGCCATGGATCTTCGTATTACTTTTGGATTTCATTTGTTGAATTCCACGTGGTGGTTTCTCTTGAAAGATTTTTATTGAAGTTTATGATTATTTACCCGTTTTGGAAAATAACTGACTTTTCCACTTTTACGCTGTTTTTCATACCTACTATGTAGTATGATTTTTTAGAATTATTATGGGTTTTTACAACGAGGGGTTAGTACTTTCGAAAAGCAAGGTTTTAGAAAAATTATTGTTGTTGCCCACTCACACTTTTCTATTTTGCGCCCCTCCAGGTTTTAGTAAGCTTTGGAGCTCTTGACGTCGGGATGTGGTGGCATGGTTCCCTCTTCAATGTAGGGAATCTTTCTTAGTACTATAGTTATCTGTTACTTCCACTTTGTAAAGTTAATTAGTCTGTTATTATTTCTCTTGGTTCACACACACTTATGCGCACTCACCTTTATTTTATTCAAATTTTCCCTTTCTTACCTTAATTTACACTCATTTCTTTAAATGGCTTTCGTCACCTCACGGGGTGTCGGCCAGCACCCCTCGATTTTTGGGTGTCCACCTGAACATCTGGGTCGGGGTGTGTCACATTGGATCCATTTTATTATCGTTAAAATTGATTAAATTGGATTTGGGTCGTTAGATTTTAAAAGCAACCCAAGAGGCGCACCTCACTCACTGGATCATAACTCAAGAGGCGCGACAACTGATGGATGGTAATGGTCATGAAATCACATCCGAACATTTTCGCCTTGTTATCCCCCCTTTTCACATGGGTTTGCTGCCACAAATGGCTCTATTTTTCACCTAAAATTTTATCCACCCGGAGTGGATACGAGACCCAAATACCCACCTTCAATCCCAAAATCTTGTTTTTCCTAGAAAAGAACAGATTTTTTTTCCCACCCCTGAGTTGGAGACAGTCTTAGAGTAGAATAGCCCCTTCCTCTTAATGTAGAATATCATTCTATAAAAAAATGAAACATTTTATTTAATAATTTAAAAGGGGTGAGGGAAAATGTTACAACCCGTCCCAAAAATTTATGTAAAATTACCAAAATACCCCTAGTGGTCAATGTTGACTTTTTCGAGAGACATGTGAAAATTATTTTCTTTGCATATTCCAGTAGTACTCGTCGATACGAACACGTGGAAGCAAGCGGAACTCAATTTGGAGTTAAAACGAACGCTTTTCGAAACTTGAAAGTGTAGGGGCATTTTAATAGTTTTCACACTCGTTAGTTTAATTAGGGTTTTGGAGCTGGCTGCTGTGCAGTTATTCCCCCACTCTCTCTCCACGACCTCTCTCTCTCTCTCTCTCTCTCTCGGCCAAAACCTCACAAAACTAACAAACGAAACCCTAGATTTTTGTTGAATCACAAAACCATCGAACCACCACACAAAACCATTGCCGTTACGATCGTCTCATCATTCTTGACGAGATTGTGATTTCAGAATCCCCAAACTCGAACCGAATCGGCCAAACCGATATCTGAACGGAAACGGCAAACTGCCAATCAAGCTTTCGTACAATCCCGACCTAGGTAAGCCTAGAAACCATTCCCATTGGTTTTATCTCGTTGAGTAGGTTCAATTCCATATAAGGAACGTAAATTTTGGTGCAGTTTTGAAGGAGAATGGAATTAGGGTTTGTCCGAAGCTTTCCGGCCAATTTCAGGCCATCTACGCCCATTTTTCCGGCCCCAATTTGGCTTGAAAATATTCTACTCTTCAATACCTTCATTTTGATATATGGAACGTTGAATTTGGGCAAGGAATGAAGGAGATATGAATTTTTAAAGTTTTGGAATTAAATCGGGAAAATTTTTCAGATTTCGGCGAACCAGACGGCGGCCGGCGGCGGCTTCGGTGACCGGCAAGAGGTTGAAGGTGACGAAATATTCCACACGGTAACGGAATATTCCTGATGGCGTCAGAATATTCTGTCAGAAAAGGTATATTCCCGTTAACTTTGACTGACGATGTTGACTTTAACGGCGACAACGTCAGCAGGCGCGTGGGTGACGTCAGCATGCGCGTGCCAGCGCGTGGCGACACGTGGCAGCGCGTGCTGGTGAGTGGCAGCACGTGTCGGCGCGTGGCAAAACGTGGCAGTGCGTGCGGCGGGAAGGTTTTCGGGCTCCGGAAATCATTTTTCGAGCCCATTTTCGCTAAAATAATGTTGTTTTTGGGATTCTTTCTATTAAAGGGTTATAATTATTTATTTAGGGGATGTTTTTAACATTGTTCCCTATTGTTAAATAGGTAATCCTACGACTGGGCGCTCCGAGGGACCCAACACCGAAGGGGAATATACTCCCAAGTACTAGTGAGTGGACTTTTGTTTTAATAAATGTTTTTGATGCTTTGAAATATTTATGGTATTGATATATATACATGTTTTTAAATGTTTTTGAAGCATGATTATATATATATATATATATATATATATATATATTATGAAATGGTTTTGGAACATGGTTTTGGTTATGCATAAAGGTATGGGTATTTGATATTTGATTTTAATGAGTATACGTATTTATGCAAACGTTGAGTAATTGTGAAATTATGAAGTTTAAGTTATTCTTTATTTATACACATGATGTATATATGTATGTTTTCAAACACACTTGGTATGCTTTCACTACGTTGTAGTACCGTCTCACGGCTGTAAGACAAGTCTCACATGTTTGGGTCACACGCACTGTACTCCAGGGGTATTGTCCGGTAAATACCTTAGTGCAAGCTTGTCTTACATTTATGTTTATTTTTGGGGAAAAGGCCCCACAACGTAAGGACTCGGGTGTGATGCGCTATTGCGCAAGTGCTTACATGTGTGTGGTACTAGGAGTACAAATGGATTGATAACGTAAAGTGCTTGTACGGGGATTGAGATGAAGTTCCTCAACACGTACATGAGTGATTGCACATATACCCTTTTCATTATTACACTTATTGATCTGTATTGCGGTTATTCTTTGAAAATATGAACGGTTCTTTACAGATGTTATGTTGAGATATATTTTCAGTTATATATACAAAGTAGGTTATGACTTATACTACGGTAGTATAATTTTATATCTATACTGGATTTCAAACAGGGGGTTAATACGTTAAAAAGAGAAAAGGATTTAGAAAACTTTTATTTTTCGTCCACTCACACCTTTTGTTTTTGCACCCCTTTCAAGACATAGTAGCGGTGCGTCTGGTGAAGTCGAGGCATATGATTGGCAGCTCTTAATCCTTCCCGACAATGTAGGGATTTATTTCTTATTCAGTTTTTTTAATAATATCCATCCCTGTTATGGATAGAGATTCTAGAAACTTGACTTTATATTTTGTTTCCGTTGCTTCAATTTAGTTACGCTCTGAACCTTGTGCACATTGGTGTTATTTTCCGCAAACTATATGACAGTTTAAATTGCATAAACTAGGTGTTGTCATGCATACAATGACTTCGTCACTTACGAGTGTTAGCCAGCACGCCCCAAACTCGGTGTCCACGTGGGTTTCGAGGGCAGGGTGTGTCAGAAAAAGCTTAATACATAAGAGCAAGTCCACCCATAGCCCAATTGCAAGGGCAATTGCCCTACCAACCCTTTTTTGTTCCTCTAGCGGGCCATTTTGCAAAGGGCAAGAGGTGGGCCCAACCATGCCCAACCTCAAGCCCGAGCAATTTGTGCCCAAGCACCAGCCAGCGAGCGCTGACGTCATGCTGACGTCAGCGGCCTTTTTATTTTTTTTAAATTTTTAAAATTTAAAAAAAAAAAATTTTTTTAAATTTTTAAAATTAAAAAAAAATAAAAAATTTTAAATTTTTTTATAAATACCCCCAATCATCTTCTTCATTCCTCACATTACAACTCAATATTTTTTTTCCTACATCAACTATATTTGTTTTTCACCTTCCAAATCCTTGTTTTACAAAAAAAAAATTTATTTTTTAAAAGATAATGACACGTGTCGTGACGAGAGTAGTTGAAAATGTCGGTGGGAAATATCTGGGGATAATCACAAGCCCCGGATAAGGCCAACAAAAATAAAAAATAATATTTTTCCTTGCCCTTGCCCTTGCCCTCCACGAACGGGTGGAGTTGCACAAAGGCAAGCACTGTTCACGGAGGGCAATCACTGCCCTTGCGTTTGCCCTTGCCCTTGCCCTCCACCAACGGGTGGAATTACTCTAAGAATCAACATAACTATGAGATTTTCTGATATATTCTGGAGTATTCTAGACTCCAATATTTTTAATGATTAAATCCTTGATTAAAAATACAACGACCGAAATGTAACAGTTAAAAACTTTTGAGTATTAAATATTTTAGAACACCATAAAATTTTCATATCCCATAAATGGAAAGCATCATATATGCTTTGATAACATAAAGGCTTATTTGTTGGTTTACCCTCTTTTATAAGTAAGACACATCATATGATTCTACGAAGTGGGTACACTAAGATTTTTAGTCCCTTTTTTGGAAAACAAACAAGAGAGTACTTTCAAATATAGTAATCCACCTCGTGGGTTTTCATATGTAAGTTTTTTTAGGGTTACTTTTCTTATATACACTATTAATTAGTAAAACAATGGTCTGACCTTATAGTGAACCATGAAAATAGTTAACCTACGGTTAATTCAACTTTCTTCATCTTTGACCCTTTATACCTTTTTAATGGGTTGGTTGCTAAACATGGTATGCAGTGCGTACGTGCTAGTATGATTGTAATTTGGAAATTCTATCAAACAGTTCAATCATATACATATCCTTAAAATATCACATAGTAAGCTCTACTTGGTGCATATAAATGACTAATTAATTTAGTGTAATTTCAGTGAAGCTAGTCAAAGAAACTAATCTGAATTTGTGATATGTTTTACTTACCTGGAATGCGTTTTAAAATTATTTTCATTCTTGATTTTCTTAGGTTTACTAAAACAGAAATATATTTAAAGTACATTGACGTCCTCAAACTGCTGACTTCAACACATGGAATAAAAAAAAGTATAAGTTCTACATTAAAATATTAAAATATGTAATCCAACACCTAAAACTAGGAATGAACTCTCATACCCATTTTTTCTTTCTTTTTTTTATTCATCTCTAAATGATGTTGAGAATGAATCCTATATCGATAGGAGAATAGACTTTGCATGAGTTTTATAAGAAGTTGGGCTACTGCCCATATTTTCAATTAGTTTTATGGTAAAACCTTAACTTTATTCATGGTATCAAAGCATAGACAAACATCAAACTTCAAGTGGATCAACTAAAATATTTTTTTTAAATAAAATGATAATAATGGAGGCGAGTCGAGCTACAAATAAGGCTTGATTGTTAATCTATCAAAGTAACCATACTCTCTAAATCCGCACAAGATAGTCAGAAAGAACCAAGACCCCAAGATTTAGCCATCAACTACAAAGTAGGCTACTTCCTTCCCTCTTAGAGCTATTAGATAGGGCTAACTCCCCAATAAAACAACCCACCCCCATCCCCTATCTCCGAAATTTTATTAAATAAACAAGAGCGATATAAACAAGCGGGGGGACGAAGCCAAAACTCGCAAATAAAAGAACAATACATCATCGAAAAAGGAAAATTGGACAAAGAAAGAAAAAATTCCTCAAACCAAGCCATGCGAAAATAGCTAAGCAATCCGTCATTTGAAAGCCAAGATTAATTTGAGTAGTGGAAGTCAGGCAAGCCAACAAAGTTTGAAAACAAAGCAACACAAACCACCGATGGAGGAGAATCATGCCAAACCAAATTACGAGAAGACGGGCCTATGTTAGCAAAGGTATCTGCAACAACATTCCCCTCTCGAAAGATGTGAAAACAAAAAAAGTCATCTCGTGAATGCGGGCCAAATAAGTAAACCAATGTGTGCAAAGAAGCCAAGGAGGATCAAAATCATTCAAATGGAGAACGAAAATAACACTAGAGGAGTAACTTTTCAACCAGTGACAACGGCAACCTCTTTGATAAGAAAATTCTACACCAATAATAACCCACGCCCGATGCGCGAAAAAAAATTAAAATAAAAACGAAAAGAAAATGGAAATTGGTTAAAAACAAATTCTCTTATACAAATCACACAAAATCTCTTACAAGTGTACATAAAATAAAATCTCATCTCCCTCTCACTAACACAATCTCAGCTCATCTAGCTATTATCTTACTGAATAACTTATCTGCAAAATAAAATGGTGATGGGTGAGCAACAACCACTGTCGCCTAATGAGTAGAATATGCAATATGCTAGTCAAGCTTGCCATTTTACCCACAATATAAAATATAATAATAATATCAAAGTTTTAGCTACGTAATTTCACATCACATCATCTCTTCATGTGCTAGTTATCCTTCATAATATGTAGCTCACCACATGACCCCTAAATTGGCCATTCTGCCCTAATGTTTCCGTGTGCCATACAAGATAACCCAACACTAAAGTTCTCATACTCCATGAACAATCCCAAACAATTCACTAATTAGATATATAATAACTCCAAAATGATTTTCCAAAATAAACATGTTTGACTTAAAAATAGAGAGATATTTAGAAATAGAGTAAAATCTCATGATACTTCATAGTTTTAACAGTTATTGAAAATAAGAACATTTTGAATACATTACATAAATCACTCACCTCGATCGATACCTAAAATCTCAGCAAGACAAACCCACTAACAATCTCCACACATGAAACTCTCTAACCCTAAACTCTCATTCTTTCTTTCTTTTTCTCTCTATCCTTTCTCTACGTGACCAATGCATTCATTGCATGCCATCCTATTGCTCATTAAAGTCCCTGCCTTTGTTTGAAAATAAATGACAAGGCTGCGAGTCTTTCTTGCATACTCCGGGGTACAGGGTATTCCGGGTTTTTTAATCATTAGATTTTTGTTTTAAAATATAAAAATCAAGATCCAACGGTTAAAAAATCCGGAGTATCCCGTACTCCGGAGCACTCAAAAATTTTTACAAGGGTGCACCTATTTATAGTGAAATAGAGCGGCTCCCAAACTTAGTCATTAAGTAAAATACTACTAAAATATAGATTGTATGCATGGATAGAGTTTAACATGCTTGCCGATGTCAATAGTATGTGAAAATTGTATAGGTAAACAGACGCATGCAAGACGTGTTTAAGTTTGTACAGGTGTCTATATAATACCAAATGAGTTAGTATTGCAACTTTACAATTACGAGGTTGGCAAACTAGATAGGATTTAGAAAAGGTAAACTTATCACAATGATAAATAGACTTTGTGAGCAAGAAAACCCAAACAACATGTCGTGAATTTTTAAAAACGACATGGAATAATTTTAAGACATATAAGTAATAATTTAATAAGGATATTTCAAATATAAATGTAACACATATATATACATATATTTTTAAAAATATGAATTTTCACATGAGTCCAACTTAGTCTCTTGTAAACAAATTACCCAACTCAATTTGAACTCCTTCTAAGCAATTAACTGATTGCCTTAAGCAGAGTTCCAAAATGTGAAGTTCTGAATTCAACGTACTGAATCGGATGTGAGTCTTGTATCTCATGATTATTGATTCCTTTGATAGTGTTTTTTGGCCAATTTTTCCTTTAATAGTTTGATATTGCATTGTTGACAAAACAAAACAAAACAAAAAGTTGGAAAAATAAAAACGAATAAATCTAAATACAGTCAAAGTTAGAATTTTCGCATGGACTGACTGTGTCCATCACTAATCATGCAGCATGCTGACGACTGAAAGTATGGAGGAAGATGGTGGTAAGCAGTGTGAGGTGACGACTGTCGCCACTGTGCACTGCCGTGTGACCGCCGGTAAGCGAGGCGGGAGCAGCTTGCACGTGAGACCTGTGCGTAAATTGCACGGATGATTATGATTGGTTATTCGCATCCGTGAGTGCGAGTCTTTTTTAGGTTTCTCGTGTTTTTTTTGCTCCACTAGTGTATTTTTTCCTTTGATTTTGAAAATGAGTGTTAACATTAAACATGTGTATGTGCAGTCCCCCTTTTTTTTTTTTTTAATCTTTTTGTAAATTGTAGGGGAAAACACCTCAATGTGCAGTCCCTTTTAATTCTTATGACATTCCCTAATTTTTACACAACGTACATAAATAGAATTACACAAACAAAGCCTTGAAAATTGAATTGGAGAAACATAAATTGAAATCAGAAATATAACAATGGTTCTTCAAAAATCACACACAATCTAGAATTCCTAATTTCCTCAAACCATCTCTAAATTCCTATATTTGTAAAGCGCTACATAATGGAAGAGCAGTGGAGGATGTTGGAGGTTGAGAGCAGTATTGGGACATATGGAGAGGAATGAGGAGTAACTTTTTTTCATAGAAACTTATGTTTAAGTTAATAATTTTCCGCACCAACTTAAGGTTGACTCTATCATTCACCTATCCTCAAAAGTACAAAATATTAATTGGCCAAATTCTAATATTAATAAACATTTTGTGACTTCAAATAATTTTTTTTTTCTTTGGTTTGAAATGGTTTTGGTATACAATAAGTGGGCTAGGGTACGTGGGCTTGATGAATTGGGCAAATCTAGCAATTGAATGAGCAAACTCCTTTGCAGCTTCTAGGCCTCATTGACATGAAAATGCGCTGAAGTCATGCAATGCAACAAGGTTTGAACATCCTCCACTAAAACACCATCTGCACCATTACATGATTGCATTCTCAATTGTGATGGCTACTACTGGACTTGAAAAAAGTTGAAGTTCTACTATAAAATTAATTGGCAATACAGGGAGTAGCTAAAATACTTATAAGCATATGCAAGGTCCCTTCTTTCCTTGATGTGGGATTTATAGTCACAACAAGCCCCCTCACGTGCGACGAATTTTCAAGCCTAGCACGTAGACAATACAAATCGGGTGACATGGATCACATGTAGTCGTTGAGCTTTACAAGAGGGACCAACCTGCTCTGATACCATGAAGAAAGTTGAAATTCCACTATAAAACAAATTGGCAATGTAAGAAGTAGCCCAATTACTTATAAGTACATGTAAAGTCCATTATTTCCCCGATATGAAATTTATAGTCTCAACAGCACTTGCGTCCATCTCAAAAATGACATTCCTTAAACCCGAATCTGCTGCAAGTTTCAGGCCTCCAATCGCCACGAACTTGCAGTTTCACGATCCTTTACCTTAAAATTAGAATAGAAGAAAACATGAACCTGGAGCGGAATGGTGAGCATTTTTTGTCTTGAAGGAACTATTGTGGAAGATGTGAAGTGTCTAGTTAGTCTTTTTTTCTGCATATTTATTTTCATTATATTCTAAGCATTGTAATAAAGTTGCCCATCAGTTGGCTACACTTGCTTTGAGTTGTGATGAGCACCAACTGTGCTCTCTATTTGCACTTACATGCATAAACCTCTAAGAAAGTGCAAATGATATCGACACTCTCATCGATTTAGTCCTTCACGTTCCCTCCGAATACATGTAGTTAATTGAAGAACGCAAATAAGACTCTCTTTTTAACTATTGGTTTGGGATAATAAAAGTTGACAATGTATAGTCCAAGCACATGGATGACATTTGTTAATCTAGTGACACCACTTTAGTTTCTGACTCTCTGTTTTATTGAAAGAGATTATGAGTTCAAATCTAATGTACGATAATTGTTGATTAAAGAAAAACATGGATAATCTATGCAAAAACAGGTCGAATTTGAGAAGGAAACTACATCATCCAAGATGCTTGCAATTCTATTGGAATAAATATCTTCTATTATGCAACACTTGACATGAAGTTAAAGCACACCAATCCAGGTCTTTTTTGATTTAGCATTTAGCCTTTGGTATGAGAGCCGAAACTCTTATCATTAACCTACCTTCTACTAGGCCCTTAGGCTTCCATGTATGCAAAATTAGACTAGTGGATTAAGAAGATGTGCAAAACTTGACCATTTTGAGCCCTTCACAAGCCCAAAAAGGCAATAGCCAATTCAAAAGATAGGATATTGGGAAATTTTGTTTACACCCAACTTGTCTCTAGACACCCATATATTTTTGGACACCCAAATTTTTCTTCACTTTTCTCACACCCAAAATGATTTTTTAATTTTTCAAAATTGCCCTTTTACTTAATCAAATTGATTTTATCTATACACCCATATTTTCTATTTTTATATTTCATCTCTAACCCTAAATTTATCAAATTATCAAGCAATTTAAATCCCAACTGTGATTAGGTATAATTGTTTGCACCTAATTCGCTTCTACGTTCCAGTAGGTCTACATCTCTTTTTCAATTGTTTAATTCCCTTTTTTCAGTTAGCTACAAAAATTTTTTTGGTCAAGAGCTACAGTTGGTTATTATCAAAAACTAAAAGTAGAAATTAATGTGCTACTTCTACACACTCAAAACCAAAGTGTTGCTGACGTCTGTAAAAAAAAAAGTACTTGATGAACACGTTTCATTTTATCTAAACTCTAGTGGGTGTACAAGAAATTAAATTTTGTTAAAGAGTCTAGTAAGTTCTTTACAATAATTTTACTGAATAAAATTGAAAGGTGTTCATAAACAAAAATTGGGTATAAACAGAATTTCTCTAAGTAGGATATTTAACAATCTTCACTTCTTATTGGACTCAGTCAGTTAGAAAGCCCAATAACAATCTCCAAAATAATAAGAAAATTGCAGCTTAGGTGTATTTAAGTTGGCTAGAGCAGTGTGCTCTAGTATCTACACCCAAGTTTGAACATTCTTCCCTGTAGTTTTAATGAATATAGTGTAATTATCTTATCGTTTTTAAAATAAAAAAAATATAATAAATCATCATAAACATTTCTAAATTCTTAAAAGAGAACAACTCAAACCAAGCCAATCTCACAAGCTTGTTATATTTTTTTCCCTGTTAAAACTACAAAGTCAATGGCACTCCAACATTACTATCATGGAAGGTGACTATGAGTTGAATATATTAATAAAAAAAGAAAAATACAATATGTCAAGATGGACATGAAGCCAAACCTATGCAAAATGTGGGAGTAGGCTATAGTGCTCGCAAACATTGAATGCTTACACCGATCTCACCATTAAAATGAGGGAGGAGGGAGGAGAGAGGGGGGAAAGGAGGGTGAGATCGGTGTGAGCATCCAATGCTTGCGAGCACTGTAGCCAGTCCCCAAAATGTGAGCCACAAAGTTCAAGTAATTCTTAAACATATCAACGGGGTTGTTCTCAGTTGCAATCTTTTGAAAAAAGAAAATGATAGGGATACTATTTTTTTTAAAATACATTTTGTTAATCACATGATGTAGCAATATATACAGTAAGGATCCTGAAGAGTAATGACACATGACAACACTATATTGGTCACTGCCATGTCAGCTAGAAGTTGTTAAAATTGTTATAAGGGTTGTTAGTTAGTACTTGAGTGAGTGGTTGAGATGTTTACTTAGTTATTAAGAAGTCTGGCTACTATAAATAGCCGATTGTATCAGTCTGTTACAGTTAATGAGTAAAGCTTTCTTTCTTCGAGTTCTCTCTTCTTTCTCTACATTCTTTGTTTCTCTCTACTTCTTCATCTTTCTCAATCCTTCATTGTTCTTTGCTTTTTCTCAATATAGTTAATAATTTCGAGTCCCTATATTTAGCATCAGTGCATTTACACGCATTTAGTTAAATTTTAACCATTTGATTAATCCAACGTAGTTAACTATTCCACATCATCATAATTATATTAATTAAAAGCTTACCGTTTGTACCAGAGTTGACCCTTATTTGCCTTCCCTTCCGCAATGTTCTTGGCTATTCATCTTATGTTCAGAAATCCACCTTCGCTTTCCCCAATTTGGGTCTCCATCTCGTCTTCCAATTTTCTGTCATCAGTGTCTTGTACCAAACAAATTTAATGGTGGAACTCCTCTTTTCAATTGGCTTTTTTTATCATTCCTCCTGCTGAATGATTTCTGTCGATTGTCCTTCAATATTCAAGTTTCAATATTGAAAATCAAAGTTTGGATTTTTCTATTTATTTTCTGAGATTACTTTTTGACACCAATAATCAAAACCCTAATGTTTGGTTTCAAGGAAACTGAAAAAGAGAGAGAAGAAAATGGTAAGAGACGTAATTACTCTTCCATGCTTGTTGTCTTGCTGTAAACATTTTACAAGAATGATAGGAAATCAAAGATGGATTGACAGGTTTCTGAATCGAAAAGAGGAAGATGGTATTTGATGTTAAAAATGATGTTGATTGAAACCAAATAACTAAAATTGATCCAGTACAAACGGTGAGCTTTTATTTAATATTATAATTATAGTGATGTGGAATAGTTAATTCCATTAGATTAATTAAATTGTTAAAATTTAATTAAACGCGTGTAAATGCACCTTTGCTAAATGTAGAAACTCAGAATCCGTATAGTAAGACTTTATAATTTAAAATTTTAAAAAGAAAGATCAACTATCAACAATCACATCATGTGATTTACAAAATATAATATGATTTATAAAATATAGTTTAAAAAAATAGTCTCTCTAGTATTAACTTTGAAGAATTATCTCTACTTTAGCTACAATGCCTATCATGATGAACCTCCAAGATACTGCAATTTGGCTATCATAATGAACCTCCACTTGGTTTACATCAACCCCAAAATAACTTATAAGTCCATCTAGCCATAATAAACACATTTTATGTAATAGACAAAGCTAAATGAATTCCTTTACAAGCCTATGCGGTAGACAAAGCTACAGAGGACTAAAAAAGTGGACCTCTGGCCATCTAGCTATAATACACACATTTTATATAGTAGACTTCCTTTTATCTAAATTACCTGGATAATAACTCTAAGGTGTTTGTATAGTGGAAAGCGAACAAAGGTTTAGAATCCTCAACTCGAGTTTGAATTTCCACGGATTCATTCCTTGGGTTCACCGACTCTGCTTTGGCATACCGTTTGACCTGCAGGCCAAAAGTACTTTGTCGCTTCTTGTATTACCGCAATTGCATGGAGAGAGTTTTCAATGTCAGAATTAACTCTCTAGAAATACAAACAAACATAGACAACAACAAAGTTTTCAATGTCAAAATTAACTCTCTAGAAACACAAACAAACATCTCTACAATAAAGATTAAATCAATATTTGTCGATGTTTTTAACCAGAATTAAGCATATATATAACGACTCACCAAACCAACAACATGAGAAATATATGGTCTAGAGCATAGTATTGCATACATTAAACACCAACCAAATTAGAATATGGCATATTTGCCATATGTAGCCCCTCTTCACTAGTTTTAGGAGATAATAAATAACTCAATTTAACTTACTAGTTTGGTTGATCATTAACTCTAAATTCTACAATAATTTTTCCAGGTGTTGCTTATAATGAGTCAAGCACTTCAAACCCTTTCCTCTCTCACAAGTGATCTCCATCCCAAAGATTTTCTTTGCTTCACCAAGATCTTTCATCTCAAACACATTCTTCATTTTGACATTTCATAAACTCATCAAATCTCAAATACCATCATCTCGGAGTTAATTTAAGCCATAAAGAGATTTCTTCAATTTGCAAACCAAATTCTCTTTCTGCTTTACTTTGTATATATCTATCTGGTTGAGACATGTATATCAAAATCACTATGTAGAAAAGACTTCTTAACATCATGTTGGAGAAGCTCAAGTTCAAACTGTGTTACAAAAGTTAACTTAATACAAACTGATGAGTACCACAAGTGAAAAATATTCAAAGCCCCTCTTGTTGTGCATACTCTTGAATAACCAATCTTGCCTTAAATCGTACATTATTTTTCCCATCAACCTTTCCCTTCTAGAATTACGTATTCTTCTCCTTTTATATTCACTCTCCATGGCTTCCTAAAAGTTAGATGAAATTTGAACGGCGATCAGAGAAATAGAAAAGGCAATATAATCATTATACCTAGTTGGCTTGATTATATTCCTCATCATTAATCTGTTCTTCAAATAGATTCTTGAGACAAAGGTTGTTCTTCATCTTCGAGAGAATTCTCAAGTTCAAGTTCATCTTCATTTTTTACTTCTTCTTCGCTTAATTATAAGGAGGAAAGTCGGAGTTTGATATGAGGGTTAGTGGAACAATTTCTAGAATTATGACCGGTGTTGTTTTTGCTTCCATGTACTTCGTTCTCATCCACAATAAATAGAATCGAAGGAATGAAAAAGGACATGGTGGGGAATATAAATAAAATAACTGCATTATTACAGATTAACACGATTGAGCTGCAATAGAATAGAAATAATTAAAATACCTGGAATGCTTTGTCCCTCCAATGAAACACACTACCACGGCCTCCCATGTACTCAACAATATATTTTGGAAGTAATGGTTTCAAGAATGTGTGAAGCTTGACAAGGTTTCTTCTTTTACCGATGTGGGACTTTTACCTTCACATCCTAATATAGGGCAGCAGCAGCAAGGCCATTTGGTACTGGCAAGAGATAAGAGCTTATCTGCAACTGAACAATATATGATGTTTATCAGCAATATCAAGAAATGAAACCCTGATATTTATGGCCTCAACTACTGACGTCTTTCATTAAAGGAAACCTTTTGGATGTAACAAGTAATAGCTTTCGTCGTTTGCTATTCAAAATTTTTTGTATTTTAAGTATTTCATACCAGTCATACATAATGTTTTGATCTAAGATTTCAGTTCTTCCATGTAGTGACGACACTGATTTTGATATGGAGCAGGACAAATGCGCTGATTATGAATATGATGTCGGAAATAGACCGATTTTGTATCACCCTTCATTCCATTTAAGCAAAAGCAACGTCTCTCCTTGCATAATATGGATTCCAACCTGTCTGGCGTGTGGAAAATTGACCTATTGCAAACATCCCATTATCGTTTGATGTTGAAGCACTTTTTTTAGTTCAGAACTTCAAGTTGCCGACATGCCCTAGCTACCAATAGCTGAAAAACCCACTGTTGAGACACAAAGCATCCTCGGATTTCAAGTATCTTTACCCTATAGCTAGCACTGTGAAAATGACATGAATGAAGAATCTGAATTTGATGATGGTGGTGGGAAAATAAAGTCTTTACTTTGAGAACCAGCCCTTCTTTCACCGTTGCTTCACAACCTATTACATCTGCCAACTTCGATTCGAAACCCTGGAAAACAAGCACCTGTAATCCGCAAGCAATTTTTTCATTGCAGGCATCTGATATTCCTAAGGATAGATAAAGGGAAGAAAAAGGAGAAGAAGGGACCCCAATGAGATTATTGTCAGAAAAGAAATTTATGACAGTTGCATAAAGTTTGACGTAGCAATATTGTTGTAGAGCGACTGACTTCACCTGCAAACAAAATCTTTTTCCTGCTTTAGCTTCAGAAAGTAACACCAATAAACGTTTTTGTTTAACATGCAACCATCTCTGCATAATAGTAGATCATCCACTACTGCGTATCAATCATGATATGAACATCATGAATGGATTTGCATGTATCTCATGAAATGACTCAGAGCTAAGAGAATGATATAAATATGTATAGTACCTGATCATATACCTAGCTAATGGACTAGAGAAAACATAGAGAAGTGAAGAGTGTAATTCTCGTGCATTTGCTTCCCAAACTAAACTGTGAGAGAGATACAACCCTATATATAGCAAAGGTAAAGGCTTAAGTGTAACTTAACAAACTAATGAGATCATCAATTCCCTTAATTATCTTGTACTTGTACATGTGTACGTATATATATGTTTTCGATGAGACATTTCGTCGAGCACTTGGTCGACCCATATATAATATTGTGTGCTTAGCAAACATCTTCGGTCTTTAGTGCTCTTTTAATTGGATTTTTAGGTTAATATTGTTATAGGTCAACAAAAAGTAAAATCATATATATATATATATGATTGGAAGCTCAAATATATAAGACGATTGAGAGGAGAGAGGGTTAATGGGCCTTTTATTATCTTAAGAAAAAATGACTAACTTTAAATTTTACTAAAAAAATGGTATCATTTCGTTAAAAACATATATGTTTTTCCCTTGGTTGTCTTGGATGAGGATGGTGTAATAGAGTTGCGGTGGAGAGATTGTTGAGGAGAATGACTCACATGAAACGAGTATACCGCCACGTGGCATCCCTTGTCCAATAATGCATTGTCATGTGCACGTTTTTCACCACATGACAATGTATGATTGGGTCGAGACGCCGCGTGGCGGTGAAACCATTCCATGTAAATTATTTTTCTGTATAAGATGAATGTGTATTTTGAAATCCGATCTGAAGCATCCTCGTTCTTCAGTAGAGAAAGTTATCAGGAGTCACGACCAGGCACGAGTCTAGGCACGGCTTAGGTGGGCTCCAGTCCATCTGAGATTTTTAACCTACAACTAACACCTACCTACAATAGCTCATCTAACCCACAACAATTATTCAATTATCCTAATCCATACCCTTTAGTTCATAAAATATAATCGTTCACATCCTTTTACTCCCAACTGTTATGCTTGTCTGGCACTCACTGGACTTATTGTTGCTCATGTAAATTCCTTTTCTTTTCCTGCTCTCTTTTCTTCTTCATTGCTTTTTTTCATGCTTCCTTATTTTCTTCTTCTTTTGGCCCAACCTCCAGAAGTTGGACTTCTTCTTCAACATTTCTAATTTTTCTCCTCATCTTCCTCGGCAATTTTGTAACCTTTCTTTGAATTACTCAATTCACTCTTATGTTTATATATTTGTTTTCTTATGCTGTACTGATTGTGTACGATTTGAAAAATATTATATAAACAAAGAGGACTATACCCAACATTTAAAAAAATATTTATGCCAATAAAATTTAATATCAAAATTCAGCCCACCTCAATTTTAAATTCTGCTGGTCACGACACATTTTGCCATACGTTTGGCACAAAATTTTTCCCCGACAAAACGAGTTAAACCGTCGATCTAATCCAACGGTTGGAAAATAAATATGGGACCTAATTTAAATGTCTGACACGTGGATAGAAAGAAAAAGAATTTTGTTTTTTAATTTTTCTCGCTGCCCCACGAACACTCTCTCTCGCGCCGCCGCTCGGCACGCTTCTCTATCTCTCACTCCCTCCCCTGTCTCCCCCTTACCTGTCGGAAATCCCAAACCAAGACAACCAGAGAAAAAACACTCAAGCTCCTTGTGATTGATGGGATCCGATTCATAATAATAATAATAAAACAAGATCTCAAGTTTTCTGAGGAAGTCGGAGAAAAAAATAGGTCCAAATATATGAAAAAAAACCAGACCAAATTCATGCTACCAGTCGAACTCGAAACAACTTGATCGAATAATTTCAAGATTTGCAGCAGTAGCAGCAGAGGACTGAATTTTTTTTAGGTGCTTTGGGTTTCTGATTCTGACGAGAGAGAAGAGAGAGAGTGGGTGGGATTGGGGTTTCTGACGGAAAATGAGGAGAGAGAAAAGAATAGTGGGGTAGGAGAGAGAATTAAAAAAATAAAATTTTGTTTTCTTTTGCACCGTTCGATTAAAGGGACGGTTGTGTCGCGGCCAGAAAACCGATTTTGCCCCTTAGGGTGGTAGGGTGACGATGTCTGTCTCTATGATGTGACAAGTTAATTCTTAAGAAAAGACGAAAAAAAAAAACAGTCTCAATATCTAGTCGGGTCAAACCGAAAGACGAGGAATCTAAAAGAACCATTTTCAACTTGTATACGGGTCAAACCGAAAGACGAGGAATCTAAAAGAACCATTTTCAACTTGTATACGAGTACATGTATATACCAATAGACGTTGAGCGATCCATGATTTTCATGTGGTGAAAAGACCCTACGGGACAACTCTCAACAACTATAGTGGATATGATAGTTTTAGAACTTGTTTGAAACGCTTTTAAAATGATTTAAATTTTTTTTGGATTTTAAAAGCACGAGAAGTATTTCCAGCAAGAAGCACAAGTTATGTACTTCTTGCAGAAAACACTTTAAATATTTTTTTATAATTACTTGCATCTCTATTAAGAATTTATTATAAAAATATTTTTAATAAAAACACTTTCAACCATTTAAAAAGATTTCCAAACGAGTCCACTAGACTCTTTTGATTTGAGGTGTGGCTCCAACTGTTTGCTCACCCTCATTAACTTCTAGAAGATGGCAATACTAGCCTGGGTAATCTAAGCCAGCAGATTCATGTGTCTTGGGCTGCATTATATATGATTCTTCGCTTCTTGAAACCTGGGAAAATTTAAAGATAATAGCAAGAAAAAAAAGAGGAGGGAATTTCAGTGGAATTATTTGTATCATATAAATAGTAAACTGTGGTACAACCATTCTAGTCAGATATTAGTTGAAGTTTCTAAAACAGTCAGTAAAATTAACATATTCCATTACGAAAAAAAAAATAATTAACATATTCCCTTCCACTACTCAGTAAATTTGGTCAGTTTTGACACATTGTGGGTGTATCTGTGAAAGTTTAATACTTGAGCTAGACAATGTTCGCTGTTGAAGTGAATCCCAAGGGGTTAGATTGTTTGGCAACATGGCCTGGTGGAGTTTGGTTACAATAGGACAACTACCAGCTATGTGAATCTGATTTAATCGTTGCATGAGTTGTGTGGACAGTTCGTGTGACTTGGGTTTATCTACTTTCTGGTGTACACTAACTTAAGAGTTGCTAGAGAGTGCGGAGAAGAATATAATAATTTATTCTTGATAAAAAGAACAATTGTTCTATTAAATTGATGAATGGGTGAGTCAGTGAATGAATGAACCTAGCATATTATCTACTCCTGGTTCGTATAATAATTTAGTTCATCATTTCATTCTCCCATATGTTTCATGAGCCACAATAACGTGAATGAGTAGAATTTGTTACCGTGCATGATTTGAAGAAAATGATTGTCGTTTTTCTCTTTTCGGTTCACCATAATAAAATAAGCTCTGCAATTTGTTTCTTGGTGCACGAAGAAAGTATTTACCAGTTTAATTCCGTGCGACATAAAGAAAAGAAACATATGGGATGCATGTATATTTTTATTTCTATCCATAAAATGTGCAGTTTCTGCTTGTTTTCATAGCTGTGAACAATATTTAATCTCATCAGTACCATAAAACATATGGGAACCGACCGAAAAGCAACCAAACATATGGGGAGCAGAAGTGGAAAAATGTGAAACATATGGGAAGCATATATTTGTAATTGTAGCATGTAGTTGCATGCATAACATGTATAGAAACATGCTGGCCATGCACGAGCAACACGTTGCAGTTTCCAAAAATGGAAATGAATTTGTTCAATTTCTTCCTAGATCGAATAATTATGGAAAGGTTGTTGGAGATAAAACATTTAAAAGGTTGTTGGGAGTGGAGATCTGCTCTGCCAGACAAGCCTCTGCCCACCACCTGACTGCATTTTCCTTGTGACATCTGTCTTATGAGTTAACAGAAGTTTAACTCCGTTAAGTTTTCTATTTTTGTAAAATAATAATAAACAATAAAAAAGCCTTATTTTAATTTGAAATTGGACATGAAAACAAACAAATTTATTTGACTTTTGAATCAATTCGATGTTGATCGGAGGTAGGTGGCTGGGCGAAGTGTGGGGAACGAGTTTGGACAGATGAGACATTGGCGGCCACTGGCCAGCGATGAGGAGCAGATGGGATCTGGGTGAGGGAGCTGCTTTGTCTAGTTGGGGTTTTTATTTTTTATTTTTTAAAGTTTTATTTTTATTTTCTATCTTTTATGAAGTTAACGTTGTCAACTTGGTGTGAAGTAATAGGACACTTGTCAATAGCAAAATGCAGACAGAAAATGGGCGGAGGGAATTTGGGAACAACAGATCTGGACTCGTTGAGTAGTATTATACAAGGCACGAAAAAGCAGCCACTTGGCATATCATTCTGCCGCTAGGAGCCGGAGAGAAAGTTGCAACAAATAATCATATACCAATCATACCCTTTTTATATTACCAAAAGAAGAGTATCCTAGGGATAAAGAGCTCAATTATATATATTTTTTTTCTCAAAGAGCTCAATTATATTAACTTTTTTCAATTTTAAACTTCTAACCCTTAAAACTTTTACTATATTTATTTATTTTATAAGATGGGTATGATTGGCATCCCACATTTATATAGCTTCTTTATTTAAGAAACCAATACAAGAGTGTATCTTATGCTTACAAAGCGGCTATCCTTAGAATGCATAATGGCTTAATATCATACAACAGTACCTAGTGCTAACAAAGTTTGAAGTGGTACTTTATAGTTGAAAAAACTTTGACTAGTGTCTTCTTTTTAATAGTTTATTGAAAAGAATTATAGTTCAATTGGTTTAAAGTACTCTTATTTGCACTCGAAATTTTAAGTGCAAATTTATTTTCCATCAATATCACTTGTACTAAAAGAAAAAAGTGCAAATATTTAATTCAATCTAAAGTATTATAAGTTATATGGATCATATGATTATAAGTGAAAGTACAAGATGGTTCACATTTAAGAGAATTAATTGAATTCCCACAGTAATGTAATATGTGTTGAAAGAACCAAAAAAACATTACATACTATTAATTTTCTTTTCTTGGGACAAAATATTAGATGATAACTAGCTAATGCATTGATTAAAAATTCCTAAATGTTAGGAGAATCTCACATAGAATAATGAAAATTTTGTTAAAATGTTAAAAAGATATTGAATCTTTCCGCACATTGCTAATTAATCTTGAATTGGTTGCTCAATAGCTAACCCAATGTAACAATGACAAAATTCACCCACATTTTTCTTGTTTGGTTTTTGTGGCAGCACGAATTTCAAACAGCCAAAGAATAAAAACAAGAGGGACAACCGGTCGGTCCGGTCTTACCCAATAACACCAGTTTGAAAGCCACCAATAGAGGAACGTGTTTTTGTTTCCTCTACGATCAATTAGTCTTACTACCCATATTTTAGATTTCACGTGTTTTTGTTTCCTGTAACATTTTCTCCATGCCTATATATATTTATAGGCACCGCGAACTTTTAAAATCACTACCATCAATTCCTACCTCCACAGGTCTAAACACTTTTTAGTTTCCAAAAGAAAGAAGAAAAAAGAAACGAGAGTTTCCAAGAGAAGTGATGGAAGCCAACGTTGGCTTTCTCTCATTGTGCTTGCTAGTCACTTTCATTCGTTTTCTGATCAAACGTTTTTGGTATCAAAACGATATTAAAAGCGATAGCAAAGTACTCAAGCAAAAGTATCCACTTCCTCCCACTCCCAAATGCCTAAATCCATGGCCTATTGTCGGCAACCTCCCCGAATTGCTGGCTAACAAGCCCACATTCCGGTGGATACACAAGATGATGGACGAAATGAACACCGGAATTGCATGCATCCGTCTTGGGAACACGAACGTGATTCCAATCACTTGCCCTAAACTCAGCCGTGAAATCTTAAAGAAACAAGATGCAATTTTCGCATCGCGTCCGCTTAGCATTTCCACTTTTCTTATCACCAAAGGGTACAAAACTGCGGTTATGGTTCCCTTCGGAGAACAATGGAAGAAAATGAGGAAGGTGATCACGAGCGAATTGCTTTCTCCAATGAGGCACAAGTGGCTCACCGTCAAAAGGGTTGAAGAGGCCGATCACATCGTCAAGTATGTGTACAACCAGTGCAACAACAATGAAAGTGGTGGCATTGTAAATTTGAGACTTGCCACTCAACATTATTGTGTAAATGTGATTAAGAAAATGGTTCTCAACAAGAGGTACTTTGGGGAGGAAATGGAGGATGGTGGGCCTGGTTTGGAGGAACAAAAGTACTTAGAAAATGTATTTACAATGCTTAACTACATCTACTCATTTTCTGCATCCGATTACATCCCATGCTTGAGAGGGCTTGACTTGGATGGTCATGAGAAGATAATCAAGGATGCCATAAAAAATACAAGGAAACACCAAGACCCATTAATTGAAGAGAGGTTCCGTCAATATCAGAAACTTGGCGGTAACAAGGAATCACAAGACTTGCTTGACATTCTTATTTCTCTGAAAGACAAGAATGGTGAACCCTTGCTTTCATTAGAAGAAATCAAAGCTCAAGTAAATGTAAGTCTCTCTCTCTCTTTTTACATGTGCTTAATTATAATTATTAGGTATATCATGAACAAATACATAAATAAAATATTATTTAAACATACAAAATTAATACATTTTCTATAAAGTAAAATTCATATGTAATAGCAGGATCATCACAACTAATGAATGTATTAACAAGTGTTTTATTTTTGTGTGTTCAAATAATTTTATTGGTGTACACAATACTATTAAGAGTTGATGCTAATGAATCTCAGTATATATTGACAACTGTCAAAAGAGCGAAACAATTAGGGTTTAGGGCAATTTTCTTTGGACAATTCGCTGCAAATGATTCTACCAGTTATTCAAAATTTTATTTATGTATAAACTGACAAGTCACGTGACATTTAGGGCAATTTCGTACCAATATTTTAGGATAATACTTAGGTACTCATTAGTGAGTACCTATATACTCATTAGTGAGTATCCTGTATATTCACTTTAATGATTTGGCCCAATGATATTTTAATACATATTTTATTATTTTAAAACATTAAAACATATGCTATTTAATTTTTTGGGCTTTTAAAAATAAAAACACATGTCTTCTTTTGATTGGATCAAATTAAAAAGTGAGTATATAAAGTACTCACTAGTGAGTATCCAAGTATTATTCAATATTTTAGAGCTAGTACCGACATGTCACATCAATAGTTTAGACAATTTCCATTTTCTAGAAATATCCATATATTCTACGTGTGAATATATGGATATCCATACATTTCCTAGGTTAAATTTGTACCAATATATGGATATCTGTAAAAAAAGGAAATTGTCTAAACTGCGTCATCTAGTAATTGATCAAGAAATTAACATATGTAATTGTTGTGTGGATGCAGGAACTAATAATGGCAGCAGTGGACAATCCCTCAAATGCTGCTGAATGGGCAATTGCAGAGATGATAAATCAACCCGAACTCTTCGAGAAAGCAACACAAGAACTTGATGCTGTAGTCGGAAAGAACCGACAAGTTCAAGAGTCGGATTTGTCGCAGCTCAACTTCGTAAAGGCCTGCGCCAGAGAAGCCTTCCGCCTCCACCCGGTGGCACCGTTCAATGTGCCCCATGTGTCCATGGCCGACACGACCGTCGGAGATTACTTCATCCCCAAGGGTAGCCACGTGATTCTCAGCCGAGTCGGACTCGGCCGCAACCCTAAAGTTTGGGACGAGCCTCTCAAGTTCAAGCCGGAGCGGCATCTCAAGGACGACGGGTCCGGGGTGGTGCTCACCGAGTCGGAGTTGCGGTTCATTTCGTTCAGCACGGGGATGCGGGGCTGCGTAGCGAGTACACTCGGCACTGCCATGACCGTCATGTTGTTTGCTAGGCTTCTTCATGGGTTTACATGGCACGTGCCACCCACTGAGTCGAGCTTAGAACTCACCGAGTCAAATAACGATCTCTTACTCGCGAAGCCACTGCTTGCGTACGCGAAGCCACGTTTGCCTGCTCATGTTTACCATGCAAAATGAGTTGGATATTGGGTCAAGAGAATCAGTCTTCCTTCGGCATGCAAGATTTGATTAGGCTTAAATAAGTGGAACAAATCTTATACCATCTTGTATTAAACTAAATAATGTTATATAATATTTAGTATGTAAGGGTGAGTTTGCACAAATACCCACGTAAAGTTCTTATACAGGTGTTGCAAATTTACCGTCTGAGTTTTTTGTTTTTTTAAGAGTTCTTTAGATATTAGTCATTACAACTCATGCTTTCTAAACATAATCCACATATAATTAAACATTCAATAAAAATTTACAATTCAAATGCCACATAGGAATATAAGTAATCAATTACTACAATTTATTTACAATTTTTGCCACAACCCTTTTATACCCTTTCTCACACTTGAATTTTAGCTTCAATCAAGAGCATTAAAATCTGATTAATCATCCTAATGTTTTTTTTTTAGTATTTCTTTTAATTTCTACAACAATGTAATGCATTATTTTATATAACTACATCATTTTTCAGAATAAATTATTTTGCTTATATATAATAGTAAAACGTCTTACCTATGCAAGTAATATTGCCATACTGTAGAAAATTTACCTACAGTATATACAAATAATTTTGACAATTTACCTATGATATATGTTTTTGTGAACAATCCTATATATGCAAATAAAATTCTCATGTATTGTTGGTAATTTACCTATAATATAATAGGTGGTACATTAATAGCAAGTAGGTAAATTATGTATGTAATTACCAATTTACCTACATTTTTTTATGTAAATGTATAGATATATTTGGTTTTTTTTTCTCTGTCCTAAAGATTAATTTACCTACAATTTTTATGTCCATTAATCTATTTAAAGTACAATAATTTACGTATATATTATAGTATAGACACATTGTAATTGGTCGGTAAATTGGCATTCGAGTGTGCCAAACTAGGCTTTTCTACTTTTTAAATTTAGTAAGAAAAGGAAAGATTGAACCAACAAATCCCTAAATTTGTGCCAATTCAAAAATGAAAACTCCTATCAAATTAATATCAATTGATACAAACATAATAGCTCATATCACGTTAAAAATTTAATTAGGTGTGCTTTTGAAATCCAAAAAAGATACAACCTAATACACCAAGCTTAATTAGGAGATTCGTTTAGTTGGATCCTAGTCACCAGGTTTTAATTAAAAAAATGTTAACATGGATTTTATGTAACAGAAAATGAACTTAAGGGGGATAAGTCAAATTTTCAGTTTTTTTTTTTAATGTGTTACATAAACTAAGCTCTACGTGTGCATTCCTTTTTTTTTTTTTGAGGATATTATGCTCATTTCAACTCTCTCTTTGTCATAAAGAGTTCAAGAAAATAACCGAAGATGTTCCAAATTGTAAGTTACCATTTCATAAGGGTGGAGACGAGTTTAAGAGTTTGAAAGGCCTGCTGCCGTTCAGAGACTTCGATTAAGTTTGTTCTGTTAGGAAAACATAAGCTCAAGATCATGCTCTATTAATCACAGTACTAACCTGCATATGCTCCAGTAGATGCTCCAATACTAACACAAACCAAAATTCATATTCGAACTCATAGCTAAAGTACTAACCTGCAAATGTTCCAGTAGATGATGATGCCATGATCGATTACCACCTAACAAAGAACAGTAAACCTTCTCCTCTCTTCAGAAAATAAAAGGCTCAAACTAATAATATGTTTTAGTCCAAGATTGAGCATAATATCTGTGAGAGTATAAGCCACTATATATAGAACATAATCCTAGCCAAAACCAATAAAGATTTCCCTATTAAAATTCATATAGGAAACTAAAATTGCTTCCTTGTACAATATTGAATCAGTTCTTGTCTAGAACAACATGGATTAGTAATCCAATTTCATCAAGACTTTTTATACAAACTTGAGACTAATAACCGATTCTCCAAAATCATACTTATGCTCATATTCTTACATTCTCCCACTTGAGCAAGAATGAAGTTTGAAAAAAATTTCATTCAAGTTTTCCAATAGAAGTGATCACTTAGTCTTTATTTTGAGAATACATCATAAACAATCTACCTATGCATTTCAAAATATAGGACCAAAAAATTTACAACTACAATCCATAATGTAATTGTTATTCTAAAATCACATATATTTAATGTCACATCTCGATCCCGGACGAGCCAGGTGTCGGAAGTGCTGGCCGACACGCGTTAGCGTGACGAAAGCCAAAAAGAAAGTTGAAGGATGAAATAAAGAATAATGAATATTTAATTGAATAAAACAGAGTGCGGAAGAATTGTTAGAATACACAACGAGTAAAGTGAGGGATACAAAGATATACAAACGTATAAAAATCCCTACGTCGTCATACCACCACGCCATCGACGTCGCAAGGCTCCCAGCCAACTAACCTGGAGGGGCGCAAAACATAAAACGGTGAGTGGGTCAAAAAGCAAAGTTTGATAAAACCGTTGTTTTCAAAAGTTTAGTAACCCCTCGTTTGAAAACAAGTATAATTTAAGAAAATAAGTCATGCCCGTACGCATGATCCTCAAAACACTACCATTTAAAACATTCGGGTACTCCCCGATACATCATTTACTGTATTTGCTCGCTCGTATGTAAACACACATGTCCACGGGGCTAAATCCCACCATGAACAAGCTAGGTATAAATAATTACGCTAAGTACTCCAATGACGCGAGTCTAGTGCTAACCACTGTGCACAAATGTGCGTCACACAAGTCCGAGTTGCCTAGTGCAACCTAAGACAGGCTAGTACCTACATGGATCCAATGCTGCGTAGCGGTACTGATAGTGACAGCTCCTAACGTCAAGGCTAGTCCTGGCCACAAGACTGAGTACTATACCTGGGGTGTTATACAACTACTGAGGAGCAACAGTAAAAAATCATGCATGACAATATAGTACGAGTGTTCTACCTCCAACACACGTAATGAATATGCATCTACGCTAACAATTTAAGAAAGCGTTTAAAAAGCCATACGTATATATATATATACTTTATCAAAGAAAGACCCACTCACTCACCTGTAGGTAGCCGGGTCGTAGTACCCCGTCCTGGGTAGCCCCGGTAGTCCTCTGGATAGGCCCCACCTATATGAGAAATCACCGGTACAATGATTATCTCAAAAAGGTAACGAATTAACGAATTAATTACACCTATCCCTTGCTTTTGTAAAATGGAGGTCCAAAACACCTCAAAAATTAACATGCATACTACCTCGAGGTAGTACACGTCGTCACGAGTCGACACGTGAAAACAGATTCGAAAAAGGACCTTCCACGCGCCCTCACGCGCGGCTTGAAGGTCGGAGCCTACGGCTCCACGCGCAGCTCCACGCGCGAGCCGGTCAACTGAGCCGGTGAGCCGGTCAACGCGGCTCGGCTCAAGCCGGTCAACACGGCTCGGCTCAAGCCGTCAACGCGGCTCGGCTCAAGCCGGTCCAAGCTGATGACGTCATGCTGACGTCAGCAAATCCGGTCTGAACCGGTCTGCTGACGTCAGCATGGCCGGTCCAACCCGGTCCGATGACGTCAGCGCCGGTCATCCCTGCCAGGATTCCGGTCGCTGGCGCCGCCGCCGGCCGCCGTCGCCGTCGCCGGAATCTGGGAAAAGTGGCCGGAAACTGGGGAATTTTTCAAAGCTTCATAACTTCTTCATTTTAAGTCCAAATTGGACGATTCAAGTACCAAAATGAAGCTAGAGATGAGTAGAATAAGATTGTACCATTTTGGGGACCAAAAACTGGCCAGAAGTGGCCTGAAATCGAGGAGGAAATTCCGGCCAAAAACTGGTTTCTCCGTTCTCGGTGCTACTTCGAGTTCCAGACCTTGGGTTGGGTTCCCAAGGGCTCCAGAGGTCATTTGGTGATTGTTTTGAGCTTCCTCGAGCTCCAAATCGTGGGTTTCGAAGTCGGAGAAATTCACTTCGACGGTGAGGGCATTTCCAGAAATCTGGGAAATGGTTTCCTGGGTTTTTCCTGGGTTGCTGGGTTCAAAAGAGGTTGTACAAGGTTGGGTTTGATGTCTGTGATCTCACCTGGCCAAAGATTGGCTCAGTGAGATGGAAATTTGGGCACGGGGTGCCTTGAGTAGTTTTTGTGTGGTTTTGCAGAGAACCAAAGAGAAGATGAGGACTGGGAGACAAGGATCCAGAAAATCTGGATTGGCCACATGGCCTGCAGACATTTGGGCCCCAGCCCAAACAAGACAAAATTGCCCAAATTTGAATTACAAAAAACGTCGAAATTCAACGCCCGTAAAATATTCGTTCGGAGTCCGAACGACGTACGGCTCGCGTCTACGCGTTCGTATCGACGAGCACGTCAAGAAAATACAAGTGGATGCGTCGTACGAGTTACGACGCAAAAGTCAACCGAAAAGTCAACCCAGGGGCAAAAACGTCATTTCCCACTTCCGGGAATAAAATAAATTAAAATTCTGAACGGGATGTTACATTTAATATGCATTTGTAACATGATGATCAAACTGATATAGGTAGACCTTAAATTGTGTACTCCGACTAAAAGAAAATTTGTGATACGAACAACCTGCAGTTGTTGCTGAAAGTCAAAAATTCGTTGCCTATACGCAACGACTTGGTTATTCATTAATTGTGCATTGTGATAAGCAACGAAAATTCATTCCTTGCTTATTCCAATAAGCTATGACAAAGTCGATCCTTGCCTATGAGAGGACTTTGGTGCCTATTTATTTAGTTATTTAATTATTTAATTATTAATTGATTAATTATTTTTGTTATATGCGTTGGTTTATTTCTATGGTTAGTTTCCAAAAATAATAGACTAAAATAAAACCTGAAAATTTCATAATATTGATAAAAGTGTTATAGTTAATTAATATTCTATCACATGTGTGTTTGTATAAATTCCTTATAAATTGTGATTAAGATTACTATGTAATTTAGAAGATTGTATTCTTATACGCTTGTATTACTTGCAAGGCAAGGATGCCCATTCAATTTACTATAAATAAAGGCACAGGTGGTGGGCAATAGACATCACATAATTTAGCCCGCTCTCTCTCTTCTCTCTCCTTGCCCCTGCACCCCTCTCTCTGCCTTCAGTAAATTTAGGCCTACACCACGTTATCAGCACGTTCCCTTTGCTACGCTAAGAAACTGAAGGATATTCTGCTACAAACCCGTTCACAATACTCATCATCGTAATCCAAGTAACTTCGAAAACACAATTTTAAGTTTCGATATTTTCTCAGCTTGATTGCATGAAGAAATTCACCATTGAGCATGAACCCTAATTTCCGATTCGAATAGAGTATTCTACTTCAATTATTGTTTGTAATTATATCATATTGTTATATTACTATTGTTATAATCGTGGTGAATTAAATATATGTGGATACATAAAGAAAAAAAAGAAAAAAAAGGTTTTTTTTTTCAAAACCCTATCCACATCCTGAAGCCGCCAAGCTGAGTCGAGCCTTGGAGCCAGTAGCTCTAGTCCAAACTGGAAACAATGTCGTTTTGGCCTTCGTCTTCCTAATATGACCAGAGATCTGATTCAACCTTAACCAGAAATGCAATAAAAGAAGGAAGATGGATAAAGGAAGAAGGAGTTGGGCTCTAGTATTTTTTTTCTTTAATTAATATATTTCAATTTTCTGACCGTTACAAATGAAAGCGCTGCTCTCTCTTTAAACAAGTCACGCACTACTGACTCACTTGCTAGCTGGTAACTCATAACCCTAATGGTATATTGAAGAATCAAAGAATCGAGAGAGAAAGCAATCTCAGAGAGAAAAATAGAATGAATGAATATGTTGTGTTTTTCTCATTTTCTAAAAAGAATAGTACAACTTAGTATTTATAGTAAGTAAGAAAGCTTAAAGATTAAGCAAACTACAATAGTTGATATGGCACTTTAACAAATCATAAATTGACATCTGTCTGGCTAATACCCTCCCTCAATCTCAGCTAGGATATCCTAGTCTGAGATTGGTACAATGCTTAACAAAAACAGGGTTGTGAAGACCTTTTGTTAATATATCTGCAATCTGATCAGCAGTGGGAATGTAATGAACAATGAGATCTCCTTTTTGAACTCTCTCTCGAACAAAATGGTAGTCCGTATCCAGTGTTTAATCCGTGAGTGAAAAACTGGGTTGGAACTTAAAGCAATGGCTGAGAGACTATCACAATGGAGAAGTGGTGGTTCAGGAACAAACTCATGAAGATCTTTCAAAATGAATCTTATCCAAGCTACATCCGTTGCACAATGGGCCAAAGCTTTATATTCGGCTTCAGTAGAATTGCGGGAGACAGAAATTTGCTTTTTGGACTGCCAAGAAAGAGGATTGTTGCCTAAATACACAACATAACCTGTAATAGAACGTCGGGTATTGATGTCTGCTGCCCAATCAGAATCAGAGAATGCAGAAATCAGGTTGCCAGAACCAGTGGTATAAGTCAAACCACAACTTAGTGTACCTTGCAAATATCGCAAAATTCTTTTGACCAAAGAAAAATGCAGATCGGTTGGAGTAGTCATGAACTGGCAGACTGTGTTGATGGCAAAAGCAATATCTTGACGAGTAAAAGTCAGATATTGCAATGCACCAACTATACTTCTATAAAAAGTTGCATCAGCTAAAGGTTCTCCTTCACTAGCAAGCAATTGAGTATGAGGCTTACAAGGTGTAGGAGCAGACTTACATGTCTTCATTCCTGCCTTTTTCTATCAACTCTTTAGCATACTTGGAATGGTTAATGAAAATATCCCCATTGGATTTGTAATGAACTTGTAAACCCAGGAAATATGTCAATTGTCCCATATCTTTCAGATCAAAAACAGTACCAAGTTCATCAATAACTGAATGAACTTTCTCTTTGTTTGAACCTGTTAGGATAATATCTGTTATATCCCACATCGACCAACGGAGAGGGGGTGATGTGCCTTATACGTACGCCACCCCACCAGACGGGCGCCAGGAGCTCACCGGCTGACCACCTAACTCCGGCTAAGCGAGCTGGGCTGGGAAAGAATCCCAAGACGGGGCGACCTACCGGGAAGTTGCTCAGAGTCCCCAAAACAAACCGCGGCGGGCGCGCCAAATGACAATATCGTAAGGCCCATGAGCCTCGGTCCGGATGTGACATAATGGTATCGTATGACACACCCTACCGATACCCACGTGGATACCGAGTGCGAAATAAGGCTGCCGACACTGTAAGTGACGAAGCCATTAAATGCATGACAACACTTACAGAAGAAATAACTTGCATTAAATAGATAAACCAACGACAACATGCATAAGGCTCGTGAGCCGTACTAATTTCAATGAAAATAAAGTAAACCGAGTTCCTACAATCTCTATCCATAACAGTGATGGATATTATTACAGAAAATCGAAGATAAAGAAAGATCCCCACATTGGGTTGGGATGAACGACTGTAGCCTGCCACGTATCCTCGACCTCGCCGTAAGGCACACTGGCGACCTCGCGCGGCGCAAAACAAAAGTGTGAGTGGACAAAATAAAGTTTTCATAAACCTTCTTTCAATGTACTAACCCCGTTTGAAAATCCGCATACCGTGAAAACGTACTATCATAGTATAGTTCGAAAGGTATTATAAACATATACTGAAAAAGCCCGAAAGAGGTTACTTCCGTAAATCACAAATCATAAATATCCACAATATAGTACGGAAAACCGACAAGGTATATTACGCATCACACATGCACGGTCAGGAACAGCCTCAATCACCGTACAAGTCCAATACGTTAATCAATAATTTGTACTCCTAGTACCACACACATAAGTCCTGAAGCCGCAGCCGCATCACACCCGAGTCATTACGCACTGGGCCTTTTTCCCATAAACAACAACAATAATCGTAAGACAAGCTTGCACTAAGGTATTTACCGGACAATACCCCGGAGTACAAAGAAGGGTAATCTATACATGTGAGAACCGGCCCTATTGCCATGAGAATCCGTACTCACAACGTAGTTGAAAGCATACCTAGTGTGTTTGAAAAACATACATACATACCATGTGTTTGAATATATGAACAATATCCTTTCACAATTCCCAAATAGATAACATTGCGTAAATCAACAACTAAAACCATTTTCTAGTAAATAACTATAAATAAACAAATATGGTTGCATAATCAATTATCAACAGTATATATATTTATATACATAAATATATATAAATAAACACGCTCGTAAAACCATTTAAAACCATATAGAAATCAATTCAAAATCCATTTCTAAACATAGAAATCATTTAAGAAAAGCAAAAGTCCACTCACGTGTGACGGAGTGAAATCTCCTGTTGCCCTCCTGAAAGGCAAAGTGAGCCGAAGAATTACCTATTTAAAGTTAAGGAATAAATTAGAACATCCTCTGTACACTAAAATTAAGCCCTAACGAAGAACCCCCAAAATAATATTATTTTTTTGCGAAACGGGCTCAAACGACCCGGCCCCAAAAACCTTCACACCGTCAGTCAGTTCACTCGCGAAGGCTGTTGCAGGCCACAAGACGCGCCGGAAACGGCCGGAAACCGCTCCACGCGCCGGAAACCCCTACGCCCGCACGCGCGGCACGCGCCTCGGGAAACCTCGGACGCGCCACATGGGCCTGCAGGAAACTATCCTATCACGCCACACGTTGCTGAAGTGAAGGCTTCACGCGCCGGCACGTGGTCTCACGGCCGGGCATCGCAAGGTCGCCACGCGCCGGCACGTGGGTCCCACGCGCTGGCGCGTGTCTCACGCGCGCCACGCGCCCCCCACGCGCCCCCCGCGACGCCACCCCAGCCGCCGCCGCCGACGCGCCCACGCGCCGCGACGCCAAGACCGTGTTTAACTAATATACCTTCTGGCCGTTAGGAATATATTCCTCTCATTGCTAGGAATATTCCATACTCTAACGGAATATTCCCTCTCCTTCCTTCACGGCCGCTGAGTTCCACTACGCGTCCGCCGTCCTGGTTCCGCCTGGACCTGTAATTTTAATACCGATTAAGTCCCAAACTTCAAAATTCATATCTTCCTATTCTTTGTCCAAAATTGACGTGTCATATATCAAATTGAAGGTATTGAGAGAATATTTTTATACCTATTCGAGGCCGGAAAAGTGCCGGAGATGGCCTGAAATTGGCCGGGAAAGCTGGGAAACCCTAATTCCGTTCTCCTTCAATATCGCACCAAATTTGACGATTCTTTATATCAAATTGAACCTACTCAACCAACAAAGTCAATGGTAATGGTCTCGAGGCTTACCTTGGCCCTAATTGCACAGAAATTACGCCTTCGGCTTCCAGTCCTGCTCCGACGCCCAAGGCTTGAAATAATTCCAAGTCGAATTTGACGAAACTAAACACGCCTCGTCCACAACGACGAGAGGAACACTCTGGGTATAATTTTTGGGCGTTGGTTTGGTGGTTTTGTGATTCGCCTGGGCTGGCTTACGTTCTGCAGACGTATTTTGGCTTTGAGAGAAAATGGGAGAGAAAGAGAGGAAAAGAAAGAATACGTAAGAAAGTGAGGGGGAAGGGTCAGCCGTGCGCCGCCCAAAACCCTAATTTCCACACACCTAGAAAGTGGAAAATTACCAAAATGCCCCTACACTTTAAGTCTCTGCGAGAACGTTCGCTTGAACTCCGAATTGAGTCTCGCTTTGCGCCCACGCGTTCGTGCCGACGAGTACATCAAGAATATGTAAAGAAATAAATTTTTAGAAGTCGTCATTTGAAAAAGTCAACAAAAGTCAACATTGACCCTAGGGGTATTTTTTGGTCATTTCACACAAATTTTTAGACGTATTGTAACACGTACTACCGCCGTTCGACAGCCGCGTGATGTGAGCTGGCTGAGACGCTGGGTTCCCTTAAGTGGTGGATTGTTATATCCCACATCGACCAACGGGAGAGTGTGTGTGATGTGCCTTATACGCACGCTTCACCTCCAATTAGACGAGGCCTGGGAGCTTCACTGCTTCGATTCGAACTCCGAAGTTAAGCGAGTTTTGGGCTAGAGCAACCTGGCACGGGTGACCCCACTGGGAAGTTGCTCGTGAGTTCCCAAAAACAAAAACCGGAGTGGCGTGGCCCAAAGCTTTAATAACATCGTGCTACCAAGGAGTCGGTCCTGTGGATGTGACATAATGGTACGTAGCCACTGGCCAAAGCCTGGTATGGAGTGTGTGCCGGCGAGGACGCCGGTTCTTTTAAGTGGTGGATTGTTATATCCCACATCGACCAACCCGAGTAGGGGGTGACGTGCCTTATATGTACATGCCCACCTCCACTGACGAGGCCTTTCGGGGAGCTCACCGGCTTCTCGGATTCCATCTGAACTCCGGTTAAGCGAGTTTGGGCTAGAGCAATCCCAAGATGGGTGACCTACTGGGAAGCTGCTCGGTGAGTTCCCAAAACAAAACCGTGAGGGCGTGGCCCAAAGTGACACAATATCGTGCTACTACGGAGTCGTGTCCTAGATGTGACATAATGGTATCAGCCACTTGCCGTTCGGTACGGATGTACGCGCGGACGCCTGGGTTCCCTTGGGCGGGGTGGATTGTTATATCCCACATCGACCAACTGGAGATGCGGGGTGATGTGCCTTGGTATGTACATGCCCACCTCCAATTAGACGAGGCTCGGGAGCTCACTGGCCGGACCCACGGAACTCCGAAGCGCGCAGCCTGGCCAGAGCAATCCCAAGATGGGTGACTCCATCGGGAAGTTGCTCGTGAGTTCCCAAAAACAAACCGTGCGTGGCCCAAAGCGGACAATATCGTGCTACGGCGGAGTCGGTCCGGAATGTGACAATATCATCCACATAGAGCAACAAGATTATAACATCAGACCCATCAGTTTTGACAAAAAGACTGGTATCGGATTGAGAAACTTGAAAACCTAAGGCTGGAAGAAAACCTGTAAACTTAGAATTCCAGGCCCTAGGTGCCTGTTTCAAACCATACAGAGATTTAACCAATCGGCATACATGAGTGGGATGAGTAGAGGAAATAAAACCTGGAGGCTGTTTCATATAAACTTCTTCCTGCAAATCCCCATGCAAAAATGCATTTTTGATGTCGAGTTGTCTAAGATCCTATTTATAATTGGCAGCAAGAGCAAGAATTAATCGAACAGTAGTGTGTCTAACCACAGGGCTAAAAGTTTCTGAGTAGTCCAGACCATGTTCTTGAGTGTAGCCCTGGGCTACAAGCCGAGCTTTATACCTTGCAACACTACCATCTGGGTTTCGCTTGATTTTATAAACCCATTTGCTTCCTATAATAGTTCTATCAGATGGAGGAGGAACTAATACCCAAGTGCCTTGCAATTTTAAAGCATCATATTCTTCTTGCATAGCCTTTTGCCAATTAGAATTAGTGGCAGCATGTTTGAAAGACTTTGGTTCAACAAAATCAAGTATCTCAGCAAGAAAAGTAAAACCTCCACTAAAATGTATATCATCATCATCAAAGACTTGAAGAGTTTGCAACTGAGGCAAAGCAGAGATAAAAGCTTTATAATTTTTCCTAGAAATTGCACCTGTTTTCAACCTAGTTTGAATAATATTACCAGTAGTTGTAGATAAAGATGTGTCATGTGGTTGTATTAAAGTGGATGAATGTGAAGGGTGAAGAGGAAGAAGTACCTCTAGTTGTGCAGGATTGAGGACAGGTAACAAGGAACTAGAGAAGGAAGGATTTGTAGCTGTTGCAGATTGATGATTTGTATCAGACCTTGGATAAGGTGCTTGATCACAGAAGCTGGACGCTGCTGGATCATTATTAACTGAAGAGACCATGTTCTGTTCACCACTCGGTGTCTCACTTAATGGTTTTGAAAAGTGAGATGGTAAAGATTGAACAAATGTGTCATTAATTTCAACTCTTGTATCTGCAGATGGAATTGATGTACCAGAAGCACAAATTGGTATAGAAACCACTATTGGAGCGATTGGTGCAGTAGTAGACAAAGGAACTTGTGTACTGGATTGAGAGACAGATCTTGAAGGAACCATCTTAAAAGGAAATACAGACTCATCATGGACAACATGCCTTGAAATCAATAACTTCTTGGTCTGTAAGTTATAATAGATAACTCCCTTGAAACCTAAGGCATAACCTAGAAAGACACATAATGTAGTCCTTGGTTCAAGCTTATTGACATTATATGGTCTCAGATACAGGTAAACAGCAGTACCAAAAATTCTCAAATTAATAAGCTCAGGGGCCTTTCCAAACAACAATTGATAAGGTGAGAGCATCTTAAGAGATTTACATGGCATCCTATTTATCAAATAAGAAGCATGAGCACAAGAATGATACCAGAATTCTTGAGATAGACCAGCAGCTGTCATCAAAGTTATTGCAGTCTCTATAACATGTCTATGCTTTCTCTCAGCAAGCCCATTTTGCTGAGGAGTGTAAGGACAAGAAAACATATGCAACACTCCTTTTGAGTCTAAAAAATCAGTAAATGCTTTACTTATATATTCACCACCACCATCTGATTGCAAACATTTGATATGAATACCAAACTGATTCACAATAAAATTGTAAAATTTGGCAAAAGCTGAGAAAACTTCTGATTTATTAACCAAAGGAAAAATCCATGTGTATCTAGTACATTCATCAATAAAAGACACATAATATCTAAAACCTTCTACAGATTTGATAGGAGATGGACCCCATACATCGGAATGGATTTTCTGAAACAAAGATACACTTCTATCTAGTTTTTTCGAAAATGGTAATCTAGACATTTTCCCAGCAATACAAGAAGTACACATATGTGAAGTATGATCTGCAGAATATTTCACTTCAGACTTATTAAGCATTGCAGCCATGATTTCATTCGTTGGATGACCCAACCTTTGATGCCAAACAGAAGACTTAATAGCTTGTCCAAGCAAAGCTACTTTATTCTTTAATAGTGGAGTAAAGGTCTTCGAAAAAACACACACTGAAATCTGATACAAATCACTGCTATTAATCCTTCCTTGGAACAGAATTGTCCTTGTCACCTTGTCCTGCACAAAGAACACAACATCATCACAAATAAACCAACATGCATTATCCTTGCATAATCTTCTAACAGAGAGCAGATTGACTGTTATTTTAGGAACATGTAACACATTTTTCAAATAAAGAAAAAATTTATCTGGTGTTTTAAGTTTGAAAGAAGTAGTATGATGAATGTCTAAACCTTCACCATTACCAATTGTTATCTTATCTTCTCCTTGAAACGGTGCAATTTGCTCCAAAACACTCAAATCATTAGTTATATGATGAGTGGCTCCTGTGTCCATGATCCACACATCATTAGCAGAAAAATCATGAGGAGCCGGAGCTTGTGCTGACAAAGCAGTGAGAGAATTGGGTGGAGCAGCACCTTGAAATGAATAGTTGTTCCTGTGATAACAGTCCAAAGCTGTATGTCCACGCTTGCCACATATTTGACATTCCACAATCGATCCTCCAAAAGTAGAATTATGATTTCTATAGTAGCAGTTTGGAGCAGTATGACCCCGTTTTGAGCAAATTTGACACTCAGGAATCACAGAAGTTTTGGAGTCAGTATTACCAGACCAGTTACTACCCCCTGACTTGAAATTTCTGCCTGAAGAGAACTTGATATTATTGTTGCCTCTTGGTTGATTGCCATATGAAGGCTTGGAACCATAAAATGGTTGAGGATTGGAATTACCATAAAATGGTTGATTAGAGGAAGAACCATTAAATCTCTGAGCAGTAGGAGGTCCAGGAGCTTGTGGTTGATGAGAAACACCAGATGGTCTCTAATGATGAGCATCAAAACCATAACCTTGTGCATTTGGAAACATTGGTGGTGGAACATATGGTCCTGCAGTTAATACACCACCAGTGGTACCAAAAGTGGCAGAAGTGCCAGAAGGTCCTGCCATAGAAGATGATCCCTGTACATACATTGCTGATAGAAAAGGTGACATGGCCAATATATCTGAATCTCTTTCTGCACTAAGCAACTGAGCACGAAATTCCTTAAGAGATATTGGAGTTTCTCAAGCTAAAATGATCTGCTTTATAATAGCAAACTCTTTTGGCAAACTAGAAAGTGCAGCAATAACAATGTCATTATCAGTAATTAATTCCCCTGCTACAGTCAATTGGTCCTTGATATTTTTCAACCTCAACAGATACTTATCAATACAATCACCACCTTTCTGAATTGTCTGTAACTCAGTCTTCAAAAGATTTACCCTGGCCCGAGATATAGAAGCATACCTATCTTGGAGATTATTCCAGGCCTCTGCAGCAGTTTTACAGCCAATAACATATTCAATTGCTTCATCAGAAAGTGTAGCAATCAAGAGACTGAGCAAAGGCATATCAGTAGACTCCCATTCTATATATGCATTCGTAAGAGAAGATGTAACTCCAAGTTCAGTATCAATCACATATTTTGGTGGACAAACTGAAGTTCCATCAAAATGATCAAAGAGCTTGTAACCTTTTAAAACAGATTGAAATTGATATGACCATTTAGGAAATTGGAATCAAACAGTTTGATAGTAAGCATACCCAAAATGCTTTCAACCTTAACAGAAGGATTCATGATTGAAGCAGACAAACACAATCACCAAGACTCTTAATAAGAAGAAAACAAAACCACCAGATTTGATGGATCAAAGAAATACCGAGATCAAGCTTCGTGCTCTGTAATTGTTCTCAAAAGATTCACCAAATTCACAAATTGAGTTGCGTACTCTTCAATTCACAAAGCAACACACTAAAATCACGGATGCAGAGATCGAGTTGCTCCGAAAATTTATCAAAATAAAGTCACCAAATTCGCAAATCAAGCTTCGTGCTTACCAATTTTCACCAATTTTCAAGCTTCGTGCCCTAATTGCCTTGTGTAGAAAAACAGAGAACAATTATAGGATGGCTTCGTGCCCTAATTCTTCACAAATCTCAACAATTTCAAAGAATTTCAAATATTGGCTTCATGCTGACAATAGATCGAAAGAAAATTGTAGCAAGTTCAACAAAGCATCTCCATGAAAAACGAAAAAAAAAATGGAAGGAAGAAAGAGATACACCTCTGTACGTCGCAACCAAAAAATTGCACTTAGTAAGCGGAAGCTCCAGAGATCGCAATGGCTGCGCAAGCAAGACCAGCTCTGCATACCATCATAACCCTAATGGTATATTGAAGAATCAAAGAATTGAGAGAGAAAGCAATCTCAGAGAGAAATAGAATGAATGAATATGTTGTGTTTTTCTCATTTTCTAAAAAGAATAGTACAACTTAGTATTTATAAGAAAGCTTAAAGATTAAGCAAACTACAATAGTTGATATGGCACTTTAACAGATCATAAATTGACATCTGTCTAGCTAATAGTAACAAACTGCCTAACTAAAATGCTAAATAAGAGTAATAACAGACTTAACACTCACTAATCCACTAATATATGTGATCAAGATAATCACAATTCCATGATCCTAACACTTCCTCGTGACATGGGCCGCCGTTTGGTTAACCTACAACCTAATCTGCCGCCTTCTTTCACCGTTCCAGGTGACCCGATGACCTAGAGTCATCTTCCCGCGAGACCATCTCATTGAGTGGAAGTCGTCTCCAACCTCAATCTCATCGTCCCCGATGATTTGGATCGAGATTTCCCAATGAAATCTCGTCGAATTTTCTCGAAATTCCTTCCAACTTCAAAGTTTGGAACTCCTACCCCCTACCGTGATTCCCATGCTCCGCTGCCGTCCTCTATGATGATGCCGGCCTTCGAGCACCATGGTCGTGCCTTGCAGTTTCACCTCAGCCACCCATCACGATTCCGACTTGGAAGACCTTCATCCATTGGAAATTTCGACAAGGAACCCCGACTTTGCTACCCCTCTAAGATCCCATCCACGACATTATTTTCATGTCTGCAGCACCACCTACAGTGGCTCCTCAAGGTTTCTCGCAGAAACTCTCGACCCAACTATGCTGGGCTTCGACCTCAATCACTCAACCAAGCCTAAATGATCTTGCCATGAACTGGCCCTTCAATTATTTTTCTTCTGGACCTTCATCATTCAGAAGCCCAGTATGCAAAGTAAACCCACAATTTGGGCTTCACTTTCCACTTTTTCTTTCCTAGCCCAACACTTTGGGCCTGAATTCTGTAATTAAATTTTTTTTCTCCTTTATTTATATATATGGTTCCTGAAGCAACCAACCCATTTATATTTTATTACTGTTCTTTGTGTATATATATATATATACATGCATTGTTTGCAGATACTTATGAATTTGAAGTTTATATTTCCAACTCGAACCCATAGTTTCGAATAAAAGTGTCATAGAAATCCGAAGTTTCATAAAACGTTACACCCATGAAACCCGAAATTTTTCATGTAAATTTAAACCAAAACATGTCTAATAAAACTTGAATGTTCTACTCCTTGTCTATGAACCTGTTTTCCATAGTATTAACCACAATCTTATTTTCTTCGTTGCAGCGACATGTTCAACTTGAACAAACTCGACTTTACCGCCATGGAAGTATCTAGAATAAACTACCTGAAATGGGTCTAAGATGTGAAGCTCCAATTCACTGGAAAGAGTCTTAGGGCTGCCATTGAAGCTGAGGCGGATAACCCAGTTGGCGAAGCTGATAAAGCAATCGCCATGACCTTCATACGAAGGCATATGCACGACGCACTGTAGACCAAGTACCTTACCGAAAATGATCCATAAACTTTATGGCTCGTTCTGGATGAGCGCTTTGATCATCAAAAATATATATTCTTGCTTGAAGCAAGACATGACTGACAACATTTACTCTTCTAGGACTATAAGTCTGTGAATGAATACAACAGTATGTCAGATTCGATCACTACTCAAGTTTTGCAAACATGACTTAACTGAGCACGATCTCTTGGAGAATACCTACTCCACTTTTCATGCCACCAATATTGTCCTGCAACAACAATATATAGCACAAAAATTTATGAAGTTTTCAGATTTGATTTCTGTCTTACTACTTGCTTAAAAGCAAAACTAGCTTTTGATGAAAAATCATTAAGCTAAACCTACTAGCTTGAGTGATGTATTTGAAACACATGCAAACACATCTCGAGGCCAAAATTGACGGCAGAAGCAAGGTAGGCATGACAATGGCTCCAACCCTAAGTCGCAGGCCCAAGGTCGATAGAGTCGAGACCCATCCAAGGGTGGAAATTCCTCCTTGAAGTGTGATCGCCTAACTCCCAAAGCTTGCCACTTCAAGAGTAAGGGCAAGGCACCCACCACTTAAGAAGTGAGTATGTATTATGATTATTTTATGGTGTTGGTTTATGCATCAACACGTTTGTCTCATGTTTTTTTATTACCCACGTGCAATGATGAACTCGCTAAACTCCTAGCACTGATTATTAACCTTAGGGCTCACCACTATGATTATATGATTAAGTCGATTTGACTGGATAATGCTGGAGAGTTTACGTCAAAAACTTTTGACGATTATTTCATGTCTGTTGGGATAGAAGTTGAACATCTTGTACTCCATGTTTACATCCAAAACGGCCTAGCAAAAACATTCATTAACCGTCTTTAACTGATCATTCGGACCTTGGTTATGCGCACCAAGCTCCAGGTATTTGCTTGGGGCTATGCAATTCTGCATGCAGCTATGTTGGTTCGCTTGAGACTCATCGCCACCCAACCTTTTTCACCATTACAGTTCGTTACTGAGTATGTGTCTGACGTCTTGCACTTACGAGTGTTTAGGCGTGTTGTTTATGTGCCAATAGTGCCACCACTACGTACCAAAATGGGTCATCAAAGAAAAATGAGAATTTATGTCAGTTATGATTCGCCATCCATTATTCACTACTTAGAACCCTTAACAGCCTATCTCTTTACCACTCGCTTTGCGGATTGTCACTTCAGTGAGACAGTTTTCTTATCATTCACTACTAACTTAGAAAGCATTAGTGGCAATTAGATTTGCCCCTAAAACTGTAATTAGGGGCGGAAAAATAGGCTAAACCGCCTCTAATACTATGAGTGGCGGAACAGACTTGTGCCGCAATAAATGGCATCACTAAAAGTCATTAGGGGCGGAAAAAACCTTAAACCGGCCCTATTAGTTTTAAATCCACGTAGGCATTTAATATATTAAAGGCTAAACCATCCGCCTCTATTGTATTATTAATATATATATATATATATATATATAAATTTGCATAAATCATTAATGTATTTTTGGAAATTGTTTCAATTAATTAATTTTCTCCACCATAAATATATTTTTGGAAAGTGTTTCAATTAATTAATTTTCTCCACCATAAATAATTAAATTAATTGATTGTCAATCAACCATAAATAATTTAAAACGTATTTTTACTTTTTGATAGAAAAAATGTATTTATTTTTTAAGAACTAATACTAACATGAGCCCAGATGAAACAAGCAAATATAAAAAAAAAATTCAAACTTCCATTGATTAGATACAAAGTATACAAACGATCGATGAATGATACATGAGTATTAGGAAAGAAGTACAAATTACATTAGACCTAAAAAAAAACCTAAACCCTAAATCTAATGAAGGCCAAACACATAACCCATACAGATTTTTTAGTCTTCGATCATCCCTGATGAAACACAACAAAACCTGCAAAACACAAGACAAAAGAAAAAAATTCACACTCAAATTAGCACAACTAATTTCATAACAATCCATCCTTTTCATAAATAACTTACAAAACATATTTCAAAAAATAAATATAAAATACTTTAGCAAAGAAGAAATAGTGAAACTTGTTACCTGGAGGAAGGTTGTAGAACAAGAGGAAAGAAATAAGAAATTCATAATTGAATAAAATTTTCCAAATTTTGAAAACCCTAATCATCTTTCGATCTTCAATTCAATCCACCAAACGACTCGCAATAAGAAACGAAGGAGAAAGGAAGAACAAAAAAAAACAGAGAAGAGGAGAGGAGCTGTTACATCCCGTCCCTAACTTTATTGTATTTTATTCCCCGACGGTGTAAATTGACGAAAATGCCCTTGGAGGCTTATTGAGTCCTACGTGGACAATTATTTTCTATCGACTTAATTTCGTACTTTTAGCATACTTTTTAGCTTGTACACTTCGTTACGAACCCGTAGACGCGAACGAGACATTTTTCGGACTTGCAACGGACAAGTTACGAACAGGGGCAATTTGGTAATTTACCAAATTGCGGTATTTTTCTGAAACAGTGGATTGAACTTGTGGGCTGTCTTCCCATGGTTTCATTTGAAACCAAGGTGCTCTGCACCTCTGTAAATCTCAGACCTTAGGTTGCATGCTTGTCTGCATGCATGAGAGTTTTTCTTTAAAGTTTCCTACCCGTGTAGGATTTACCACCAACCTCAAGTTATTCTGCCTACCAACCTGCCTTCTCTCTACTCTGTTTCATCCTCGTGACCTTGCACACAGGTTCTGTGCATGCAAAGCCTTGCAGAGCACACTCACAAACTCACCAAAATTTACTCAAGCCACCCAAACCTTCACCTTCACCATCCTCGATCTCGTCTCAGTTAAATCTTGCACTGGTGTGCATCACCATCACCTTCCTCAGCAGAACCTAGCCTCTGCGAGCCTAGAAAACCCATAATTTACAAACTTTTCCGGCGAGACTTTCTCGGCCAAACACCTTGATCCAGGCCTCGAACCAACTCAAAACCATCATATTCTGACTCCTGGGAACCCTGGGATCACAACCCAGGGCTTGCATGTGAAGGAAACCTCGAGATCGACAAGCTTCAATTTTGGCCAATTCTTTTGAGGCAAATTCCGGCCATCTCCGGCCACTTTTTGGGTCCCTAGTAGGTAAATTTGAAACCCTCTCGTCCTTAGCTTCAATTTGACACCTTTTGGGTGAAAAATGGTGAAGAAATGAAGAAATTCAAATTTTTTCAGAAACCGACGAATTTTTCCAGATTCCCTCATCGGCGAACGGCGGACGGCGGACGGCGGCGGCGCATGGCGGCCGGAAGTTGCAGCGGTCACCGGAGGAGTGACGTCGTCGAACCCGGTCCTGACGTCAGCAAACTGGTCTGTGATGTCAACGGATCCGGTTCAACTGGTCGAACCGGGGGAATATTCCAAAGGTATATTCCGTTTAATCTTAACGCCGTCAAGGAATATTTCCTAAAGGTGACGGAATATTCCGTAACGCTGTTAGAGAATATTCCGTTAGTTAAACAGAATATTCCGTTAAAGTTAACGGCACGCCGTTAACTTTAACGGCGAGTGAACAGTAGACGCGTGGGCGCGCGTGCGAGCGCGTGTGGGTGCGTGGGCGCGCGTGCGAGCGCGTGTGGGTGCGTGAGCGCGCATGTGGGCGCCTGTGGGCGAGTGTGGGCGCGTGACGGCGTGTGGGCTCGTGTGACCGCGCGTGGGCTCGCGTGACGGCGCGTGGGCGCGCGTGACGGTGCGTGCTGCCTTGTGGCGGCGCGTGGACCACTTTTTCAACGATTTCAAGTCCCGAAACGAGCAAACAAAGGGGATTTCAAGTCTTTTCCTTACTTTAAATTGGAATAGACTTGTTTAATGATTAGTTTAGTAACTTCCCATATAGGTGAGACCTATCCCGAGGAGCTACGAGCTCAAGCTAGATACGGTGGTTATGACCTGACGACATACCAGTGAGTGGGTCCTTTTCTTTACTAAAATATTATTATATTAGTATGTGTTTTAAATGTGATTTTTGCATGACTAAGTATAACATGCCATGTTTTATAAATCGATATATGTATTATGTGACACCTTGTGACTTATTATTCATCCGCTTTTGGCTTATTTGATTAAATGTTGGCATGTCTATACGTTTTAGAAATTTATTACTTATCACGCATATTGCACAGTGTTAGCACTGTCCGGGCCAAGACCAGCTTCACGTGTATGTTCACACGCACCGACACACTCACTTTGGATCCATCGTAGGTGCCAGCCTGTTCTAGGTCGTCTTGGCGACTAGACTTGTTATGACGCACTTAGCGTCAGCTTCACGTGCATGTAGTGCTAGAGCGTAATTTATTAAACACCCAGCCTGTCATGTAGCTACTTTCTGCATGACTTGTGTGCATTGATTATGCGATAAGTAATGTGATGTTTTATACTGCTGTTGTTATCTTTTTACCCGTATCCTTGTGGGCGTATGCCCGTTTATTTCGTTATTATCAATATTGTTAGTAAGCTTATATTTTCGGTAAATTACGGGTTTTACAGCGAGGGGTTATATTCCAAACTTTTGAAAAGGTTTTATAAAACTGTACTTGGCCCACTCACCTTTGTTTTTCGCCCTTCCAGGACATAGATCTTAGTTAGCTGACGAGACCGCGTGGCTGCTGCTGATATTACCGTTTTTACCCTCAATGAAAGTATGTTAATTTCTTTCGGTTGTGTTCTATATCCATCCTACGGGATGGGAATATTCTTTTAAACGACTGCACCTAGCTTTGATATTTGTGTATTCATGGGTCTTAACCCACACCATACACTTCCACTCTGTATTTCTTTTAATTTAGCACAAACTCTGATTTAAATTCTTTCATTATTTCTTTATCAATTTCTTATGACTTCGTCACTCCCCCGGAGTGATGGTCAGCATGCCTCGATATCCGGTGTCCACCTGGATATTCGGGTCGGGGTGTGTCAGGAGAGGACATTGATGAACGAAGGAAAATGGTGAGAAGAGGGAGGAGAAAGATTATGGTTGTGAAGGTGAATGAACATGGTTGAGAAAGTGGCACATGGAAAGAAATTTAAAGCAAGAGAAGAGAGAAGTAGATCTGACCTAAGGTTTTGAAAATAAATAGTTGTTTTATATTTTGCTAAATTAAAAATACACAAAAAATTTAATAAAAATAAAAATATACATTTGGGACGGATAATTCCGCCTCTAAGATGCCAAAGTTAATTAGGACAAATAAATCCACCTCTATTATACATTAATTGTGTCCTTAATTAAATCCGCCCCTAATCATAATTAATAGAGACAATTCCACTATTCCGCCCCTAATGATCCACCTCTAATGCTCACGTTTTTGGTAGTGATTAGGAGGAGATATGAACATAGATATTCCTGAAGAACGTTGCAAATTGTCGTGGTCTAACCCCACTATGTCTCATTTAGATCCCCGCACTGCACAGTCTGAAACTGAAGTGCGACGCATTCTAGATCTACAGAGCGTTACTTAAAGCATGCCGAATGCTTTTACCGATCTAGCTAGAGTGATGAGATCACATATACCAACTGTAAACATGCCTGCAAGGATAGACGTACCTAATGTACGTCATGACATCGCCCTTGAAGGACGACACTGTTTGAAAAATATTGCGATATGGATGTTACTTCTCTTACAACAAATCACATATGATATATATTAGTAAATATTCTTTCACATTAAAGTATTAAAATGGATAAAACTAATGTAATAACAATGAAATACTTATCTTTTGTACCGAATATACGGATCTCCAACAATGCTCGAGTATAACAAGATTGTAGGTTAAGATGTGTAAGTTAACTATCCTTAAGGGTAGATTTCGCCCATCGAAGACAATGTCTCGGTGTAGCAGGTTATGACATCTTGCCCTCCAAGATATAACAACCTATGATCCTTGTAAGCGTACAGTCGCAATACTTGAATCAGGTGAACAACTTGAATCTTTTCTTTGGTTTTAGAACTTCGAAACAAACAAAGAGAATAGCTTATATCGGACAAAAAGAATTCCAATCATATTAAGAATATTGAATCATTCGGAAAAGAAAAGGATGGATGTTCTATTCATTGTAGGAAACAAAGATATATATAGGATGATCTTTTAGATAAACGTTGGTCATTTACTATGTAAATAAAGTTAGAGAGTTAAAGAAATAATTGGCACTAATAATCAAATGAAGAGAGGAATGGTTGCAATAGTGCCAACGTCCCAATTTTTTTGAATTCATGAGTAATAATGCCAACGTTATTGACTAGAAGTTTATTCAACTAATAAAGAAGTTTAAGGAAAATGAAAAGTTATTATGAATTTCAACAAGCATTGTTTGTATTTTGAAATACCTTACAAAAATTCCAACAGACACGCCCCTAAAAGACATGCGGCTGCACCTGTTACATTGCCCGGTACACTGGTGGCTAGCCAATCTTCTGCTTCTATCCTGAAACGTGGCAGACCTGTTGGTTCAAAGGATTCACAACCTCGGAAGAGGAAACTCACGACACCAACTAGTAAACCTAGTTCGAATCATACCATCGCCTACACATTATTTCCAACGCATGAGGTTATTCTAGATTACGATAATGTCTTTAAAGAGACCAATTCACCTCCCGAGAATCGTGAGATTTCGATTCATTATGCTAGCTTCGATGCACTTTGGAATAGGAATTAGATGATAGTTGACATACATTTTCATATACAATAACTATTGATATCATGCTGAGCGATGACATTGAACCGCGTTTTGTTGATGAATGTCGACATAGAACTGATTGGTTAAACTGGAAACAAGCAATCCAGGCTGAACTTGATTCAGTTGCAAAACGTAAAGTGTTTGGACTTGTAGTTCCTATACCTCCACATGTGAAGCTCGTTGGCTACAAGTGAGTTTTAGTAAGGAAGCGTAATGAGAAGAATGAAATAGTGCGATATACGGCAAGCCTCATGGCGCAAGTCTTCTCTCAAAGCCCTGAGATTAACTACGAGGAGACTTATTCTACCGTAATGGACGTCATAATGTTACGCTAACTTATCAGTTTGGTAGTTTTCGAAAAACTGAATATACAACTTATGAACCATGCATCTTTAAGGGAATCTTGATACGAAAATCTACATGAAAGTTCTCGAAGGACTTACATTGACTGGATCAAATATTTCTAGACCACGGAACACCCTTTTGATTAGATTGAGGAGTTCACTCTACGGATTGAAACAATCCAGATGGATGTGGTATAACTGTTTGAGTGAGTATTTGATTAGTCAATGATATGTGAATAATAAACTATACCCATGCGTGTTTATCAAGAAGTCACATTTCAGATTTACGATAGTTGCAGTTTATGTCGATGACATGAATCTCATTGGGACCCCCGAAGAGCTTGAGAAAACTGCCTTGCACCTGAAGTCAGAATTTGAGATAAAAGATCTAAGTAAAACTCGATATTGCCTCGGCATGAAGATCGAGCACTGTTTGGATGATATTCTGGTCCACCAATCGAACTACACCCACAAGGTGTTGCGTTGCTTTAATGAGGATAGAACGAAACCTTCGAGTACTCATATGGTCGTCCGTACGCTAGTGTAAGACCTTGAATTTTTAAAGTGCTTAGAAAATATTGTTATGACTTTTGGAGAATTTTGTAGTTTCTTCGAATTTTACGATTTGTGGTTGATTTTGAATAAGTGGGAAATTAAATAATTTTTCTTGAGGTCAAGGATTATATTTAAGACGATAGGATGAAGGTGGGCGAGATTACGAGTTCGTAGCATTTTTTGGATGAAATTTTAGAGTTCGGAGGTATTTCTATGTGATTTAAGTTGGTGCCACATGTCATGCACCTATTGGACCTCTGAGTTTGAAGCGGTGAGGCGGCATGGGATTAATCCCAGCTCTCTTCTTCCTCGTTCAGTTGCTGCACAGAAAAACAGAGAAGGGAAAAGTTCCATTAATCTTTCGAAATTCGTAAGTTTCAATCCGGGAATCCGATTGATGAACGGTTTTCGCCTACATGCTCAGTGAATCGAGCCCAACGTTCCTAGGTAAGATTAAAGGGCTGTTATTAAGTTTTCTAAAATTCGTTCAGATTGGGATTGTTGACTAACTAAGCTCAATTCTTCGAGTTTAAGTTTGTTCTTGGAGATTTGAGGTCTTGGAGCTTAACTGAAGACTGGAGAACGAATTTAGAGGCATTAAGGTAAAGATTACATATCATTAGGATGATTAGGTTGATGAATTCTTCTGCAGATTTGATTATGATGAGATTATGAGGATTTTAATGTTTGATTCGAATTTGATCTAATTTGGACTTTAATGGAAATTTGTATGGAATAGATGAGTTTGTACCATTGATAGATTGTGTTTTGGCTTCAAAGTTAAAGTAGAATTTCTAGAAAAACAGGGCTGGAACTCGTTGGTTTCATACCAGGGACCTAACTGTGAAAACAGTTTTTGTTTTGGGGGCATTTTGTAATTTTCAGAAAGTTAAGGGACCAAAGTGTAAATACCCAAAAGTTCAGGGGTATTTTGTAAACTCAGAAATTTTTTAGGACAAGAGTGTAAGTACAATATAGTAGGGTACCAAATTGGACTACAAGAAAAGTATTGGACCCTAACTATAAAATAAAAAGGAATATAACCTAGTTACTATATATAAGGATTATATAGTAACTGTTTGTATTTTGTTCGACTAGGAACTCCAGTTACCCAAGAAAAAGACATTGACACATTGTGACGGTGATTTGGTGAATTGTTAAAGCAAGCTAAGCTTTGGAATCGAGGTAGGGGAAATTCTCGGGGAACTCTGTTAGTGTAAAATTGGCAATTCCTAACAAAACGCCTGGGTCTGTAATGTCTTAGACTAGTGCATGTATTCCATTGTAATTATTTGAGTCTAAATTTGTCTCTCGCGCTCTCGATCACAAAAATCTCAAACATTTCAGGGACATTCATTCTAGTAAGCTCATCATGCATGTGCACTCATATAGATTAGGCCTTATTTTAATTAATATTAATTTTTAGTTTGAATTGGTTATAGACTTGTTTTTAAATAAACCAAAATGTTTTTTGCGTGGGCTGTTGTGTTTATTGGTTTTAATTTTGCTTTTAGCTAACATGATAAGTCACTAATGCATTATATCTTATTTGCTTTTAATAGTTATCACTTGCACTTATCTTATTATTTGTTTTATAAGCTTTATCTTATCACATTGAAAAAGTCTACGTTTTTATCCTGTTTGTTTTGCATGCTTATCTTTATATATTTTGTTGTACATGCAAAACAAAAACTCTAGCTAGCACCGAGATAAAGTTTTGGGGGGTTCTTTGATCAGTTTTTCTACGACATCACAAAAAAAAGTGCATGAGGGTGGCTATTTGGTTTTGAGAAAAAAAGATCAGTGCATGCGTGAGGTTTTTGAACATAATGACAATCATCTAATATTGATTTTCTTCATGTGTTGCATGCATTAACAAATGGTTTTTTTTGGTTTTGGGCTGTTCTATTTATTTTGAAAGAAAAATCAGTTTTCATTCATGGTTTTAGAAGATTAATCTTTATTGCTAATTTTTCGTTGTGCATCAACTACAAATCAATTATGAAAATGTGCCTTGTGATTTTCGTAATTGGTTGATTTTTAAACATCATTTCATTTCATACATTCTGCATGATCGCGTTAGTATCTTGCAAAGTTCAAGGCGAAGGTGATTGACGTCAGCGTTAGTGTCGTGCCACTTCCACTCGAAGACTGAGGAGAGATCGAGTAACAAAGCGCGAAGACAAAAATGCCTACTAGTATGTGTGTCTAGTTGATGAGTTTTGTAAGTCTTTCTGTACTCATTTCTCTTAGTGATTGTCCTGGCTTAGGAGCCTGAGGATTTTCCCAGCGGTAGGTTTTGCCTCGTTAAATCCTACATCATGTGTGCACATTTTATTTATCGTTTTAATTGCATATGTGTAGGATAGTTTGGATGTAATGTGGATGTGGAATTTAAATTGAAAATCGAAATTGACAATTGAATTAAGTTGGAACCTATTCATCCCCCCTCTAGGTTAGATTATTACCATCCTAGACCTTTCAAACCCTTATATATTACTTGGCTTTATACATGTGATATTTGATATGCGTTATTTGGTGAAATTGTATGACTATTTGATCAACATGATTCATGTGTTTATGAGTATAGCTTTGATTCTTGAATAATATTGTTTATTTGGAATGTCATGTTGATATCCGTTGTTGATCCATGAATGATAACTATTTCATGCATTATGGAATCATTGGGGAAATGTCAATGGAATTGAATAACGATGATCATTGCATGATCATTTGTTGGAGTCCCAAATTGGGAAAGTATGTGATTTATGAAAATATGAAACTACAAGTAGTTGAGTTCACTCTCGAGGCACCAAGATTTATGTTCAGCCCAACGTGCATAAATAAGAGAGTGAAGCCCTTTCGGTTAGAGTTCGATAAAACGATCTATTCGGGTTTCGGGTTTGGGACTGAGAGTTTGACAAGATGACTAATGAAAAGAAATGGGATTATTTGTTAACTGGGTTAACAAAATTAGGATGAAGAGGAAACATTACATTCATGCATCATATTGCTTCCGTTGTGTTTACATTGTATTGTAGTTATTGCCTTACTGAGCTAGTAGCTCACCCCTTATGAATTATTGACAGGTGTTTAATCAGAAGACTTGAAAGATAGTCGAATTTCATGGGAAGTCTAGAGAACTTTTGTGATCTACAATAAGAGTAGTATTTTATTTTCTTTGTTTTATTTATTTTAACTCGCGCACTGGGCGCAGGGTTTATTTCTTTTCCACCGACCCCGGGTCCGGGGCGTGACAGTTAGACACCGTAATATCTTGGAGATCAACCAAACAGACCTTAGTTGCGACTTCTTCAAACCATGCTGAGATTCTCGCCCTTCAGGAAGATACTCGTGAGTGTTTTTGGTTGAGAGCCGTTGGTGAGCATATTCGAAATACTAACAGACTTTCTTTTGTCGTTGACATCCCTACAACAATATTTGAAGATAACACCACTTGTATATACCAGATCAAGAAAGGATACATCAAAGGAGACAACACCGAGCATATTACACTGAAGTTCTTCTTCTCTCATCAGCAGCAAGAGCATCAGAAGATTGAAGTCAAGCAGAACCGACGCCAAGACAACCTTGTCGACCACTTCATGAAGTCACTGCTGAAGTCTACTTTCCAAAAGCTTGTTCAAGGAATTGATATGCGTAAATTGTCTGATTTGCAATGCTTGTAGTTCTCATTTGGAATTTTTGTCAAACTCAGGGGGAGTATTATTTGACCTTAATGTGCTCTTTTCCCTACGATCAGGATCATTTTGTCCCATTGGATTTTTTTACTTGACGAGGTTTTAGCAAGACATTTATCTTGGGTTGGCATACCCTTTTGTGAGTTTTACCTTTCTTATGCATTATTCCATTTGTTTTGAGACTCGCATTCGCTCATTGTGCCGACTAGACGATATGATTTCATCAATTGCTTCTATATCATCACTGAAGATCATGATGCAACATCTACTTGAGTATTTACACACTCAAGAGGAAGTGTTTTAGTTAATATTCTAACACATGTATGATTGTGTAAATTCCTAATAGATTGTGATTATGATTCTTATATAATCTAGAAGTGATGGGCAATAGATATCACATAATTTACCCTACTCTCTTTCTTCTCTCTCCTTACCTCCGCACCTCTCTCTCTGCCTTCAGTAAATTGAGGCCTACAACAAAAAGTGATATTTATATTCATTAAACAATAGGGAAATTACACACAAGGTATACTTTTAGATTTTAATTTTGAATTGAAACTAGGTTTTTGATTTATTTCAAAGAGAGACAAAATTAATACACTTGGATGATGACATTATGAGAGTTATTTCTAATCATATTAATACTAGTTTATCATATTATTTAATTAACCTTGCTTGCTTCATAGTCATTAATATATAGTTAATTCAATATAAAAAAAATGTATCAAGTTCAAATCCAAGTAGAATACATGAGACTAGACTATCCAAAATTATTTAAAAATCAAATATGAGACCTAGTCATGGAGGGAAAAATAAACCATGTGTTCGATTAGATTTAGTTTTGAAGGGAAAGATAAACCGGGGAAAGAGATTACTGGTTTACTTGTTTGGAATATGAAAAATCATGGGGAAATCAATAATAGGAATAACTATAATATTAAGTAACCCGCACCCTAATAAATCTATTTTATGGGTTTGTCTGTTTTGGGTTATGGATTGTCTAGTAAAATTCACATATTTTTTATTCAGTTTGTATTAGAAAACGTATGAGAAGTGTATGAGAAGTTGAATTGACAATGTGTTAGTAGGAGTAGGCTACAATGCTCGCAAGCATTGAATGCTTACACCAATCTCACCATTAAAATGAGGGAGGAGAGAGGAGAGAGGGGGAAAATGAGGGTGAGATCGGTGTGAGCATTCAATGCTTGCGAGCACTGTAGCCAGTCCCGTGTTAGTAAATGCAAAGAGAAGTCGAGAGTAAAAAATTCTAAAGGTGCCAAACCATTTGTATTTGTTTATTAGCATATGGGGTAATGATAGGCTCGTTTGACAGATGACGTTGTATTCTTTGTCACTTAGTTAATTAGAGTGAAAGGGATAAAACTCAAAGTGGATGACAATGAGGTAGATTGTATTGGTTAGAAGATGAGGTTTTTGATGTATTGAAAATATTAATTGTATTGGTAGAATATTAATACATTTTCGATAAAATATTGATATATTATTGATACGTTATTGACACAATATTGAAACGTTAGTAATATTGTGTTAGCAAGAGGGTATTTTTGTCAAAAAAAGCTAATAGAAATTGCATTTTGAGAGCAAGACTATTTTTAGTTGGTGGGTTTGTAAAAGGGCTACTAAGCCCGATTTCCCTTTATTTAGACGTTTTGCAATAAGGTTTGGCCTAATTACCAAATGTATAAAGTAATCTTAAATTCCAATGACGGCTGTGAAAATCTTCTGGGGTATAGACCAAAAAAATATGAATCATATGGGAGCACATTTTGTAGTACGTAGTTGCATGCATAACATGTGTGCTCTGAGTCTTGGCAAAACTTAATTGTAAAGCATGAGTAACGCGTTCCAGTTTCTAATAATGAAGGAAATATTATATCGTCTGAAGATATGGGAATCATGTAAGGTTTGGAATTTATTCACAGATCACCCACTGGACATATGCGTGTCCATATCTTGATTATAGCTGGAACAGGAAAAGAAAGAAGAATACCATAGAGAATGCGGAGTATTTTATTTTGTAAAAACCTCTCTTAATTCATACATATTAGTTCATTATTCTTCACTACAATTGCGTGAGACCCCCAAAGCATGAGAAAGTGGAGTTCTGGGTAAATAACCTCACACTATGTTTGAATGAGAAAATAAACTTGAAATTTTTGGATGAAGTAGTATTAGAGAGTGGACTTGAATTCCAAAAATAATGTAATATTTGTTCCAAGGACCATAAACTGTAGAAACTTGTGTTTTTTTTTTTGGTAGAACATGCTAGATGTTAATTAATCACTAGCTAATGTATTAAGTAGAAATTTCTGGTTTGAACATAATATTAGATAATCACTAGCTAAAGCATTAATTAGAAACTCCTAAATAGAACTTGATGTTTTTCTAATCACAGTGATTAGGTAAATATAGATTTATAGTACATTGTTTTGAAATGCATCTAATTATTCATCCCTTGTGTACAAGTCAATATGTAAGACAACGAACTAACAATTAACAACTCCACACATTTTTATCGGTTGGCTTTGTGGTGGGTCGAAACCCAATCAAAGAAGGAAAAACAAAAGAAGAGGGACAACTAGCCCTACACATCCCGCAGCCATCAATTAATGGATTAAAGTGAAGAAGGTGACCAAAAACGTGGTAGGCGGAGAACCCATAATATTGTAAGTTTCACGTGTTTTCATTTCCTCAAACATTTTCTCCATCATTGTATATATATATATATATATATATACACAAATATATATATATATATATATAGGCACCAAGAGATTCAGAATTCAGACCATCTCAGTTCCCATCTCTTAAGATCTAAACATTTTTTGAAGATCTCAACATTTTGTAGCTACCAAAATCCTTTCTAAGTGCAGTGATGGAAGCCAATTTTGGTTTTCTCTCATTGTTCTTGCTAGTCACCTTCGTACATTTCTTAATCAAACGTTTTTGGCATCAAAGCGATAGTAAAGACAACAAAGTGCTCAAGCAACACTACCGACTTCCTCCCACTCCCAAATGCCTAAAACCTTGGCCTATTGTCGGAAACCTCCCCTGCTCCGCGAACAAGCCCACATTCCGGTGGATTACACAAGATGATGGACCTAAATGAATACCCCAAATTGCATGCATCCGTCTTGGAAAACAATGAATGTCATTCCCATCACATGCCCTCAACTCAGCTGCGAAATCTTGAAGAAGCAAGATGCAATTTTTGCTTCGCGTCGCTTAGCATTTCTACTTTCCGCATTACTAAAGGGTACATGACTACGGTTATGGTGCCTTCGCGAACAATGGAAGAAAATGAGGAAGGTGATCACAAGCGAATTGCTTTCTCCAATGAGGTGCCAAGTGGCTCACCGACAAAAGGGTTGAAGAGGCCGGGATCACATTGTTAAGTATGTGTACAACCAGTGCAAGAATAATGAAGGTGGCATTGTGAATTTGAGACTTGCTACTCAACATTATTGTGCAAATGTGATTAAGAAAATGGTTCTCAACAAGAGGTACTTCGGGGAGGAAATGGAGGATGGCGGGCCTGGTTTGGAGGAACAAAAAAAGTATTTAGAAAATGTATTACAATGCTTAACTACATCTATTCATTTTCTGCATCCGATTACATCCCATGCTTGAGAGGGCTTGACTTGGATGGCCATGAGAAGATTATCAAGGATGCCATAAGAGATACAAGAAAATACAGCTTCAAGATCCCTTAATTGAAGAGAGGGTTCGTGAACATCAGAAACTTGGCACAACAAGGAGGCACACAAGACTTGCTTGACATTCTTATCTCTCTAAAAAGATAAGAATGGCGAACCCTTACTGTCTCTGGAAGAAATCAAAGCTCAAGTCAATGTAAGTCTCTCTCCCTCTCTCTCTCTCACTTATTATATATATTTTCATATGTATTACGTGCATGCTCTTATAATTAGGCGTAAATGCATGTATAGATAAATATTCCTAAGAATTGAAGTAAATAAATCTCAAATGCGTCAATAACCGTTGACAACTGCCAATAAGCAGAAAAAATAGTTGTGCAATATACTAATAGTGCAATACTGTAAGTGTTGTTACCAATTTACGTGTAATCTCAAGTGCATCAATAAAATGTTTCATAAAATAATCTCTTTTTTTTCTCTCCATACGACTAAACTGAAATGATATGCATCTTCTGCCAGTTTTTCATAGTGTTCTTTTAATTAATGATCAAGAAATTAAGTATGTATATTTGTTGTGTGGATGCAGGAGCTCATAATGGCAGCAGTGGAATCCTTCAAATGCTGCTGAATGGGCAATTGCAGAGATGATAAATCAACCCGAACTCTTTGAGAAAGCAACAAAAGAACTTGATGCTGTGGTTGGAAAGAACAGACAAGTTCAAGAGCTCTTGGATTTATCACAGCTAAACTTTGTAAAGGCCTCCGTGCCAGAGAAGCCTTACGCCTCCACCCCGTGTGGCACCATTCAACGTCCCCCACGTGTCCATGGCCGACACGACTGTTGGAGATTACTTCATCCCTGGGCGTAGCCACGTGATTCTCAGCAGAATCGGGCTCGGACGCAACCCTAAAGTATGGGACGAGCCTCTGAAGTTCAAGCCCGAACGGCACACCAAGGACGACGGGTCCGGGGTGGTGCTCACCGAGTCGGAGTTGGTGGTTCATTTCGTTCAGCACGGGAATGCGGGGCCGCGTAGCGAGTGGACTGGGCACCTGCCATGACTGTCATGCTGTTTGCTAGGCTTCTTCATGGGTTTACTTGGCACGTGCCACCTACTGAGTCAATCGGCTGAGCTCACCGAGCTTCCACAGAGCGACCTCTTACTCGCTAAGCCACTTCTTGCGCGTACGCAAAGCCGCGCGCGTTTGGCAGCTCACGTGTACAATACCGGAAATTGAACAATTTGGACGAGTAATATTGGCTCAAGAAAATCAAATCGGTCTCCGTTTGGAATGGTAGATTTGATCGGACCTAATGTTTGATATGTAAAAAATAATCAAATTATGTAATCCATTTTTTAAAGATATTGTGGTCCTCTCTCTCTTTCCTGATTTAGCATTTAGGTCTATATACTTAACGCAATTTGGTTTTGAATGAAAAACTTATTACAAGCGGTTCCATGTCATGTTATGACAAGTACGTTTCAATACAAATATTAGTTTGAGACTTTCACGCATGCAGAGTTGCATATTATAACTAAAAGTTTTGTGTGTTAATTAAAGGTCTTATTTAAATCATGTCATTGTCACACTGACCTAAACATTGCATGATATGCTTCAATTATAAATATACTAACAATCTTACACTTGCTATGAAATTATGTAGAGAAAAGGTAATGTTAGGGAGACCAAATTTTTTGGAACTCAATTTGTAAACCAAATAATGTTGCAATTAATAAAGTAAGACTTTATGGTTTAATGACTTTAAAAAAAGAAGGCCAACCGTCAATCGTCACATCATTTCGTTTACAAATTTGGTTTAAAAATTTGGTCGCTCTATCATTACTCGTAGGAGAAAAATATGAAGAAAAGATAGAAGCTACGCAGAAATGTGGAAGAATTTTAATCTATTTCAATATTTTAAATATGCAAAATTACTAATTTAGGGTTCGTTTAAAAATATTTTTAAAATGACTAAAAGCATTTTAGAGAAAATATTTTTTGGATTCTAAAAACATTGAAGTGTTTCCCGCAAGAAGCATCAATTATGTGCTTCTTGCAGAAGCATTTTAAGTGCTTTTCAAGCGATTTACTTGCATTTTTAATTACTAAAAATTGGTTCCAAAAACGTTTTCACCAAAATCATTTCTTAAAGCAATTTTAAAATACTTCCAAATAAGCCCCTTATACTCTTTATATATATTGTTTACTGCAACTAAAAGGGTAAAAAAAAAAAAAGGATATGGATGATATTTTCAAAAAAGGTTCAACAATCCCTTTTCTTAATAATTTTATATATATTGTATACAATTAATGAACAATTTTGTAGGATAATTTAATTGGTTACATAGATTTGAAGTGGCATGTCGACTTTAACTCTGTTAGAGCCAGTTTGGTATTACTATGCTTTTTTAAAAGAGAAATTCAAAATTAGTTCTAAACTTCTGCACTATCTCTAGTTTAGAATTCATCCCCGAACTATTTTTTTCTTTAATTTACGTTCTTCGACCCTAACAAAATGTGCACCGTTAGTCCCCTTTCCAAGTGGATGTCGTCGCCTCTTCCCCACAAAGACCACGTGCTATGCACATGAGGTATTTTTCAAGAGTATATCGGACAACAAGAGGGAAAATCATATTGGGAGACAAGGTGATTTTTTTTGGACATGAAGGCAAAGATTTCCGCATCCACCAAAAAGGACCCAACGGTGTGCACAATTTGTTAAATTAACGAAAAAATAATAGTTTAGGAGAAGAATTCTAAATGTTAGGTGCAAGTTCAAAGGGCCTAATTCTGAATTTTACTTTAAAAAGTTGTTTATTTTGTGTCGTGATAATAATTAGTCAGAAAGAAATGAGTTACGTGTTTTGTAAAATGTATTTCTAAATTGTTGGTATAAAAAGTAATATCAGAATATTTAAAATTTTATGGAAAAAAAGTGCTAGTAAAAGAGACAAGTGCCGTTCACATAATTTAAAAACTATACTCAGTAGGAGACTCATCTCACATAAATGGCCTGAGATAAGAGTGAAGATCAAAGTAATTTTTGCTAAAGGCTGACCAATAAAATTATCTTACCAAAAAGGGTGTGCTATTTCCATCCCCCTCAAATATCATGTATTATCAATTGAACGCCAGGCCAAACATGCTTAATGTCTAGCCAAGAAGAAGAAATTGGGAACCAAAAGAATTAGGAAATAAAATCTCCTAAATCCCTTGTTTTAGGAAGAAAGCTTTATTATGCCACTAGCTGTTTTTGGCCAAGGCCACCTTCTGCCATGGGAGCACAACACTTACCCAAGTAACTAGAGGAACTCCCCGCTTATCAAAAGAGCAATGACACCAAATCTCAATATTCAAAGGTAGAGAACAATCATTCATAAATTTGAAAGCTGTAAACAAGCATGTTGGGCCACAAATACATTTTAAATAATTGGAGTCTACCAACCATAGAAAACTGTGACCTCTTCCAGTTAGACAATTTCGCTCTGATATTATCTGCTATCAAATTTGCTCTAGATTTACCTCTAAAATGAGAACGTCCAAATAATTCAAATGAATAAGCAAGCCTCACTTTAGATTTGGGATACATGTAGATAACCTGACCATAATTAATCTCATATTCACACAAAATATCTATGAGAACAAGAAGGTTCTTTCTAGCTCCTAGATGGAGTATTATTATAGCGTCGTAGTAGAAAAGGTACTTGGGCGACAAAACAAATTTCGTCAGTTAAGAGTCCCTTTTCTGGTCGCTCAAACACTTAGGTTTTTTCTACCATTAATTCATCGCCTCAAATTATCGCTTCAAATTCCGTCGCCTCAAACCCCCTTGGAGCAAGCATTTCGCGCGACGAAGGAAATACATTCGCCGCGCAATGCACATTTGGCGACGATTTTTGCGACGAAAATATGCGTGGCAATAGAGTTCAGTGACTAATACATTGTCGAAAGCAAACCGTTAGGGTGACGAAAAGCTTTCATCGCCTCTAAGTTATGGTTGAAAGACTTGAAGCGACGAAATATATCGTCAAGCAAGAAGGTTTAGGCTGCGACTAAGTGGGTCGCTTCGTCAAAGCAAGCAGTAAATATTTAATAATTTTATTTTAATTTTCTTTTTTAAATTTTTAATATTTTAATTAAATTTTTTTTTCAATTTAATTTTTTAATTAATTAATATAATGAATTAATTGGTATTTAAAAGACAATAAAAATAGAATAAACAATGTAGAAAACAAATTAGATTATATAAAACAAACAAAATGCAGCATAAAAATGTTCAATAATAAAATAAATTAGAATCCTAAAACGAAGTGGCTAGTGAGATGCCGGCAAGAAATATGGTGAGGGGAGGGGGCTGGGAAACGGATGATGGCATATTCAATGTAATGCCTAATAACCGGAGGGCGTGTAAGATTTGGCTCATCCGCTTTCCCGAGACACGATATGGCTTTCCTAAGACGCGCAGCTGCCGCTCACGTGCCTGAACTTCCTCCTTCGACGAGGTGACCTCCCGAATTGTCGTTAGAAGATGACGCACCCATCTCATGGAGTCGCGTTTCCCCATCCCCCGCAGAAACCCTACCAAGCCTACGAACAAGGGTCCGGTCTAGTGTCTTCGTTAGTATATGAAGATCTGTGATCCTCAATTGGAGTGACGCCCTGATAGGGTCTCTGGGAAGTTGCGTATGCCACTCTTTTTTCTCGAGAAGAGCATTGCCCTTCTCCACCATAGTGGCCCTGTAATAAGAAAAATAAATATTATTGTTTATAATAATTATAAAAGGAACAAAAGTAATGTAATTAGAGAAACTTACATGGAGCTTCGAGCCGTCTCTCATCACCGGTATGCATAAACTTTCTCAACATGTCAATCTCCGGAAACTTTGCACCTTCCTAAAAAAATAATAAAAGAAAGTTAAATTTAAATTATAAATATTAAATTATATTAAAAATAAAAATATGTAAAGTAGTTTTACTTCCCTCATCACTTCGCCACTCATAGGAGAAGGGCTTCGTAACCGGAGTGGTGTAGAAGTTTCTTTTGACCTATTTATCGAATTGGCTTGAGAAATGTTTCGTTGAACCCAAAATTTGTTGGTGCATATATTAATTGTTGAGTAAAATTATAAAATAAATTTGTAAACTTACCAAAAATTAGGTCTCGAAAAGTGGTTACATGAATCCACTCCCAATCCCAGGCCGCTCCAAAGAACTCCCCTTAGGGCATCCCCTAAGCAATGCGCCTCCGCTGGTCCGATACGACTTGAAATGGTCATGGAGGTCGCTATTCCACTCTTGTACCAACTGTAAGAGTCCATCTATGTACGCTCGGTCTCCTGCCAAAGCATCAACGCTCCGTAGTATTAAAGTTGATTTGCAAATATGAAACAATATTATTAAAATAAGCACAAAATATTAGACTCTAATTATGAAAAGTAGTGAGAAAGCATGGAATACACTTCAACGACACCATGCCACATCGCAAACTCGCTTGATCTGCTGTTGGGACCGATGTCCATGTGTCCTATCTCATAGGGCAATGGGCACGTAAGACGCATCTATCTCATGGACTGGGTGTCGTTAAGCAATGATTGTAGGTTAAGTCCGGTGTTCAAGATAGGTGTGACAGACGCATCTTTCAGAAGTCGCATGTGTGTGTGGATTCGCCGGGCGCTGCACTCGCCTGTCCGCAAGAGCCCCGGCCTTTTTCTTCCCCTCGCCAAAACAAAGAATAAATTCATGGTTAAAAACGCGTACTAAAAATTCTACGTAAAATCTCGGCGTAACCTCTCCTAAAAGTCTAACATTTCCCATAACCTACAAACAATAAATCTAACATCATGTAGCAAACAATAAATTTGCACAATTCCAACATATCCACATCCACAATAATATATTTCAAAACAAATTTGACAATTAATCGTACTCAAAATGTTGGAACATGCAATCAAAAAAATTTGAAGATGGTAGTAAACAATCGAACAAAAATGTAAAAGATTGGGGGTAAGTGGGTATATTACTCCGTCTCGCGAGCCTCGCCGTCAACCGTGGAACTTTCAAGTGCCCTCGAGAGGCATGGTCCTCTGGACGATGTTGTTGGTGAGCCCGACAAGCACTCACTCAGGGATGCGTCACTGGCAAAGGGATAGACGACAGCGCCCTGAGACATCCGAGCGCCTGACGTGATGGAGCCAACTAGGGATTAGAGCGGCGGCGTGTAGAAATCAAACTCGACAAGACCGTAAATTGAGTCAGCTTACAAATTGTTAAATAAAAAGGACATATAAAGCAAACTCTTAATTTCCCTTTGTCACTTATTGAAATATATGAATAAAGAATGCTCGAGGTCATAAATTCTCGCTAAAAACAAAATTGAATTTAATCTCTCACATTTCATGTGTCTTCATAATTAGGTAAATTAACAAGATTTATCAAGTTAATGTAAAAAATACAAGGCAACAAGGAAGGCAATTCATGTGATGCAACAAAGAAATAAGGTATAGAATGAAAACTATTTAATAGAGGGGGAGTGTTACAAAATAAGAGACCCTTTATCCTCGCTGGGTTCCAATTGTGCCAACAATTGATTTATGCAACAACTCTAAATTTCAGACAATTAACTTGAGTCATTACTTGAGCCATTTTTAACAAACATCAATATGTAAATTTTCTTACAACCGTAGCAATCATTATGCTTTAGGCTTATGAACATGTAGAAGAGTCAAGGAGGTAGATTCTCAAATCTCTTTATTTCTATATGGTTCTCCCAAGTGCTCCCTTCCTAGTTGTGTGGCTCACTGCTAAGCCATCGTCAACATTTTATATTGTTTTTTTAATAGATAATAAAAACAAAAAATGAATAGTATAATATAAAATGTTGACGTGGCTTAACCGTGACCACACAAACAAGGGCACCTGGCGGGGCACCTTAGTGAATAAGCAAGCCCGCCTTCGAGTCCCGCGGGAACCTATGAAAAAGATTCAATGAGCCTAAATGTTCTACTCCTTTCATTTTTTATTCAACACAATTAAAATTGTGAAAAAAGCCCATGTGTAACACGTTAGTGTAACACTCGCCTTGTTACGTTTAAGCTTATATCTCGAACCGTCAAAACTTTGAATATGGGAAAGTGGCACACGTCAAGTGTGGTTTTACTCTTTTAATACGATTTACAAGGGTTGTAATAATAAAATAAAAAAAAATCAAAGAAAGCTTACTAATTTTGCAACACGTTGTGGTTTCCAACAAAGGGGGGACTGCTGGGTATTTCTCTCTCTCAGATTATCTAAATAAGAAATTCCTTTAGTCTTGAATTGTGTTTTTTCTTTTTCTTTTCATTACTTTAGGTCGACTGAATTTTACTAAGGCCGACCGTATTTCGCTTAATTCTCACAATTAAATTGGAAGATGCAGTAATAACTGTTCCATTGCTTGCTCTCCCTCTCTATTTTCGAATTTTCTTTTCACCAATCAATGTGTCTCTCAAGGCTCAAATCCTTTCGCCGACCTAATCTACCTTGACCCCTCATTCCCCGCTCGTCACACATCTCAAGCCGTGTCTTCCTTTTCTTTTCCAATTTTGAATCCTTCTGGCCGACTTTAATCAGTTCCTTTCGAATCCTTTGGTCATCTTCATCATCCAACAAAAGCATTGAAACATAGAATAGTAAAATATAATCCATTAACAATTCGTTACCTCAAAATGTCAAGCAACCATGTTCTTTCCGAACGACCCAAAATTCTCGAAAATTCCAAAAAATAAATAAATCCATTAGCTTACCCACACACCAATGGCTTTTGATCCACTATACATACGCATGTACATATATGAATATGAATGAATTTGCATTGTAGGAAGAAGCTTGGAGACAAATAAATAAATAAGTTAAAGATTTCTTTTAATTTCATTTTTCATTTTAAGTGCCCCTCCTTATACATTTAATCTATTCTCTCCCATCATGTTTCTATCAATTTTATATATCTCATATCTCTCATGTATTTCCCGTTGCCAAATTAGATTAACCGAAATCAACCCAATTATCCAAATTTAATTGTTCTCGTAAAGTGTACGTGTTCGTAGTACAGGATAGTAGGCAAGCACAAGACTGCTCCAACCGAGATTGGTATAATTCTAATCATCTAACCAATTCAAATTGCACTCGAATTGAAATTGAATAATGTTTGACAAGTTGAGATTCTAAACGTAAAGTAAAATAATATTAATAAATGATTGAGAAAGACGAATAACAAGAAACAAAATTATAAATCGCTTGGGAGAAACACTAGGGCGTCCGATTCACCATAACCAATCCAACCTAATTCTCAAAGAATTAATTATTTATGTGTATAATCATCCAAATTGATGGTCGAGTTCTCTAATTCATATAATATCCATGGCATCTGGACTACTACGCATATTTCTCTATGTGCAAGCAATCGTATGGCATCTAGATTGCTAAACAAATAAGAATTCATTAACGATTTGGGAACTAATTAAGAGACCGCATGAGACTTAGCAAGTGCATGGCATTTACATCAAAGATTTCATGGCATCATTTGCTAGAAGCCAGGAACCCGAATTAACAACATGGCATCTCGTGATACCCGCATCAAATACACTCAATCCAAAATCTAAGTGGTGGCCAATCACCAAGATTAAAAATCAAGCTCATATGCACAAAAGAAATGATACTCAAAATGAATGAAAATTCATAAATAACTAAACCGCAGGTTTTAAGAATTCATGGTTAGGCTACACCGTAGCCCTAGCAAAAAAGAAATTAGTGCCAAAACATAATCCCAACAAAACATTGAATCAGTTAATCAAATTAAGAAAAAGCTTCGCAGAAAAGCCCTAATCTTTCTTGCTCTCCCACACCTCTCGCGTTAGTCGAACTCGTCGCCTCTCCCTCATTGGTTGTCTCTTCTTTTTCTTTTCCCTCTTGTGCTTCCTCTTCTTTTCCGTAACCGATGAAACTTTAACGCCCATTTATTGATTGAAATAAAAGAGAGAAAACTATCGAAAGCTCTTGAATTCTTTGCTGGCCATTTTGTGCATTTATGCACCTCCATCGATTCCACTATTTGACAACACCTTCTTCATAATTTTTTGCTCAATTCATATCAAAGCAAATTTCATCTCCTCATTCGACTTCCACCATATATGAAATTAGCCAGTCCTCATACTGCAATCAACTCGGAACAAACAACCAAATATTCCAAAATGTTGCCCTTGTGACCCAATTGGACAGTGGAATTTGGAAAGTTGATTATCTCACCCTTCTTTTGATTATTCGCAAGTTTCTGGTTGAACTCTTTCTCCAGACCGTCGTAGTGCAGCTGTGCGTCGTGCTAACTCCTGGAAATTGGGAGAGACTAACCCAACCCTCTGTTTTCTTCTCTCGGTTCAAATGGGAGGATAAGAACAACTTGTGAAATTTGAAGGAGTCACGTGGGCATAACTCTTTTTATTCCAATAAGTAGCCTGCAAATAAATTAAAATAAAATTTATTTAAGCCACACATGTAAATTCTAATGGCCAATAGGTAAATGCTAATAATCTTTATACTTAAAACCAAAGACCCAAGCCACTCCAAATTAGACTAGATAACCTAATTATATTAAAACAAAGAATTCAACATGATTTTTTTACTTATTAGTCGAACTATAGAAACACAAAACCATGTAATTCCTTTCATTTAAATCCAAACCGGTCACAAGAAATGTGTAATTTTTGGGTCAAAATAGTAGTACAATTATGCGCTCATCATTCCCCCCCTCTATTTCTGTTAAAGCACAAAATGAAAGCTAAAAAACAAAAATGAAAAGAATTATAAAACGGGCCTTAGTTTTTAGCTTGCTTAAATGGAACAAGGACATTTCATAACATTTGATTTTCTATAGGGAAATGACAAAATTAGCATTTATATTTCTACAACTTCGCACTAATTAAGAAAGCCAACAAAGGTCAAACCACATGCATATCCCATACGATGTTGGAAACCTCTGCCTCTCCTCCCAAACCGTGCCAATTAAGAAAGCCAATTAGCATTATATTTCTACAATTTCGTGCTTAATAATTAAGGAAGGAGACCTCTCGTCTCTCTCACACACACATACTCGATGTAAAGGCACACACACACACACACACCTCCACAAATGCAAAAGAGACACAATAATACTTGCACACTCACAATTATGAATACACACACATCCATGGCCACAAGACACACACACATACTCATAGTGCGCACACAATATACTCTCCTCAAGGCAAGAACACACACACATTCACACACGTGAGCACATACATTCAGCTGCACGTACACACAACACACACATTCACATAGACACACAGACACATTCACACATTCATACACACACACACATTCACACGTACACACACACACACATTCATATGCATGCACACGCCACACACACACATAACGTCAAGACCCCACTGACACACACACATACATGCGCCGTACACACACACATCTCAGCGCCGCACACACACACACACACACACACATACTCACAAGCAGCACACATACTCATAGTGCACACACACACATACTCACAAATATTAATACACACACACACACACACACACACACACACACACATTCACACGCATGTCACGTACACACGTACACACACATACATACGTACACACACACAACTGTCACATTCACACACAAACACACACACACACATTCATAATCCCAAATTGTTCGAAGAAAATCCGGTAAAGTAACCAAAGAAAATTTTGAGCTAGCCTACACTTACTTTTGAAGATTTTATTGAGATTTTTAATATCTAATTTGAAAACCCAAAGAAACAATCCCAGCTCATTACAACAAAAAGATGGTAATTTGCTATACCCACCAAACAATCTCAAAATTAAGTACTAATCACATGATATTTGAAATGCAATGTCAAATAGATGCATGAGCTGCATTAAAGGTTTCGTAGCTTTACTCAAGGAAAGAGACGATGTCCGACGCAGTGGTAGTAAAGGGGAGCAAGCAAAAGTGTAGTTCACGATGCTTGGGGAAATGGTGAGGAAATTGAAGCACGGATGAGAGAAAGGGATGGAGTACTTGAGGTGACCGAAGTGTTGCAGAAATTGGAGAAGGATTAGGGGTCGGCTTCGTGAGAGAATTATGATCGTAGTGAGGAAGAAGAATGTACAAACCGTAAGAGACAAGCCACAAAGTTGAAAAATTAAACTCGAAGGTTTCTTTGCGCGACTTAATGTGATTCGTCGCTCAAAGCAAAAACTTTGTCGCGCTAGGGTCGTTTAAAATTTTGAAAACCAGCCCAATATGCAGGGCGGCTAGCCTCCAAATTTGGAGGAAATATTTTGTGTTTTGGGCTTACCTAATTTAGATTTTCATTGTCTAAAGACACTTCTGGGAGGCCATTTTGGTCAAAGTTAGCTGTCGCCTGAACCCAAGAAATTTGCCCTACACCGTCTTCTCTAAAAATGACTTATTTCCATGTTTATCGAAATAATTTTTGATGTAATTTATCTTGGAAGAAGAGGTCTACATATTCAACGGTTCAAATGTAAAGAAATAAATATCTATGTGTGCTTGCTGTAAATTACAAAAAGCAGACCGAGAATTTCCCGATGATGTTAAAAGTGGTTTCTATAAATTTTGTAACGTACTACACAAATTTGACTTAAATCAGAATTTGGGGACGTAATATAAAACGATCCGAACCGCTCATCTTATTGCATTTAGTAAAATATCAGCAGTTGCCAAACAAGAACCGGCATGAAAAAACAAATTACGGATATAATAATGGGAGCGTAAACGCAAATGTTAATCTCGACGGTTAAAAACAATATAGCCTTCATGGTTTCGAGTGTTTGATTTGAGATGACCTCTAACGAAAGTTGTAGACCTTCTCGCGTTATGCTACTTGTATATATTTTTTACAAATTTTTTTCCCCTTCTCAATTACTTATTATGAATTTTCCAATCGTAAGTTAATTTTCGTACGCATATTAATTTGTAAACACACATAGATACTTATTTCTTTAAAATTTGAACGTTGAATATGTAGACCTCTTCTTCAAGATCATTGTGTACAAAAATTATTTCTGTATCTCGTACATGAATAAGTCATTCTTTGTGCGTGAATATCAAAAGAAGAACGGTACGATAAATTTCTTAGGTTTAGGCGACAAACAAATTATTCGTCGCCCCAAGTGTCTTTGCGCGAGCCGAAAATAAAATAGAAGTTTGTCTTCCAAAACCTATAAAATATTTGCAAAATTTTAGGGCTGCAATAATTGAATATTATTATGTGCTTAAAATTTTTTTTTTAGAAGTTTGAGTTTCTGACGAATTTATGACTTTGCGCGACAAAATCGCAAAACAAATTTTCATGCGTAATGCTACGCCTTGTCGCCTAAGATGTATTTGTAATTTGTCTTACGTGCTTACAAAATACCATTATTGGTAAACGGAAGCACACCAATTTATGTTTCAATGTCTCTCGCTTAATAATTTGACAATGTTACAAGTTACATGTTTAATTTATAAGTTTCAATGTTTCTGAAATATTAAATTTCTCGACTTCCGAACTTACTAATCAAATACAATACACATCGTCAGTCAGTCACTTTCATCAAGTTTTCATTGGTAGTTCGATTCGCTACTTGCATATGATTCCTCATCATCACTATCCTTGGTCCGTAAGGGGGTCATGTGGATTGTAGCGTCTCGCATCACCGATGTCAATTGTAATGGAATCAATCGATATTTCAATTTTAGTGCATTCCAGCTACCAAGCGATTCTTGGATTAAGTCGGTATCCATAGGTGTTTCCATACCAAAATCTATCGAAGATGAAAGCCGTTGGTCAAAGCACGGTCGCCTTCATTATTATGTCCTGTACGTGAATATCATATATGTTTCTACATGAATTTTTTTGAACAACTTTCCAACCATTCCTGTGCCTTCGGTCATTAAGATAGAAGATTGTTTCGCCATAGTTGCCAAAATGTAAGTGGTCTTCATCGTACCAACGTGTGTTAGCATTCACCGCTACTAACCCTTCATCATCCCGTTTAATACTCGTTCCCCGCTTGGATTTGTATCAAAACTAATGACACTTAAACAAAATCACTTGACATCGATCTGTAAAGCACTTGTGGCCAACACTTGTTAAGTTCCACATAAAAACTCAATATCTCCAAGACTGCCGCCACCACTTGGCAGTGACGAAGGCTAGATCTCCCACTATTTTGAGTTAAATAACCTTGTCATCACGCTAAGCATCCACAAACTTAACATCGTTGACATGACACCCCCGCAGTACACCAAGCCGCGAAACGGTATGATGGTTACCTCTCTTCCTTCGGCCAACACCTAGTTCATTACACAAATTTGTATACTTTTTAGTTCAATAACATATGAAGATAATGAAGAAAAACCTAAAATGTGATGATTGGGAAAAAGCGTACAAACTTATAGCATGTTCTGCAAGTAAGCAAACCAATGAGGAAACAATGCACGGCGTCTTCTGCATGTAAATGTGAAGGATATGTAAATGTGAAGGGATTTGCCTCTTGGTGAAACGCCAAACAAAGCCATGCAATTTGTGCAAAAACAGAAAGTTTTTCTTTCCTAACACCAATTATCGTAAGGTTGCGTTGAGGACGATTGAAAGCCGTTCCAACATTAGTTAGATACATTGCGCAAAAGTAAGTAAGCGACTCATACAAGCATCCTCGCTCCACAATGGATTCTTCCGGCTTTGCCCCTCGTTGAGCACAAATTTTTTAAACTCCCCAAAAAAGCCTCGCAAAATCGAAAAGCGATGGTTGTAATTATTAAACATCTATAAAATGATGAAGAATCATACAAAGGCCATGGGTCGCATGTGCTACCTTTCTATTGGATACATCTATCGATAGTTAACCTGGTCTACCAAGAATGCCCTCATCCAAATGTATCATCACGTGAATCATACCGGTAAAAAAATTTGCTTTAAAAAATATGCTCGAACTTGCAAAGGATGTGTACAAAGGTCATGTCCGCACTTACATCATCCGACACACGCAACGACCTTGCGTCAACTATGCGAAAATATGTACAACTTCACTATCGGGTTCACCACACGTAAGGCAATGTGCTTCAATACCAACCGGGAGAAGGCGTTGGATTAGCACATGACAATCATGGCTTCCCTTAATTCAAAATCGATTTTTTGTGTCCACGTTCACGCAACGCGAGATATTTGAAACATACCCATCTCAGAAATTGCAGCGAAGAAAGAAACTTGAAAAATTGTTTCTTCCTCCTAAGCCATAGTGAAAAACTGATGACCCTTTCCTCAGTACACCACCGACTTTCTTCATCCACAAGGATCGCCTTATGCCCATTCTTTCCAAATCTAGCCGAGCTTTTATCTTGTCCTTTGATTTTTCTCCCCTCAATGTTCAGAATTCTCCCCACCAATGTAACAACACACATTCTTCTCAATATGCATCACATCGAGGTTGTGTCTAAGCTAACTTGACCACAAGAGACAGAGTTCAAACAAAATACTCTTATGTGTTCGCCATGATGTGTACCCGGTAATGGGCCCGCAGAATACCTTGCTCAAATGGACAAAATTCTAAACCTGCTCAACTTCTCGCTAGAATGTCATCTCCCAACCATTCTCTAGGTCCGAGGCGGACCTTTGTGTTGCCATCGAAAGATGCATCATTCGTACGCCACTCGTGATCCCAGACGACAATCACCCATCATCCCCTTCAAGGTACAACCGCATGTTACGTCCTCGCAGACCGGGCATGCCATATAACCCCTTCGTACCGAACCGTAAATCATTGCATAAGCGTGAAAATCATGTATCGTCCACATCATCGGCTACGTTAGTGAAATAATCTTCCCCAAAGGATCCCATCAAATGTACGCACACCGTTTTCCCATAAATTCTTTTAATTCATCAACCAACAAACCTCGCAAATAACAGAGACATCGATGGACTTCCTGGATCTTCTCTGGTGATTAATAAACTCATCATCGTAAATTCCTATTTCCTCATGCACTTCCAAGGAGGCAAATTATAAGGAACTACTTCCATTAACGGGTCAAGTGTTGTGGGTTTGGTTCGTAACTTCCGAACGGATTAAATCCGTCTCTGCACAGCCAAGTCCTAGTCCGACATTGGGTGAGAGTTTACGCAAATTTAGGGTACATCCGATTTAATCCTAGTCCGCAAGATGCATCATAACATCATCATTAACCCGTTCTTCCTTATGCCACATATCATGTCGGTTGCAAAGGTGGTAATGCCGACATGTACAAGCGCCGGCAATCTAGCGTTAATGGAAGATAACGCACACTTTTGTGGAATCTTCTGGGCTGCTCTATTTTTAAGTGTGATTTTATATCTCGGCTCATTACAAACAGAAAGCATTTATCCAACTTTTTGTTTTCATTATAGAACAATATACAATTATTTACATATGTATGAATTTTTTCATACTCTAAGCCTGTAATCGTTCCAACACCTTCTAGCCACTTTTACAATCTTTAGGCAAACAATTGTCCTTTGAAACATCCTATTCAAAATACCCATAAAGTAATCATAACACCGGTTTGACATACGGAACTTCTTACTTCCTTGCCTTACATCAACTCCACAATCACCGTAAGAACCGAAAAGTCTTCTCAACCAGGGTGCATAATTCTTGCTTGGCATTTTTCAATAGCCTTTCATACTTATCGAATTCTTCTTGTGTATGGTGGGAGTGCACGTCACATCCCCCACTTCCTCATTGTCATTTCTCGAGGCGTATGGATAACACTCATTTACAATACCCATGACTTGGTCATTACCGTATAAACTTCCTTCAACAGTCTCCGCTCATGAATCTGCACGAAGATGAAGCATGATGTACGGTTCCCCTATGATAATTCCATCTCGTATAGGTCTCGGGTCATCCCATTTTCTACCAAATGATCATCGAACACATCGTTTTCTCATATATGATTATATTGGTCAGCATGCATATATAAATATCAATATATAATATAATAATCAATGATATATATCATAACGTATTAATGGACATACTTATATCGCTGAATCCCTGCTGTGTCTCATTGCTAAGTCAATAAAACAAATTATCCACCCCTTCCAAATATTCATCAAGACATCTCTACTGGATTTCAGTGATTCACTCGGTCTCCGTCCATTTTTCCCTCGTTACTACATTAAAGAGAAAGAGAGGAGCATTAGAACAACTTCAACTCATGCGCTCGTCACCTTATGCCTCCAAAGTAAAGGCCCTATCTCTATTCGGAGTCCACATTTGTGTCTCGTAAAGCCATTTAACTACCAAGACTAGTTTCCTCGACGTGGGGAGGGCTCTTTGGCAAAGATCTCTATTAGCTTCCAAGTGCATGACATAGATATCAAATACCTACTATGCACTCGAAGAACGTAAGAAGATGTTACCAAAAAACCCACAATCGAAAACCTAATCCATGAACCGCAAACTACGACACACACACAAATGTGCACTCCCAAACTGTCCAAAAAATGTATAATTAAAAATCAATTGATCGTTAGCCACGCTTTTGCATCCATGAGCTACAAATCCAATTAATTCTAAAACGTGGAAACTAAGTTTTTGTTAAAAAGTGCATACGAAGTATTAACTTCGTACGCACAACACAAAAATACACTAAATTCATACAAAGTTAATTACTATTAACTTCGCACGCATAATTAATAAAATAAATTTGTACAAAGTTAATTACTATTAACTTCGCGCACGTAGAACGCAACATAAAGTCATTCAACATATACAAATTATTTGCATACAAAACCATATAAAATAAATTACGTCAACAACATAAAATGATCAAGAAAATACCTTCAAATTGGTGCTCCAACAACAATCCTATGCAACAAACCTATACAAAAATTAATTAATTTAAGTAATTTAATTAAAAAATATTAAAATAATATTAAAATAAAAATCACCGTTTAACGACACCGTGGTGTGGAGGAGGGAGATGGTGGTGGCAGTGGTGGAGGAAATGGAAGCTAGCTTGGGGGAGAGAGAGAGAGAGAGCTAGAGGGAGAGAGAGTGAGATGGGAATTAAGAGGGACAGATGAGTGAGATAGGGAGAGAAAGATGGAGATGAGTGAGATAGAGAGAGAGATTTGGAGGAGAGATCCGAGAGGGACATTGAGAGGGCAATTCTGCGCTTTTTCTCGAAAAACCGCCTCTCTCGGGTCCAAGGAAGGATTAAATCTCGCTTGATTTTGCGCGACGAACATATTCGTCTCGCCTAAAGTCACCACCTTGAGCGACGAACCATTTGGCTCCAAGTAAGAAATTTTAGGTGACGAATTTTTTTGTCACGCACAAGTTTGGCGCCAAATTCTCCTTTTGTCGCCACTTTTTCCATCTTTTGCGCGACGACTGTATTTATTCGTCACCCATTTTCATTTTTAAGTGATTTAATAAGGCTTTCGTCTTCTAAATGTTTTGACACTTTAGGCAACTAAACAAAAGATTTTCACACCCAAAGTCCTCTCATGCCCGACAAAAACTGCTCTTTTTCCTAAAGTTTCTGGGAATGCAAAGTTTTGCTTTTCTATTAACAGTGTGTGGTGTTATCCACACATTCATTTTTACCTTCTCACACCGATGTTAATTTCTATTCTTTGATCCTCTTCAATTCATTCGATCTCGACAAACAAAAATTGAAAGGTGTGTGAAAGGTAAAAGTAGTGTGGATGGCACCACCCTTATTATATCATATAAAGAAAACATGAGACACTGATTTGGGAGATAATTAGAGAAATTGGCAAAATACTCACTATTTGCCTTCTAAATATAAAACACCGACTTTGGAAATTCAATCAAACATACTCATTTTAGCATGTAATCACAAATTTGCCCTTATTAGAGGGACACTCTGGTCAATTTAATGAAGCTATAACAAAGATCGCGAATGTAACAACAATTTGATGCCATAATGACAATGTCAATGAATAATAAAACAAATCAGTCATACAAATTTCATGGCGGTTTTGTTACAATGTCGTTGGATTGTTAGATTATCGATCGCTGTATTATTTCATGTTAATTAATATCCTTAGGTTTTGTTAAAAATTGGTTTTAAAAGAGCCTTATTACTTTCCTTTTCAATTCTCACTCAAGTCGTGCACTTAGGATATTTTTTTATTTATGATAAATCGACTTTCGCAGGCGTTTTTCGCAAGGCCAAGCCAATTGGAGAACAAAGCTAAGAGGTTGGAAGATCATTGTATCCAAATTTTTGAATTTTCATGGAGCCAAACATTCCATCTTTACACCAATCTCACAAAAGCTACATTCTTCTGTCGAATCGCACAACCGTGGGAGAATGACAATTTGCACCTTTCGATTTTTCCTTCCTAGTGATGTGTGATATATTTTTGGAGTTAAGACAGAGAGCTGGGAAGCAAGCTTCATTTTTTTACAGAATTTTTCAGAAGGTGGAACAACCCCAAATCTGGCGTGCAAAGCGTATGACATATGTTTCACAAGCTGAATGATTCTTTCCTAGTTTGTGTCATTTAATTGTTTAGGAATTAGTTTTGTTTTAGGAGAGTTTTTACCAGACATTTTAGGAGTTTTCTAATATAAATAAGGCGTCCTAAGCTCTCTACATACCATGTACCATCATCTACCATACCCATTCACGCCACCCCGAAGTAGAGCTTAGGTGTGCCTTGCTATGGGATTTCGGCTCTATCTTTCCCTTTATTTTTATTTTTTATGTAACTAAGTTATTTTCTTAGAGTTTATGATGAAGAAATGACATGAATATTTGCGAAGTACTTTGTTAATTACTATTTGATTATATGTCATGTTAAATTCTTAATCTTTGTGCGTATTTTATTATAGATTCAAATTTCTAATGACTCCATCAACCTAAGGAATTATACATCTAGATACTTAATTAAATTTAAGAGGATGACCAATCACTAGGTATATTGGAACTAAGATTAGGAAGAGTAGATAAACTAATGAGGATGATCAATATCAAGCTAGTCCTCCTTGGTTGACATGATTCCTCTATGCTTAATGAGTTTCTATGCATTAATTGTATGCCGGACCAAGGATATAATTTCTCATTGTCAAGATATACGAGTTGATGCCTCGACCACGGATTGATTCATACCTTAGAAAGAACAACCTTTGACATTGGTATGACAATTGATAGTAGCTGGTTCTATGAAAAAGGAAATAGGATTGTTGTTGCAGGATTCATAACCTTAGGCTACATTGTCTCTCAATTTTCCTCTCGTTGTGTGTTTATATAAGTTATTCATCTTTTATTTTTCTTGTTAATTTTAGTCTACATCAATCTTTTGATTCAATCTATCATTTGTTTGTTATATTAAGTCTAGTGTGATTAATCGGTTAAATTGGTATTAAAGCAATCCATGGGATCGACCTCGTATTTGCATATCTTTACTACAATTGATATGTTTGCGTAGTTTAATTTGGTATAAATAAATCTATTATCTAGGCTAGTTTAAAGCACACGTATCGTTATAGTGTCATTGTGGCATCAAAGAGAATATTGTTGTTTAAGTGCTGTTATGACGTCATTATATTGAACCGGGTGTTCTTGGACTGGATATATTTAAAATGGTAATATAGTAGAAGTACAAGGAAAAGGAAAAAATGAGTATGTTTGATTGAATTTGAAAAAGTGAGTGTTTTTTTATTTAAGAAGACAAATAGTGAGTACTTTTGCCAATTTCTTTAGAAATTGACTTAACTTTTCGTAGAATTGATCACATGTAGGTGAGGGCATCCAAGTTCCAAGCAGATGGATGCAAGTATTATTTTGCAAGAATGTTTTTACCACCTAAATATATCTGGCTACAATTTTTGTATCACATGATGTGACAATCAAGGTAGATAGCCACTCAATTAAAAACCGCCGCATCAATTAAAAAGAACATTTGTAGCATAAAAGTGGTAAACATAGCATTATTGGTCATATTAATATTATTTATGCCCAATTGCGGGTGTGAACATATCTATGGGGTTCCAATCAGAAAAAATATGAAACATATGGGAGACATTTACATTGATATCGTTGAGTGAGTAGCTGCATGCATAACATGCATACCATGTGTGGCGCCTTCCAATTCTTTCTAAAGATTTAATCGTGCATGAATTAGATTACATCCATATGGAAAGTGCTGCTGTTTAATATTATATACAAGGCACACTGCCCACATGCATCGCAGGCATATTTGTGTGTATATGCTGATTACAGCAATTAGCAGGAAGAGAAATAAAAATGAGAGAAAAGTGTAGGGTTTTCCTTGTTCTTCTTCTTCTTTTGTTACATTGGCGTGAATCAAATTTTGTGACCTATCATGTTCAAGCCTATTAGCGCGCTTCTTCACCTTTTTTAGGTTTTCAATGGATACTGCTAAAAGAAAAAAATTGTTTATTCAGATAAGTGCATAATAGTTCTCCTAAAAATATAGTTGATAGTCTTAAACACTACACTGGCATCCATACAAGCTATAACTCTGGAATGGCACATAATTTCCCACCAACACATGGATGACTGTGAACTAACAGAGTGTGGGAAGTTATAAGGAAAATACGAAAAAAAAAAAAAAATAGTGAAAGGCAAAGTTACGATCGGGTAAAAGTAGAGTTCTATATGATTGCCATATAACATGAGAGGGAATCTATGTAGGCATCGACCAAATTAAAAATTGAAAACACTCTAAAGGCAAAGCTTCGTGACTATCTTTCTGTCTATTAATAGTGTACATATGTGTGTGTTTACTCTAACAGCTCGTATATATGGATGAAATAATTTAAGAGAATGTACTTGAATTCTCACAATAAGGTAACGTTTGGTGCAAACTTGCAAGAACCATAAAAACGTACGGTAGAACGTTTTTCTTTTTCTTTTTCTGCTTAGCAACAACATGTTTAATTAGATGATCATCACACCTAATTCGTTATTTAATTACATATTCCTAGATACAACACAATGTTTTTGTAACTTAAAATATTTTTTATAGTGATTTGGAATCCATTTAATTATTTTCTCTTATTTACGAGTCAATATATAACGACAAAAAAAAAAAAACAAATAACAAAAACTTCCCACATTTTCCCCGTTTGTTTTGTGGCGAATCGAAACATAATCATTGAAGGAAACAAAAGATCGAGGACAACTGGTCCTCCCTCCATCCAGCAAATTTAACAGTATAGGAAGCGGTAGTGGAAAACGTGGTATAAGGCATAGTAACCAATAGTATTTTGTTTTAAGTTTCACATGTTTTCATTTCTCCATGCCTGTACATATATACATATAAAAACGCCAACATTTTGTAGAGATCTCAACATTTTGTAGCTACCAAAATAAGAAAAGAAACAAGAGTTCTTTAGCTAAATCCTCTCTAAGTGCAGTGATGGAAGCCAATATTGGCCTTTTCTCGTTGTTCTTGCTAGTCACCTTCGTACATTTCTTAATCAAACGTTTTTGGCATCAAAGCGATAGTAAAGACAACAAAGTGCTCAAGCAACACTACCCACTTCCTCCCACTCCCAAATGCCTAAAACCTTGGCCTATTGTCGGAAACCTCCCCCAACTGCTCGCGAACAAGCCCACATTCCGGTGGATACACAAGATGATGGACGAAATGAATACCGAAATTGCATGCATCCGTCTTGGAAACACGAATGTCATTCCCATCACATGCCCTCAACTCAGCTGCGAAATCTTGAAGAAGCAAGACGCAATTTTTGCTTCGCGGCCGCTTAGCATTTCTACTTTCCTCATTACTAAAGGGTACATGACTACGGTTATGGTGCCCTTCGGCGAACAATGGAAGAAAATGAGGAAGGTGATCACAAGCGAATTGCTTTCTCCAATGAGGCACAAGTGGCTCACCGACAAAAGGGTTGAAGAGGCCGATCACATTGTTAAGTATGTGTACAACCAGTGCAAGAATAATGAAGGTGGCATTGTGAATTTGAGACTTGCTACTCAACATTATTGTGCAAATGTGATTAAGAAAATGGTTCTCAACAAGAGGTACTTCGGGGAGGAAATGGAGGATGGCGGGCCTGGTTTGGAGGAACAAAAGTATTTAGAAAATGTATTTACAATGCTTAACTACATCTATTCATTTTCTGCATCCGATTACATCCCATGCTTGAGAGGGCTTGACTTGGATGGCCATGAGAAGATTATCAAGGATGCCATAAGAGATACAAGAAAATATCAAGATCCCTTAATTGAAGAGAGGGTTCGTGAACATCAGAAACTTGGCAATAACAAGGAGGCACAAGACTTGCTTGACATTCTTATCTCTCTAAAAGATAAGAATGGCGAACCCTTACTGTCTCTGGAAGAAATCAAAGCTCAAGTCAATGTAAGTCTCTCTCACTTATTATATATATTTTCATATGTATTACGTGCATGCTCTTATAATTAGGCGTAAATGCATGTATAGATAAATATTCCTAAGAATTGAAGTAAATAAATCTCAAATGCGTCAATAACCGTTGACAACTGTCAATAAGCAGAAAAATAGTTGTGCAATATACTAATAGTGTAATAAGTGTTGTTACTAATTTACATGTAATCTCAAGTGCATCAATAAACTGTTTCATAAAATAATCTCTTTTTTTTTCTCTCCATACGACTAAACTGAAATGATATGCATCTTCTGCCAGTTTTTCTTAGTAAGTACCAATTAATGATCAAGAAATTAACATGTATATTTGTTGTGTGGATGCAGGAGCTCATAATGGCAGCAGTGGACAATCCTTCAAATGCTGCTGAATGGGCAATTGCAGAGATGATAAATCAACCCGAACTCTTTGAGAAAGCAACAAAAGAACTTGATGCTGTGGTTGGAAAGAACAGACAAGTTCAAGAGTCGGATTTGTCACAGCTCAACTTTGTAAAGGCCTGTGCCAGAGAAGCCTTACGCCTCCACCCCGTGGCACCATTCAACGTCCCCCACGTGTCCATGGCCGACACGACCGTTGGAGATTACTTCATCCCCAAGGGTAGCCACGTGATTCTCAGCCGAATCGGGCTCGGACGCAACCCTAAAGTATGGGACGAGCCTCTGAAGTTCAAGCCCGAACGGCACATCAAGGACGACGGGTCTGGGGTGGTGCTCACCGAGTCGGAGTTGCGGTTCATTTCGTTCAGCACGGGAATGCGGGGCTGCGTAGCGAGTGGACTGGGCACTGCCATGACCGTCATGCTGTTTGCTAGGCTTCTTCATGGGTTTACTTGGCACGTGCCACCTACTGAGTCAATCATTGAGCTCACCGAGTCACAGAGCGACCTCTTACTCGCTAAGCCACTTCTTGCGTACGCAAAGCCGCGTTTGGCAGCTCACGTGTACAATACCGGAAATTGAACAATTTGGACGAGTAATATTGGCTCAAGAAAATCAAATCGGTCTCCGTTTGGAATGGTAGATTTGATCGGACCTAATGTTTGATATGTAAAAAATAATCAAATTATGTAATCCATTTTTTAAAGATATTGTGGTCCTCTCTCTCTTTCCTGATTTAGCATTTAGGTCTATATACTTAACGCATAAATTACGGTCCTTTCATTCTCTTTCTCTTTGTCTCTCTTTTATCATTTAATATTTTTCATATAACAATATATTTATACTAAAAAATAAAAAATAAATTTGTATCAAACTCAATTGTCATTCGAAGATTATATTGGTTTAAAATTTAGGGTTTTAACCAACAAGGTTATTAAGTAAATCACATATCAGTCTCTAACCAACAAGTACAACACTAAAGGCAAACAACATCAAAATTAAGTGCACACAAGATTTTAATGTAGAAAAACACCATATTTGGATAGAAAATATCATGAGACCTAATCCAGCAACAAAAAATTCAGTATGAAAAGTAACTTCACAAGATTGATCCTTTGGACTGTAAAGCTAAAATAACACAACCTTAGCCACACTAGGACACCTTCAAGACTCTTCTAAAACTTTCACAACCTCATTTTTGCAACGTCGTCGTTTAGTTATGGCAATCTTTGTCTGCGATTATTCTCCATAAAATTTTCTACCATGCATTAATCTCATCAAGATATAAATTATCATCAAATCTTAGAAAAAAATCTTAAACAAAGGAACATATTAATTAAGAACATGATATGCACAATGAACTCGCCCAAAAAACTGTTGATAAAATACAAAATTTTCTCTATAGCATACGTGTGAGTTCTTACCTTAGTTGGATTCAATATATATATGTTTATAATGTTATATGGCATGTAGAAGAATTGACAATAATGTTATTAGAAGATAACCCAAGGATAGAAAAACTGGTAAAAACGTGTGAAAAATCGAAATCAGGAAACTGAAGATTGAGTGCCAAACCGCACCACTTTGCTTGCGCCTAGTGTTTCAGGGTTGCAAAATTTTCCAGTTTAGAACCATTTATAAATCTATATATGAAAACATAGGTATGTAAAAAACATATTAACTAATTTAATACTAATTGAGTCTAACCACGTAGGTATGCATGCACGGTCTCTAAGTCTAACTTGGAATCTAATTTAGATTATAATTTAGTAACCTTATAACAACATTACGTCTGTTGGATTTTGAGCTTTGATCTTTACTTTGAGCTTTGGTACTTTACCTTCAGCACCCAGCATAACATCTAGACTCAACTTGCTTATACTATTCATTAAACACAAAAATTTAGGACTAAGAAAATGCCAATTACAATAATCAATACGTCGAAACACGAATGAAGTCTTACAAAACAAGAGGGAGATTTGAATATAATTCGGTCCAAAGTTTATTTAACAACCGAACTTGAGACTAAACAATCCATTGTTTAGTAGGCATCGTTGGCGTGTATGAATAGATCATATAACTCTCAAGAGTCAACTGTCGAAGATAAATTGAAAAGTAAGTACCAAGCTCCACCTAAAAAAATTTCTTTCCTTCTATTTGATTATGTTTATATTTATTAGTAGCCAGTTATGATTTCTGGGCGAGACCGACAACTTTGCTTATTTGCACGTGGGCTAATAAGAGGCTTTGTACAAAGGGTAAGGAACTGGCGTTTAAGAACAAGGCCCAATGTTTCAACTTCAAACAAAGAGCAAGGCCCAATGACCCTCAATGCATAAAGAAATCTCACAGCCCAATGGCGGCTATGATCATCTTCTAGGGCTCAGATCCTATTCGACACCGAGTCTCGCTTCTCTCTCTCTCGCTCACAAATCAAGCTCTGCGCGCTCTCTCTGTGTCTCTGCGCGACCATGCTTTCGGGGGACATTCCGCTAACCAGACTATACATTAGAACCTCAACGAGAAAATCAAAAAGAAGGTAACTCAATCTTTGCCCTATCTCTTCTTCCCTTTGTTTGGTTGCCGAGAAAATCACAAAAAGAAAATCAAAATGTTCAATCTTTATAATTCGTACTAATAAACTCACCATATTAATTTATAGTATGCAAAATTTAAGCTTTTTTTTTATTTATAATTTTGGGATTTTAGTTGGAGTTTAGGGTTTTAACTTAAATTGGTGAGTCTAAGAGAAGCAAGGGCATTTAATGAATTTGGTGGAAATTGGGATTAGAAATTGGTTGCAGATTGAATTGGATGCCAAATTTACTCAGGTTGAATTTGATTGATGAGATGTAAAAGGAGGGGTTTAGATTTAACCATTTGAATTACATGGATGGTATATTTAATTCTCGAGGATTTGACTCATTTAATCAAGTTTATTACTTCTAAAGTCTCATTAGATAATTTATATGAAGAATCAATTCAAGAATTTCATCTTCTGAATCCGCCAAACCAAATGCAACACTAGACAATTTGTGTTTGGCAAACGATTCATGCTTCACCGGGGTGCGCTTCATGGATCATAAAATTGAAAGCTGACGCTATATAGGCAAGAGAGTAATCACAATTTTCTTACCTATAATTGGTATTGACATCTTGCTTTGGTTTTTTGCATTCGAATTTTGAACTGTCTAGCATTAAAATATGTGTTGCTACTTTTAGGGATAAGAATTTGTTTATATTATCTTTGAATGTTAATAGTGGCATTCTTTTACTTTGCAAATTGAAAGAGGTCCCTCTATTGCTTATTCTCTCAATATGGAAAGATTTTGAATGTTGTTGCCTTGAAAGCACCCAGGCTTCGGGGGCAAGCATAGATTTGCATTTCTAAGAAGTGGCTTCTGCTAGTAATGCTGTGGAGATGCAAAACTTTCCGTTTTATGATAAACCATGGTGAGTCTAAATTTGAATGAGCCCAATTGGTATTTTATTGCATATATGTTGAATATTCAGATTCTTGAACCATATATAGATTTCAACCTAATCTATATTCTCCCATTACGTCTCAGACTCAAATTTTATATGTATATGTGTGTGTGTGTGTGTGTATGTGTCTTTGGACACTGGATGTTTTTATTTAAACTTTAGGCATCAAGACCATATCTGGCATGCTTAGCGCTTTCTTTGTGTTTTTGATTGGTTTATGGTGGAGGCATTGCATACATTGAAAGAGGGGAGCAACCACTACCTGGAAATTTGTTTTGAAGAAAATTCTATAATGGAATAATGATGTGGTCACTGCATATGTTACTACTCTGTTCTTTAGTTGCTTTGTTTTCTCCACGATGGTGTTTGATTAAATATTGTGATATTCACATCCACTAGAATTTTCTTATTGTAAAATGTTAATATGAGCACAATTTATTTGGTGTAAGCAGTTCAATATGCAAAAACAAAGTCAGATTGCATTGCTAGTAGAGAAGGAACCTTAGCTCAAAAGAAAGAAAAGGAAGCAGGAAGACAAGGTGACTGAAACTTTCATGCAAGTTATGAATAACCTTGAAGTTTGTATAGAATATTTCATGACTTTCGTTAAAATTCGTTATGATATGCATGAACCATCATTATAGCATAAGAATATAAAGATTACAATAGATAAAATGACTGCCTTTATATGTTCGAGGATCTTAGAACATTGTTTCCAATTGAACCATTAGGGCATAGGAACACATTGCTTCCACTTGAACCGCTAGAACCTTTTGGGCCAATATTGCATACTAATAGTAGAAAAACTAATATTATTTGATAGTTTGAGAGCCATTCTGAGTATTAGTACGGCCTTACTTTGTTTGGCCACATGTCTAGAAAATTTTGATAGAATGCATTTGACTCGTTTGGGTTTCTCTGGCCTGCTAGGTGCAGGAACATCACTGTATTATTTAAAGCAATCATTTTTCCCTTGACTTGGGAAATTAAGATAATATTTGATTAACCTTTTTTTTTTTTTTTATATATAGTAAGGTCTGTTTTAGGTTGGCTATATACAAGGTGGCTTCGATACAGAAAATCAACTTTTAGTTTTATTTAGAAAAAAAATGTTTGCTCAAGTCCGTTTGTTTAATATCATGTGAGTTATGTCTTGAAATAAATCTGTTGATTCAGCTGAAAGAAAGCGGCGCGAGGTGATGAGAAGGGCAACAATCTGCTACCGAAAATGGTGCAGCTGCTGAGAAAATGGAGGCAGAGCGGTAAGTGTTTACGATATGAGCACTGTTATGTGTGCAATGCTATTTGATCCACTTCCTTGTCAACTCAACGCTCTGAATGGTGGATTTATTTTAATTATCTGCGTATCATCAACAGGCCTGCGTCCGTCATGGTAACTCGAATGCACAGGAAGCAGCAGCTCCAAACAATATTCTGTTCATTGAGAATTTGCCCCACGAAACCACTAAGCGATATGCTGGAATTGCTCTTCAAACAGTTTGGGATTTAGGAAGTCCAGGATGATTGATGCAAAGCCAGGCATTGCCCTTTGCCAGTGAAATGAAGATGACATTCAGTCATCGATCGCCATACAGGCCCTTCAAGGCTTCAAAGTCACCCCTCAAAACGCCATTGCCATCACTTTTGCCAAGTAACTGAAAATTAGTGTTCCTATTTTCTGCAGTCGAGTGTTGTTTCGTTGCGGATATGTGATAATTGAATAGTTATTAATCTTACCGTACTCATGCTGATCCTCCAAGAAACTGAATGCAGAAGCGTTTTATCATATGTTTGGATTCATATGTAATCGGAGTATTGAACCTAAATACACGAGAACTGGGTTTTGTTGAGAAGCACACATCTTAAAGCTGAGAAGCATCATAATTCCACCAGTTTAACCACCAAGAACCATCTGATCTTGCTAAGATCCGGTTGTTACGCATGTGCCAGTGATTTTCCACTCAAGTGACCCACAGCATGCTTGTGTATGCGTGTGCGGTTTTGACCGTTGATCGAGTGTATCTCATACAGATCAATGGTTAGATTCCCACTCACGAGTCTTTGGTCGAGTGTGTCTCATACAGATCAATGGTCAGATTTCACTTTCACGAGTCTTTTTGGACCGTTGGATTGGTTGCATCACTCATAGGATCCATGAAATGTGTTTGGTATTAGTAACCTTGACATTGACATAACGATCTCTTTGATATTCTTTTCTACTTATAAGTAGGTTATCGTTCACTACTATGTGAATTTGATATTTAATTATGGTAGAGCATTAATACAGCGAATTATACTTAATTATAACTACCTTATTATGTGGGGTAGCTCAAATTTTCAATTCCGATAATAGAATATTGCTTATTATAATGTGCACCTGAACTTGTCCCCTCAGATATTTACTTCCCCAAATAAGAATGAATAGAATCGGAGGTCCCTTTTGCTCAGCTTATCTGCATCTATTATTAACAACCGAAGGGTCAACATTATCTTAATACCAATTATGCCCCAAACCTCCTTTTCTTGTAAAATTATTTTTAAAAAAAAAGTTTTAGCCTTCTCAAAAGCTGATTATATGCCTAAACAAATCATATTTCTAAACTATATAAAATGACAATTAATCCATGAAATCGTTATGTTGATTAAGAGATTCCTCAACATAATATGCTAGAATGTCACCAAAGTGTGGGGTGGGTTAGTTTTAGGTAATTTTTGGTATTATTGATATCTTACATATTCCGTTCAAAAGTTTATAATTTTTATTGAATCATATTCAGATTGCATAAATATGTTATTTGAATGATATTTTAATTAATTTAAATTATTAAAAAGAATATTCGAATTTAAGTGTATAAAAACACTTAACAAACTTGATTGCATTAGTGAATATGCCTAATTTTAACTATGCACTCAAAAGTCAAAATCAAAGGCAGTTTAAGGGCAAAGCTGGGATGACCAAACAACGCAGCGGCTGATTAGTACATAGTCAGCAAGGACAGTATCGTAATTTCATCGAATCTTTCTTCCTTCTCCGCCAAATCCACCGTTTTCTGTTAATTCTGTTAGTCACCTTCAAACTCTTCTAAACTCAGGCACTCACTTCCATGAAAAAGCTCAACTCACCGCCGCCATGAACAGCATTCGACATCTTCACCGAAGAGATCATCCATGCCGTCCTCAAACCACTAGACGAGCGACCCATTTGCCAAAGTCCTTCTCTCGTCTAGAAGTCCTTCGCTTCACCGAGCGAATCCACCGCAAATCCATCAGCCCCTCCATCCGACCTCCTCCACAGAGCCCTCCACCGCTACCCTTCGATTTCTCACCTCGACTTCTCCCGCTGTCCACGTGTTGAAGACCCATTACTGTTCTCGCTCTGCTGCCTGGAAGTCGACGCTCCGTTCGATCAATCTCTCGCGCTCCAGACACTTCACAGCCATTGGGCTGCGGCGGACTGGCGAGAACTGCTCGCGCCAAATTTGGAAATTGACTTGTCGGGCTGGCACCGAGTTGACTGACTCGGCGGCGGAGGCGGTGGCGGAGGCGAAGAACTTGGAGAGCTTGGTGTTTTCAAGCAAGGTGTAAATTAATTTCGGATATCGGGATTGGGTGTGTGGCTGTTGGGTGTGAAAGCTGAATTGCTATGTTTGAGGTGGTGCTTACGTATCACTGATCTGGGCGTTGGTTGATCAACTGTGAAATGCGAGCTTCGGAGTTTGGATCTCTTATTTTGCCGGTATTTCCATTCCTCTGGCTCTCTCTGTTTTTGACTTTTCAGCTATTTGCATTTGGTGTTTTCGATAAGTAATATTCTACTTTAAACTAATCTAGGAGTGGAAGAGATGTTTGAGCTCAGATGCATAGGTAGCTCGGATAGGAGAGCACATTTTCTATCACCTTGCACATTTATCATCATATGCTTTATGTGATATAAAGAAACAATACCCCATTACCTACAATATAGTTTTAATTTTAGGTCTCGTGATGTATTTTTCGCGTGCCTAAGTAAATTTATCTGTTTCTTCAGTGACTTTATTGTGTATATGATACTTCAAAGGGGTAAATTTTTCTTGGTGGGATTATTAGTCAAAGGTTGCTGGTAGTGAAAGGCAAACCGATTAACACCAAAAACCAACTGTAAATACTACTGTATTATTTGTTTGATGTGATTTGTTCACGTCGGAAGACATATTTGGCCAATAGCATGAACAAAGCTGGGTAGAGTGGAGTACATGTTCTGAACCTCTTTCTGATTTACATGCGGCACAAATGTACTTTGGTAGTTTATGGTTTCGCTTCTTTTGGTACATTTCGGATGTTTTTACCAACTCGAAAACAATGTATGTTTTTTACACAGATCACGAAAATTGTCTTCCGCCTATCCTTGAACTGCAGCATCTTGAAAAATTTGGTTTCTTGAAGGATGCCTTGGAATTGATGACGAAGGCCTTACGTACTTAAGCATGATTTGCAAGTCCCTCAAGGTACCATTTCCTTGCCGATGTTTTACAGAAGTTTAAGACACCTCTCTTTAGCAACATATGATGTTTTACGTAACAGATTAAGGGAATCACAAATTTCCGCCATGCCCATTTTCACAAACTTGACGGCAAATGTCTATATCATAAACAGTTTCTAATGTATCAAAAATTCAATTACAATTCATAAGAGCAGCATTCATTTTCTCAGTCATTTACACCGTAAATTTGCTCTTCATGAGTAGCAATTTGACAAAATGTCAGAATCAATGGATCATGTAGGTTGTCTTCTCTGACAAATGGTGCTGAACACCTGAAGCAGCTTGTCTTAACATATGGTCCTTCTGTGAGTCCTAGCAGAAATGCTGTATGTTAAACACCCTAGTAACGATTTCTATGCTTGAACCCTGCTCTGACATTTCTACTTGTGGTTTAGAGTCACCACTGACGTGGGGAAAATGCCTACTTAACTATACGGGTTGGGAAATCGATTAGACTAGATGGATGTTTGGTTACATGTTCTGGATAAGCCATTGGAAGTTGGTGTTCCTCACTGATAGAGCTGAGCCCAAGTAAGTGCTCAGGAGTGACAGATGAGTGTATCTCCTTTCTTGTGCAATCCCATAGAGAGTTGCTGAAATTAGACATCACCTGCTGCCGCAAAATATTATGACTCTATAGACTATAACAAGATCATGCCTCCCTCACTTCCCTCAGGATGGAATCGTGTAGCCATGTTTCTGAAGATGCTTTTTGTGCTGATTGGACAGCGTTGCCAATTCTTGGAGGGTGGATGTCCGCGGACGACAAAATAAACAATGAAGGTTTTATCCTGAATCTAACCTCTCTTAGTGTGTAATTGAACTAACTTTTTCTTTTAGGCATGTAATTTTCTATCTGTTCATAACCGACACCTTCTAATTTATTGAAGCAAAGTCTATCTCAAGATGTTCAACTTTTGTAGTCTAAAACTGGGATCTGCTTCAACATTACTGATGAAGGGCTTACCCATGTTGGAAGTGGCTGTCCAAGAAAAGCTTAAAGAGCTCGATTTGTACAGGTTAGTGGCTTTGGCAATTGGTATGTTACATTCCCTTCAGTCTTTTATATATATGTGACTTCTACATGTATGGACTGTTCTATCATTTGATGATTCAATGATCAATGGGTTTGGTTTGAACATGTTTTTAAGACGGGATCTGCGTATCACCTGTATTGGTTGGGGAAATTACATTTGTTGCGTAGTTTCTACTAAATAACTTTTCCATATGCTGCAAGTTTCTAAAACAATAACCTTTACTGGTGTTACTTCCTAAAACTAATGTAAGGCAATGATATTCTGATTTGGCATGTCAAGTTAGTAGCTCTCAAACACTAATGCCATGACGAAATTTATGGAACTGTCATAAGCTTTTTCCTCTGCTAGTAATCTTATTGGGAATTTTCATCTTTTCCCTTTAGGTCCACGGGAATAACTGACAAGGGCATTGCAAAAATTTCTTGCGGATGTCCTGCAATGGAGATGATTAACATTGCTTATAACGATAAAGTTACAGATTTTCATTAATATCATTGTCAGAGTGTTTGAGATTAAGGATACTTGAAATTCGAGGATGTCCCAGTGTCACAACAGTGGGTGTTTCAGCTATTGCAAGGGCATGCAGGGAACTTGAAGTTCCTAGACATAAAAAAGTGTGTTAACATCAATGATAACGGAATGCTTGCGCTTGGTCAATTTGCCAAAACCTCAGACGGAGTAGTTTCCCTTTTCACTTTGTGTCTGGAACGCATCAGAGTTGATGCAAAACTAAAACCAGGGATTCATTTCTTCATGTTGTAGATAAACTTGTCATATTGTTCAGTTACCGATGTTGGGCTCTTATCTCTTGCAAGCACCAACCGCCTACAGAACATTATTATTTTGCACTTGACAGGATTGACTCCGAATGGCCTTGCTGCCGCTCTATTGGCATGTGGAGGCCTAACAAAAGTAAAGCTTCACAAATCCTTGAAAGCATTGCTCCAAGAAATATATTTTTGAGCACATGGAAGGCCGTGGTTGTGTGTTTCACTGGAGGGACAAAGCATTCCAGGTACTGTAATTCTTTTTCCATTCTGGTGCAAGCTCCATCATTGTAATAAATCGAGTTTCATGAATTTCAGTTGTCGAAAAACAAAGTTTGCCTCCGCGTATAGTGTTTAGCGGGTAAGAACATGCTATAACATAAGAACAACAGACGCTAGTCGTAATTGTAGTAGAAACTGTTCTTAACAAGTTCTCTGCGTCAAATTCCTGACTTGCTTCTTCTTTGGCTAGTTAAGGATGATGGTTAAATGATATAGGTAGTGCAATCAGCTGAAGACATTGATGATAGAATGACCGTTGCTATATAATCGCAGTTAGTAGGCAGGATCTTTGATGTTTTACATGTAGGAGTGCATCAGAAAAATTGCTTTCAAATCACCTGGAAGGGATTTACTAGTGTTTTTATCTCTTGTTTCAGGTGGAAATAGATCCAAATGGATGGCAACTGCATGTTGGAAAGTCCCCCAAAGCGACGTAGATTGAAGACATGTACAGTGCTTATAACAGTCAATTCCCATTGTAGCATCTTCAATAGACTGATGCAAATTTGAGATGTTAAAAGTCATATTTATAACCCACTTTACATTTCCCGGACATGTAAATATGAGTTTTTCAGTGAAAGGGTGTAAATTTGAAGTTTAATTTATTTTTTCTCTCTCGATTGACGGAGCCTTATTTGAAGATGTAGTTCGTTTATAATTTTCATACTTTAATTGACAATGGTGTTTTTAAGTACTTTGATCTAGGAGTGTATTTTGCTCCTCCTAAAGTAAGGGTGATATAGCCCCCATTTGCTCATTCCCCTTTGATTGTCATTAATTAGTTTAAATTTTGAGATTAGGTAATGCTAAATCAGATTAAACTAAATTAATCTAAACAAATAAATGGGAGGTGGCTTGTCGCCTCACTTTTAGGGGTGAGCAAAAGAGATTACTCTTTGATCTAGGTCCAAAAATTTGAGTTATTGAATTTTTATCCTATTTTCTATTTTTCTACTTCAATTAAATTTCTTGATTTATGCATCTTTTCTTATATTTATAATATGAAGATTTCGCACTTTTCTGAAAATAGTTAAAAGAAAATTTATATGTTATATATATGTACCTACTCCATAGGTTGATAAATACATTTAACTTGTGATAGGGGTAGAATATACGAAAATAAATAAAACTTTATTATCTCATCCATGAAAATAGTACTTATAAAATGTTTAGGCTGATTTTCCATTGGTATCTAAACTAAACATATGGTATTTTAACTAAAAAATTTTCTTAGAATTGGTTTAAACTAAAAAAATCCTAAACTAAATTCATCAAGTCTTTTAAGTTAATTAGGTTATAAATTTATGTATTTACTAACAACCAAAGATTGAAAAGAAAAAAAAAGTAGATTCAAATATCACATCATTTATCTTCACCTGAAAAATCAAGATATAGAATTACTAGGGCGTTGTTTATCCATACCAAATTCCTCATGTCACCATATCTTAATTAACACATCATAACAATTTCATTAGATGCTCTGGCTAACGGCTACTCTTGGATCAATATGTTAAACATCACAACTTAAGCATGTCTCGAACGACTAGATTGTGGTAATATGAGTGTTTTTAGTTGTTTATGTGACTTCGAGTTTTTGGTTGTTCGAGGTAATAGAGCACAAGTATAATTTGTCACTCAATTATGGGCATGCTTTTTTTGACAGAAAACATATGGGCTTCTTTGACAAAAAAAAAAATTATATGGGCTTGAAAAATCATGAACTCGCCAAATTTAACACTGAATAAAGTCAACTACCTAGGGCCCAATATGAAAATTGACTCAACTATGACTTTTTTTATTTCCTTTACAAGACAAGCATAAAATAACTAGTAGCACAAACTTGTTAGCTTTTGTCACCAATTCTATATTTCTTATCTACTATTTATTTCAATTTTTGTAGCAAGTGGTGTCAAATATGTCGGTTTGGTCCGGCTCGACTCATTTTCGATTCACACGGCTTGGATCGTGCTTTGGCCACCAGGTTTGAATTTAAGAAGATTATTTAGTATAAATTGGGTATATTTTGTAGGATTGTGTTAAGATAGTGGGGAATAGGCTAGTCTTTGATAAACTCAATGCTATCACCAAAATAATTTGAGATAAAAACGGGTTGGTAATTAGGTTGTAAGTTATCGATAATTCTTAGTTTCTTCTCGGCCAATTCTTGATCCTCCACTCCCCCTTTTTTGAATCAAAACCTCACTCCTTTTCCAGACCACCCAGCTCACAAATCAACCAAATACCGGACCAAGTGAAACTCCCAAACCCAAATACCACCACCTAATGTAGGCCAGGTTAAACCCACCACCTCTCCCAGGTCGTCATCGTCCTCGGCTTTCTGGGTCGACTTGGTTGGGTGGTGGGTGGTGGGTGGTGGAACAGGTGTGTGAGTGGTGATGAAGATTAAATTGGATGGTGCGAGGTAAAAATAACCGGGGTGGAGGGGCGGATTGATGGTGCGGTTTGGCTATGGCATATCAATGGTGGTGGTGCAGTGCTACGACGGATCGGTGGTGGTGGAATTGATGCTACGGTGGGCCGGTTCAAAAGAATTTATCTTTGGTGGTGGATCCACACCCGCACTCATCCCTTCCCACTCGCATAGGCCCCGTCCGGCCTTTGCCATCTCCACTTCCCGCTTCCACGGCTACGAAGTCCGCCCAAATCAAACCTAGATTTCGAATTCCATATAAAAACACAAAGGCTTTCTAAATTGGGACAAATTCTTTGCACCCTCTCTTGAACCCTTCTTATTTTTATCGAGCCCTTTTCCATTCGGCACACGAGCGGCGCGAGATGTTCACCCAACTCGATTTGGTGTGGTGGCAGGAAAAATAGGGAAGCGGAGGAGGAGACAACGAGGACGATGCACGGCACCAACCGGTTACATGGGTCTCTTCTTGTTTTTTTTTTTAATATTTTCTTTAACCATTGGATGCATCGGCGGTTAAGATGGTGTTAATATTTGATGCTTGCAAGCATCCTTGCCAACTCAAGATAGTGATTCTCAAAGATTTCGTGCACTTTGCTCTATGCCATCGAATCAGGGGTTCGAATTTTTGTTTCAACTTTCCATATATGCCAAGATTTGAATAAGAATATATGAAAGAAATGTTGAGTTTTAGGGACATATAATTGGACTTTAATTAATTTGAAAAATTACATTTACATCTTAAAGGTTTGAGGTGATTTTCAAAATGGGCCACAAGGTTTCAATTTCTCACATTGCCTCGTAGGTTTGAAGTTGTATCGATTTACGGTTTTTTGTCTAATAAATTATATGAATTTTCATTAAATTGATGACATAGTGATTATGAAATCCCGTAACTAGGTTGGCATGTAAGCCACATTTGTACCATATACCTAAAAAACTTATCAATTTAATAGATAATTAGACATTCAAATATACAAAAGGTGTAAATTGATACAATTTTAAAGTCGCAGGGGCAATGTGAGAAAATTGAGAACCTCATAGCCCAATTTAAAAATCACCTCAAACCTTGAGAGTGTAAAAAATATTGTTAGCCCAAAATAAATTATGAATCCTATATGTGGGTGTGATATTGATACTTTCTATTATTGCATGCCAATTGAACAAACATTCCGGCATGAGAGCATCTCAAAGATGCTGTAAAACAATCAAAAATCTATTTAAATAGCCAAATCTATAAAGTGTATTTATTATAGCAAAATGTACGGTCACTCTTTAAATTTCTGAGCAACGGTTACGGTTAATATATTAAAAAATAGTAAAACTTAAGAGTGGACCTTTGAACAAGGAGAAAAAGGAGAAAGAGAAGGTGGATTTTAGAAAATGAGTAGGTGATAGATTAGTAATAAAACATGTGTCATTCACATTTGTTATATGTTATTAATCCAATGGTTGTAATGTATTCAGTACAGATAAGGAAGGCTATAAAAGCCTCTGCTGTTCGTTGTATTTCTAGTAATGAAGAAATAGTTTTCAATTACCCCCTCTCTCTCTCTCTCTCTCTAGATTCTCTCAATTGCTCTTAGATCTGTGAGTAAATGTTGAAGAATATTATCAGTAAGGTTGAGTTTGAATTGTCAATAATAAAATATTCAAAGTTTGTTAAATTTTAGAGTGTTGTTGGAGATTAAAAGTTAAACTAAGTAACTAAATAGTTTTGTTACTGTTCACTTTAGTTTAACAAAAATTTAGAGCTTCTCTTGGAATGCTATGGGGAGATTCAAACTACAATTGGAAGTCAAGATCTTTCCAATACATGACATACATTTCAGATGGAAAGTAGTATAGGATTTTAGTAGGGAACCCAAAACCAAAACATTATAGTTTGGAAAATTGAGGCCCACTTTGTTTTTGACACACACTTTTAACACATATTTTGACACGTTTTTGTGGGGGGCCAGCTATTTCCGTAATGTATTTTAACGATCCATTGTCTATCTTTTATGTGCTGCCTCCCGAAGATGCATTAATGCAAAATGTGGAAATCCGAAACCATATGACTCTTAGATTAAATTTAGTGTTTAGTTTGTAGAGCGTATTCGTCTATTTTCTTCACTACAAATGAATGTCTTAATCATTTTGGATTTGTCTAATTTTTGAAAGGATGATCTATGAATGGTGTATTAAAATATAGACGGTTCGGATCGTTAAAATACATTATAAACCTACAAAATAAATGTCAAAATGTGTATTAAACGCGTGTCTCGATATCCTAATTCACATTCAGCATATATATTGTGTACGCGTCCAAAAACGAGCGCTAGACGAATCTGGAAGCAAAGCCTTATTGTGACAACAAATCGATATCACTGCGTATTTGGGGCCTCATTAAATGAAAGCTAATTAGGTTAGCTAGGGTTCAGTTTTCGTTGCACTTTTCTTGCGTGTACATGCACGTCAATATGTCATCTGACCACGCATATATGCATTCATTCTATCTCCCAACTTCCCCGAATTGTTTCAATTTTTTTTTTTTTTTTATAACAGTATACTTCTGATATATATCATCATTGGGTGTGCTGAGAGGACTACACGTATATCAACAAAAAAGTGAAAAAAGAATATATAGATAGAAGAAAGATCATCAAATTATGAGAAATAGAAGCTAAGCAAAAGAAACATATACGCGAACTGCATGAAATATACCTAAACGCACTCGTATCATGCACTTTTTACACACTATAAGCTTGCAATGAATTTTAAATTAATTAAGTCAACTTGGTAAGAAATTATTTAGGTCATTTTATTGTGACTAGCTGTTTTTATTGTGACTAGCTGTTTATGTAAACGCATAATACAAGTAACGAGGAGAAACCTTTAGTATTCACTTCTTGATTAATCACAAGGTCTTGAGTAACTAACTATGTTTTCTTTTTGATACAAAGATAAATCCTCGTATTCTACTCCGCATACTCGAACAAGGTGCACATTAAAGAGGAAGGAAAACTCCAATTGCAAGAATACGTAAATGGGCAATTAATCATCAAAACAGTCGTATCTAGCTATTTTTTTTTTTCTTATTAAGAATATCAATTGATTGAAGAAAACATTAATCATTATTCACTTTTATTTTCCCCTCCAACGCGGGTGTTTGATAGAGTTTTAGAATTATGCGCTTGAGGAACAACCGAAGGTTTGAAGGGCAACTTAAGACCCTACCAATAAAGTTCCCTGCCAAGACTGCCACTAAAGGAAAGTTCTCACATCAACCACTTAACTTTATGGCTTTCGTATTTAAACCCATTTCGACTTCACACACATGCATGCACCTCTCTCTCTCTCTCTCTTTTCTCTCTCTCTCTCGACAATCTGTTTGGATACTATGCCTGCACAAGTGATGCCTGTAATTGAAGAACTTTCAAGAGATTCATGTCATTGGAAATAATAACGCTACTTCTCTCCGTCCACAAGGTTATCTTTTCTCACCTTTCTTTGTCTTTAAACTTTCTTATTCCCTCAAATGTTTGACAGCTAGATCTTCAAGTAATAATAGACATTGGCAATATTAGTCGATAGTGGCTTTAAATTTCTAGTAACCAAAGAAAAGTCAACTAAAAGGAGGATTTTGTTTGGGTGCTTAATTTGTTTGTACTGATCAATTTATTGTTATTATTTTATCTTGTACAGGTTGGAAGGAAAAGTAGCAATTGTCACAGGTGGTGCCGGAGAATTGGAGAGGCAACAACGAGACTCTTCGTGAGCATGGAGCCAAAGTAGTCATTGCAGATATTGACGATAAAAAGTGGTACTCTTTTAGCAAATGCCGAGTACCCTTCAGCAATCTATGTACATAGTGATGTAGGCTTGGAAGAAGACATTAAAAACTTGATCAACCAAACCATCTCTTCATACGGTCGACTAGACATTCTCTTCAACAATGCCGGGGTCCTTGGAAATCAATTTGGAAAACAAGAGCATTATCAGCTGGCGCCACGAATTCGACCATATTATGCGTCAATGTTAGAGAACTGCCTTGGGGATGAAGCAGCTGCAGCAAGAGTCATGGTGCCTAGAAGAGCCGGGTGCATAATCTCTACTGCTAGTGTAGGTGTCATGGCAGGGCTTGAAGCCTCATGCTTATACAGCCTCAAAGCATGCCATTGTAGGCCTAACAAAGAACGCAGCTTGTGAGGACTCCGGTCGATTTGGGATTCCGAGTTAATTGTATTTCTCCTTTTGGGGTGGCTACTTCTGCTAATCAATGCTTGGAGGGTTGTGGGGAAGATCTTGACGAATGCATGGATTTATTAGGATCATCAGCTTGTGGGAAGATGGTAGGAAAATAATAAGAGGAACTTGTGAGAGGCCTAGCCAATCTGAAGGGTGCAACTCTAAAGCTAGAGATATTGCTGAGGCTGTCTTTTCTTGCAAGTGATGGATCAAAGTATGTGAGTGGTCATAACCTTGTTGTGGATGGTGCTTACACTACCTCAAAGAATTCTGTGGGTTTGTAACCCAATCAAATAGAAATATGTTCAATTAATAAAATTTACAAGTAATGCTTGAAGCAAGCAATTAATCATTGTACTTGTAACCTGCGACGAATTTTAGGTAATGTTAAGCCATTTATAAGATGAATGACTTTTCCATAATTTATGCTATGTTTACCTCATTAAGACTTTCAATATCATGGCATGAGTTTTCTTTAATTTATGTTATTTTCCACTTTAGACTATTTTTTATCATTCGGTATCCTAAATAAGTTAATATGCAGTCTTACCATATAAAACGCTTGATTTTTTACAGTAAATATGACTTTATCGCTTTTATAAAAATAGATTTTCTATACCTAAAACCCACGACATAGTAATTTTCTCTAAATAATACCCATTAATTAGACTCCACATAAACAAAATCATTAATTAAGTTTGACATTACATAATGGGGTTATTTATTAGCACTTCAAAAATCTAAATGTGCACTCCAAATTTTCTATATTTTAAAAAAAAAAAAATTATTCTTATGAAAAGTGCACAATTAGATTTTTGCTGATCTGAAAATAATAGTTCACACATGTTTGTAATCTACGAATGTCTAAAATACCCCTAATTAAATTTCTCAATAATTAATGTCATGATATATATGGCCCCCGCCACAGAGCTCGAATATCCCGAATTGGACACCGGATTTCGAGGCATGCGACCATCACTCCGGAAGAGTGACGAGAGTCATGGCGTGGAGTAAGTAAGGAATTTGAAGAAAGTTGAAATTTAAAGAATAAGAATGCAGAAGTGTGCGTGGAGTGGGGTTGAACCACTTATTACAAGACTAAGTGTCTAGGAGCATGGAAAGTGCGGTAAAAGAAAATAATATTCTCATCCAGAAGGATGGATATAAGGAAACTCGTAGCAACTCTTCGCCACATTCTTGGAAGTGTGAGTCGGCATGTGCCACAAGTTTCAAATGCGCAAGCTTAGTCCACATGTTACGGAGGGCGCAAAAGCACAAGAAGGGTGAGTGGGCCAAAAGTAGTTTAGTAAAACTTTTTCTTGAGGTTTCGGAAAATAATAACCTATATTTATAAAACCCCACAGTAGTTTCAAAAAAAAACGTCTTTAATATAACATAAAAAAGTAAAACCAAGTGTTAGAACAACGCCCGAAAAGGATACGGGTATTCAAATAATCGACTGACATAATATAAACAGTTGCTTGTCGGATAAATACAAGCACACGAGTTCATGTAGAAAGTAGCTACATGAGCAGTGGGAGTGTTATAATTACGCTCTAGTCACCCCACATACACGTGAAGGCGTGCTAAGCACGTCTGCGAGTTCTAGAGGCAACTAGAACGAGGCGACACCTACGATGGATCCAAAGTGAGCTTGTGATTGCGTGTGAACATACACGTGAAGCTAGTCTGGCTCGGATAGTCACGGCTGCCGTGCAAGTATGCATGATAACTACAATCGTAAATGTATAGTCATGCTGACAATTAATTTCTAAAACTCAAATAAATATATTTAGTCAAATCATTTCTAATTTCATAAAATATGTCTTATCGATAAATTATAAACACAATTTAAAACCCATACTATATAATATAATTTAAAATAAACGGGCCCAACTCCTTTGGTAAGTTGTCGGATCGCCTTAGTACCTAGCACGGCCTCGGTACTCCTTTAGGATAGATGCTCACCTATATGAGGAAATTACTATATTAATCATTATACAAGTCAAGTCAATTCTACTAAGAAAAAGACTTGAAATCCCTTTGTTTGCTTATTTCGAGTTAAAAGTGTCGGAAAAAATGGTCCACTTGTGACTCGCATGTCTGGCGACAAGGAGCCTCATGTACAGTGGAAGATGCTTAACCACAGTGTCAACGTTAACGGAATAATGCATTGCACTTGATGGAATATTCTACTTGAGCGTTACGGAATATTGTCACTTAGATTGTTCAATATTCCCTACACCGAGCGTTAATTAAGAAAGGAATATACTTTGGAATATTCTAGGTTATTAGAATACGGGCAGTGTGACGTGAGAACCAAGTTCGGCGTCGGGCGAGTTTGCGACATTAGCAATCCGGTCACTTATTTGCAATTCCTGCCCAGGTCGGTAGGAATTTCGCCGAAATCTGGAAAATTTCTTAGAAAAATTTCAATTTCACATAACTTCTTCAAAACTTCGACCATTTTTCACTTGTAGTGATCGAAAATGTTAAGAAGATGAGGGACTCGATTTTACTAAAGAAACCTCAAAGGTGGCCGGAGATGGCCAGAAAATGCCTCCCGAAAGTCTACCGTCCAAAGCGAAGGTCGTCGTCCTCGTCGAATGCGAGGCTATTCCTTGCATGCAAGGCCTCGGATAGGCCCCACGACTCCACGTGGAATGGATTTGGTGGTGAAAGCAAGGTCGATCGAGGTCCAAATCCAAAAAAACTTTGTCGGAAGTTTTTGAAGTTCGGCTTGGAGTTTACGGAGAAACATGGTCGAGGTTTGAGTTGGAGCTCTTTTGGGTTTGGTTTTGAGTGGTGGTAGGCGGGTTGGGCGTGATGGTGGTTGGTCGAGAAAAACCCCGAGGTGGTGGTGGTGGTGTCCTCGGGAAAGTTTAGGTGTGGGGTGTGTGTGTGAGTAAAAACCCACGGGAGGAGGAACAAGAGAGAGGTCAGGCACGGGAAGGAGGAGAAACGAGGGAGAGTGACGAGGTTGTATTGAATTGTTGAGATGTGTTGGTGAAATCCACAACGAGACCCAACAATTTAAAGACATAGAAAGGTTTTGTATGTAATTGTCCGAAGCATGCAAGTTTGCAAGCTGATTTTCAAAGGGTGCGGGGGCACCTGGTTTGTAGAAAATTCACGGAAACGGCCCACGAGCAACAGCTTAATGCTGAAAAATGAAAATTACCAATGCATTATTAATAACAAATTCAAATTTTCACGAAAAATAATGCACCTACTATTTAATTTTGAAATGAATTTACTTATTGTTTAATTTTTATAAAAATAATGTAGCTATTGTTTAATTTTTACAAGAAACAGTGTATCTACTAGTCTATTTTTACAAAAACAAGTTACCTATTATTTAATTTTGAAAATAATGTACCTATTTTTAATTTTACAAAAATAATTTACCTATTGTTTATTTTTATAAAAATAATGTAACTATTGTTTAATTTTTACAAGAAACAATGTATGACACACTCGTCCAGGATATCCGGTGCACACCCAAAATTGAGGTGTCTTGGTCGACCACCTGTAAGGTGACGAGCCATTCAATTTGAAAGAAGATGTGTAAATTAAAGGAAAATAAGGTTTGAGTGCCGCGAAGTGTGTGAACCAATAAAAGAATATCAGAGCATCTAAGTTTACGAGAGCGGAAGTACACTAAAGTGAATCACGAAGGTGGTAAGTACAAGATTACTAAGGAAATCGCTTACACTAAAGGGGAGAACTATGCCATTGCATCTCGACTTCAAGAGCTCAAAAAGTCTACTAAAACTTGGAGGGGCGCAAAAACATAAAAGTGTGAGTGGGTAAAAAAAAAAAACAAAAAAAAATTTCTCTTTTGAAAGTAATAACTCATCGTTGTAAAAACTTCATTGCTAATCTCTCAAAATCATACTACGTAGGTAAGAATAAGAAACCGGCATAAAAGTGGAAGAAAGTCGAATATTTCCCAAGGCAATTAAATAAACGCCAAAACCTCAATATAAATCTTTTAGAAAAAACCAATCGTGGAAATCAACAAGTGAAATCCAAAAGTAGCACAAAGTTCAATGGCATCGGTGAAAGCAATTAAATCACAAAATCCCAAATAAACAAGTATGGTATGCTTATTAGATAATGCGGACACGCGAGCTCATGCAAAGATATTATTATGGCATGAACATGCTAGATGTATTAATCTACGCTCATGTACTACATACCGTGAGTGGCGCTAAGCGCATCACAACGCGAGTTCTAGAAGTAAAAATAACTAGAACGGGTTGACACTACAATGGATCCCAGAAATGAACGTGTCGGTGCATGAACATATAAGTGAAGGCCCAGTCACGGGTCCGAGCAGTACAAGACCTTTGTGTAAGCAATCCTAAATGAGCGGGGTAAACATAGGAAAACATGTCATGGACCATCTCAAATCTTGTATCTAAAACGGGGTATTGCACAAGCGTTGCATTTCTAAAAGTAAAGGGCGAGTAGTAGAAACTTTCAAAGAAAAGATTCACAACAACGTCAACCACATAAAACATTTTAAACTTTTCAAAATAAGGTAAGATGACAAAGCAAGTCATAAACCATATTTGCAATTATACGTAAGATATAAATTTAGAAATAAAAAGTCACTCACGGTGGCCAGTAGTCTTAATCCCTTACTTGTAAGCTCTCCATAGTCCTCGAGGTTGTCCTCCTAAAGTGAAACAAGCCATACTTAGTAAACTAATGAAAATACGAAGAATAGGAAACGGAACTCAAATTAAAGTTTCGGTGTCAAGCAACTTGTGCCGCCACGGGCAGCTGGTGCACACCACTTGGCCAGATCCCACGCCGTCACATGCCACCGTGCATGATCACGCGCCCACACACACCATTAACTGAGAAGATTCTAAATATTTAAGCCCGAATATTCTAACGGCGTTAGAGAATATTCGGGTCAACGTCGTTAGTCAGAGGAATGAATATACATGGACCATTTTGTTGTGGAGTGCTACGGCTTGTTTGGTAAATGATGCCATGTTCACTTAGATATTGAGCCATGTTGTTTGACATGAATTCAATGCCATTGTACGATCGAAAAACTTTAACATATGATTGAAATTGAGTTTTAACATAGTGTGAAAATCTTTGAAAATAGTGAACACCTCGCTCTTTGATTTCATCGAGATAAACAAAGCTAACTTGAGTAAAGTCATCAATAAACAAGACAAAATATTTAAATTCTTCCATTATTCGATTGTTAGACCCATTACATCATTGTGTACAAGTTCAAAAGGCTTACGGGTTATAGGCGAGAGTTGCCCAAAACGTGGTGGACTTAGATAGGCGACATGTATCACGAGGTAGCATGTGACTTACTAACATTTGGAAATAATTTTGACAAACGGACACTCGAGCAGGCTAATCTCTTATGCCATAGCCGGTTTTCATCTATGGACTTTAATTTAGCTTGAAAGGCTTGAAATGCAGCGAAATTTACTTGCGGGTAGTAAAGTCCATTTATGAAGACCACACTTCGCCAATCATCTTCTTGGTGAGAACATCACGAGAAACATTACATTATCAAGTGAGAAAATTGCAGCAGTTTAGGGTGTTTGTGATTTTTCCAATGGACAACAGTGGAAAGGAAATGATGGGTACATATAGAGGAGCGATTGAAAGGTGTTTTTGTTTGAGAAAACAAGTTGATTTCTCCTTTGCTAAAACCAAATAGTTTCCCATTTGCAGCGGCACATGTGAAGGACTCGAGAAAGTTTAAAACCATGCAAATTTGTAACTTTGTTTGTCATATGATCGGTGGCTCTTGAATCGATTATCCAACAATCATTCTCGATACTAGTTAATAAGAGCGGTAGAAGGCTTTATAAATACACAGTTGCCTGCGTTGCCCAGTACCCTGCGATTTCCGACAAAGATCACGCAGAGTGTCCCGACATAGGCGTGTGCTTGTCTCCTTCATCATTAGAACCGGGTGAAGCACCTCCACATCCACTTACCTTGTAAGTAGATGGCAAACTCATTTATGAGTTAGTGGATTGGTCATGAAGTGGTGACCACTTGGGGTATGGAAGAAAGAGATTGAGAGGCTATGACAAGTTGAGCCTTAAAGTGAGTTTCTTTGTGAAGATCTTGGTATGATTTCCTTCTTTCGTGAACTTGGGGTTTAAGTTCAAGATGAAGATCCAACACTTCTCGCCCGATATGTGACATCATTGCAATATTTGCATTTTAGATGTGGGTTTTGCTACTGGCAATCACTTGACTTCAAAGTGCTTGGAATGTGAAACATATGCTAGAGATTTTGTCAATCGTGGGCTATGCTCACGTTCATTACCTTCTTTCGTACTTCTTCTCTCTAAATGATTGCCTGAGATATTGTTGAAAGTGGGCAATTCTTGATTCATCGAGAATGTGACTTTTCAAATCTTCATACTGCAGGCTCAGCTTTGGCAAATTTGATAAATCCTGTCTTCCTCATTTCTTTAAGTAGAACTGACCCGGTCTGTAATGTGTGGAAGATACATCTAGCTCATTCCACGAGTTTTGAGCCTTCAAGTTGTTGAACAAAGGATTTCCCTTCTTGCGAGAAGACATGCGGTGTCTTTCTTCGAGTTAACTTCCGAGCATAGTTGTTTTGATTTCCATACATGTCCTTGAAGCCTTCCCACGAGTCTTGTGAGAGATTTGAGTAACTAAAAATCCTACATTCTATGCTTCTTCATGGTGTTAAGTAGAAGAGACATGACCGGTTGATCTTTACTGACCAAGCCTTTGTACAAAGGTGATGAGTTATGCAGGACTTCCATTACTTCCATTTACAAACCTATTTTTCCCTTTCCTCGAAGTTAGTAAGTAAGTTTCGGGACCAAAGCGGAATAATTGAACTCATTCAATAAGATTGAACACAACGTTGATCCGTGTTGACACCAATGTCACAAGGGCATCGAGTATGTAATATTTAAGGGAGGAGCATTATGTAATATTTAAGGGAGGAACATCGGAATTTCCCTCCCCACACACAGAAGATTCACGAGACCCTGTTGACCATGGTTTAGGAGATGATTTGCGGTAGAAGGCGAGATAGAGACGGGTTACAAATGAGCACCTTTCTGATACCATGTTGAATTTCAAGTCTTAAGCGATTTGTATTTCATAAGTAACTATATACACAGAATTGCATACATATAAAGAAGCAAAGAGGAAGCATCAAGAAACCCATGAAACCCCCAGTGATAGACGAACCTAGTATTTGGTTAAAACCTAAGCTTAATCTAATCCTTAAATCAAGGTGATTACACCAACACCAAGGCACGACACTAATCGGTCATCTTCCTTTAATCGAGGAAAGATGAGGCACATTATAAGCCTATTTGGGTTAAGCCAGCATGACACCCAGCACACCCGGCTAGTTATTTGATGTATTTTAACAATTGGAGTTGTCACTTCAATCAATACTTCCACTTTCTTCGGGCTTTAGGTGTACAAGCCGGTTCAAGCTGCATTCTCTCTTATTCATTGTCATTGATGGTGGGTGAACACTTTCATTGGAAACTTAATTATTATGTCTTTCAAGCTTGCGTGCCTCAGATTTGCCTTTTCTTCTTCCACACTAGTGTCTCATTTGCTCTCTCTATATATGATACGTAGTTTGAATTACGGCACCTCCTTTCACCCCCATTTCTTCTTCTCCTCTTCTATTCTCTTCTTCCTTCCCATTTCTGTATCCCATTTCTGCTTTCTAAGAGAATCGAAGCGAGAGGTTGAAAGTAACTCTCTCTCCTCTCTCTCTCTCTCTCTCTCTCTCTCTCTATATATATATATATATATATATATATATATATATAGGCTTTTTATTTTCACGCCGCCATCATCTTAATACCATATGCCTTCACGTTCCACCCTCTTCCAAACCGGAGCACCACCACATCACCTTAAAATTCCATCACTAATTTAGGCAACACTCTGTCGGATGCCTTGTCCTTGAGACTTCCACCATTGTATGCAACTCACCTATAGCCACCCGCATCAAATGCACTGTGGCGCGAAAATTCTGTGGTGCCCGAGAAGAACCTTTGATGTACAAAATAATGAATTTGTGTGAGAAAATTAGGGTTACAATCTGCTAATACAAGGTTTGATCCTACGATTAGATCTCCAAAGATGTAGTAGTGTAGAAAGAACAAAAATGTGTGTGTGGCTGGTTGATCAAAATTCATTAGAGACTTGATCTTGGCCAACGAATATCACAAGAGTTTGATCTTGACGACGAATATCCACGAGTTTGGCTTGTGACGCGTATGATTTTTGTTTGGGGTGATGGAAGAAGCGAAACACGTGTAGGTGGTGCTTGGTGGTCTTTGCGATGATGAGAATGCGGAGAGTTTTCTAAGTCTTACGAGTTTGTAGTGTGTCGAGAGCCCCGCCTCTTCGTTTTGGAGCCTTGTATTTATAGGCTTCTCCATGATCATTGCATTGAATCAATTTATTTCTTTGAGCCTTGATTTATGGAATTTGTCTCCATGAATTGTCTTGACTCAGCTTAATTTGAACTTGATTTGGTATTAATTTGAACCAAATCAATTAACTGAAGCAATTTCACCAAATTAATCTTACGGATGGAAGGACTAAATCCAATTGACTTGAGGATTTAACCAAATTAATTAACTAATTAATTTGATTTATGTTGATTTAAATCAAAGTCAGTATGAGATAATTTCTCAATTTATTTCCACCATCAACTTAATTAATTAATTTCACATTTGGCCAAATGTTGACACATGTCATTTCGACAACTCATCCGGTTTCGATGAATCACATGCGTGTGTACCATTTGTAGGACCCATGGTGTATGCCACGTAAGCCACGACGAGTCAAAATTTAATTTGTTGGTGAACATTATTTTCTCCAGAAATTCACATGTCTACACCGCCATAGCCACCACCTCAAATCCTGCAGCCACCACCTCAAATCCAGCACTAGCCCCCTTTTCCACCATCTTCGTTTCTCTTATCTCTCTCTCTCTCTCCGTCTTTTCTTCATTTGGGAAATAGCTGACGGTTTTTACTGACCGATGAAAACCAACCGATAAAATGGGTAAACCGAAATATTAATATGGCATAAACAACTTATTATACAAGCATAAACAAGACATTAATCCACACAATCAAATACACATATTAATCACTTATACTTACGTGATTGATCACCAGACAAATAGTACACGGCTGCTGGTAAATTAGTTATTTCGTGTGTTAATAAAGGCAGCATTATTCTCCATTTTAATTACTAGTTATAGCGCCAAAACGAGGCCAGGCACAGACTTATTGTCCGAGCTTACTCTGCCAGACACTCTGGCAATTCCCCGGCTTGTGATCTGATATCCGGTGGGGATAACCGCGTGACTGTGACGGACGTGTTACAGTATTCCCTGACCTGGGTAATAATCCCATCCGTGACGGTCACGCATGCACCCACGAAACAGAACGAGGTCGTCGTATCCTTCAGCCAGCACCATTGACCCAAATGCAATGATCGAGGGACAGATTTGAACGCGATGAGTCATACGGTGGTGCACCGGTGAGTAGGCAGTTCAGATGCTGGTGAGTTGGGGGGCCATGGAACTGCCACCACTCGAGGTATGAGTGCGAGGAGAAGGTGGACGACATCCAACGATCGCCGGAGGTTAAGGCTTGGTATAAAGCCGTCACTGTCATTCGTTTTTGGCTTCTTCGGAATCTTCTCCCTCCAGCAGACATAGTTGAGGTTTGCCAGGTCTGGGCTCAAACAATATCTCTCAGTGTGAGCTGGGAATGTTTGTGTTTGAATTGTTGAAGTGTTATGGCATTGGTGTTTATAAAGGAGGAGAACATGCATGGTTAGTGGAGTTTGGACAGTTGCATGTGGTAAGATTGTACAATGACGTAGTCTTTGGACATAAACGTATTTCTTTTATAAAGAACTCATCAAAAATACTAATTAATAGGCCAAGAGCTATTCGTAAATATATATAAGTAACATAATTAACCAACGAGAAAAAAAATAAGCAAATGATTGAAAGTTGGACATGCTCATGTAAGTATATTTCTATTGGCTCCTATTCTTTTAAGAGGTACGATATTCAATTAGTAATATGGAAGATTACGTACAAGAGAGAGAGGATATGGTGCATTATTAGTGGCCCTCGTTACAAATTTTGTTGGGGATTTCAACTAATAAAAAAGAGCCCACACCAAAAGTACAAAGTATGACTACCATTTATAAGGAGATCTACAATCATGTCTAGGGATTTCTCAAACCAAACACATATGTCTGGAGGCTCCTATAGTATTAATCATTTAAAAAATTTAATAGAAATTGAACTCTAAAGTTAATTTTTAATTTTTTTAGTTAAAATTTGACTTAGAAATAAAAGTATGATTTGAATGTTGTAACTATATTTAGGATGATTATGTAAAAGTCATAATACTTAGAAGGAAAAATGATACTTTACTATTACTATACAGCATCGCATTTAATTTTATTTGTTGTTTAGTTTGACTTATTCAATCAATGATAACAGAAAGAAAAAGAAGTGTGTGAGAAGTTAAAAATAGTGTGTGAAAATTATCTCCCTATTTAAAAATACAATTTAATTAATCGAGCAAAATTTGATTAATCTTCTATTTATTTACCTAAAAAAGCTCTTTTTATTTGAATTAATTCTTTAATAAGCATAGAAATTGGAAATCTTGACTTAAGATATAATAAGGAGCAAGTGATGAATCGCCTTGGAGGTTAGAGTTTTTTTATTTTTATTGTTTTCAACCTATTGCATCTCGGATTCAAACTTTCATCTTATTTTAATGTAAAGTAAATAATAATATAGCTTAAATAGTAATATTACTTGTAATAAGGAAAAAAAAGACTTGTGTGATGCTTCACTTGGGGTCATCGTTTGCCCAGCCCATGGGCCGGTGGGAGCCACCCGGCCTAAAGAGAAAAAGCAGGACCTGACCCACATGGGCCATGGGCCACCCGGCCAAATCAATTAGTAGGCTAGGTTTGAGGCTGGCGTTTGAGGCTTGAGCCGGCCAGCCAGAGGCTCGATCCGTAGGCTTGACCAGCCCGTCCATGGCAAACCCATGCAGCCTATTTGCCATTAGCTCTTTAGTACTCTTCCCAGATGGTAACCTATTTAATAGTTAAAAAAATAATTAAGCTGTTTATTTATTCTCGTTAGATGGCTCATTGATCTCTCTGATGAGACTCTAACTTACGTAGGCTGCGCCACTCTCAAGCCCAAGTCTTCTTATACAATATATCTTGTGTTTACACCCTGAATCCTAAACCTAACACTTTTGACACACCCCACCCTCGATACCCACGTGGATACAGGAGTTTGGGCGTGCGGCGGAACACTCGTAAGTGACAAAAACCGTTAAATGCATGACAACACTTAGTTTAAGTAAAGTAAATTATAAAGTTGCGGAAAATAATGTCCAACACATGCCTGAGTTCGGAAAGCGTACTAATTTGAAACAACGGAAACAAAATAACGAATAAGTTTCTAAAATCTCTATCACTTAACGGGGATGGATATTATTATAAGCCCAGAAAAGAAAAGATGAATCCACACATGGTGGGATATGATCGGGCGCCACCACCGGTTACCTCGACTTCGCCGTGCTCACATCACTGGGTCTGAAAGGGCGCAAAAACAAGGTGTGAGTGGACGAAAATAAAAGTTTTCGCAAAACCTTTCTCTTTTCAACATAATAACCCACTGTTTGAAAACCGGTAATAATTGTAAATCAGCCATGCTCATAGTATGTATCAAAGCACACTTTATAAGTATAGCGAAAATATATAACAATATAAAATCGTAGATCACAAGCCATATTTCCAATAGATCATTTCATCAAAAATATATCAATTGTATAGATATAGGAAAACCAACACGAGGGTATGTAGGCAATCACCCATGTACGTGTTGAGGAACGGCTCTCAATCCCATTACACACACAGAAGCACTTTCGTTATTCAATTAAATTGTACTCCTAGTACCACACACATGTAAGCACTTGCGCATTTGCGCGTCACACACGAGTCCTGCATTAGTGGGGCCTTTTCCCCAAATACAAACATAAACGTAAGACAAGCTTGCACTAAGGTGTTTACGGACAATACCCACAGATGCAGTGCGTGTGACCCAGACATATGAAACTTGTCCTACGGCCATGAGCCCGGTACTACAACGTAAGTGCAGAAGCATACCAAGTGTGTTTGAAAACATACATACATATATCATGTGTAGAAATTGAAGAATATCATATACTTCATAATTTCCCCAAATATTTAAACCTCGTATAATCGAACATAATCATGCTTAGAAGCCATAAATTAAATATCAATATAACCAATAATATTCATATCTCAAAATCATTCCATAATATATATCCATAAATATTTTCATATCTCAAACCATTATAATAAATATTCATACTTTTGTGCGAAATCGAAATCACCATTCAAACCATTTCCGAAAACACATATATATATATAAATGTATATCTATATATATATATCAAACGTCATTGGAAATCATAAATATAGCAAACATAATTATTTCAAGCACCTGATGTTTATTTGAAACAAGGGTCCACTCCTGGGTGATCGGGAGTGAAATCTCCCTCGGTGTTGCTATCCTCGGAAGTGTGGCGCGAAAAGTGCCTATTTAATATTAGGGAAAAATTGAACTTCCTAATATAAATCAATATAAACCCTATAGAAAAATATTCAAAAAATAATACTATTTTGGCTGAAACGGAGCTCAGAAAAATGGTTTCACAGGCTGAAAACCTCACGTGGCCAGTCCTGTGAGTCGGCGCCCGTACTTCCCGGGGGAAGCGGTCGAACGCGCCGCCACGTGCGGGAGGACTCGCCACGTGCCGGCCACGCGCTGGCACGCGCCGGCACGCTGGCACGTGTCGCCATGCGCCAGCTGCGTGTAGCCACGCGCTTGACAAGCGTCACCCCATGCAGTGAAGCGTGTTCCACGCGCCTCTGTGGCGTCAGATGCGTTAAATTTAACGGAATATTCGGCGGGTGGAGCCATTAAGATTCAGTTGACGGAATATTCCTTCTTCTTCCTCCCTCTCCCCACTAATCCAGCTGGAGCCTTGTAATCCTCCATGGAGTCCCCCAGTTGCCGGAGATGGAGAAATTTTCAGAATTAATTCCAGCTTCATTCATAACAACCCGATTCTTGTGCAAATTCAACGTGCCATATATCAAAATGAAGGTATTGACGAGTAGAATATTTTTCATACCAAATTCAATTTGCGGAAAAAAGAGTAGACTGAAATTGGCGAGCAGGAAGCTACTAATTCCGTTCTCGGCTTCAAAGCTCGCGCCCACATTGGGCGTTCTTTATATGGTTGGACACCATCATTGATAAGCGGCATTAGTAACGATCTACGGGCCTTTGTTGTTCCGAAGTTTGTACAGGAAATTAAGCGAGCGTTTATGAGATTCACCGGCGTAGGTTTGAATGAAATGGATTTAATTTGAGTCCCAAAATCACGCTTTAATCCAAACAGCGAGATGATGTGTGTGTGGTCTTAGCCAAACCCAGTTTGGCCCAGTTGTGATTACGTCCAAAAGTTAGGGTTTCAGTGGTTTTGTGAGGTTGTGAGAGGAAGTGGGAGAGGAGGGCGTTTCAACGTGCGAATGATGGGAAGGGTTGACTGCACAGCAGCCAGCCCAAAAGCCCTAAATCCAACTTACGGAATGAAAATTACTAAAATGCCCTACACTTTAAAGCTTCGTAAAAACGTTCGTTTTAACTCGAATTGAGTTAAAACTGCGTCCCACGCGTTAGAATAATGACAGTAAATCATGAATATGTAAAAATAATTTTCACATGTAAAGCTTTTGAGAAAAGTCAACAAAAGTCAGCATTTTTTACTAGGAGTATTTTGGTATTTCACACAAAATTTTGGGACGGGTTGTAACACTTTTCTCTCTCGCTCTCACTCACTCTGTGCCCAGTGCCGCCACCACTTTGGCGCCTGTCCCTCCCGTACGTTTCTTCTCTTCCTTGATACCCCGAAAGAAAAAAAACCAAAAACTCACTACAACCTTCGATCTTTTCTTCTCTTCTCTTCCTCTAAACAACAATCTCTTATCTTTTCCTTCTCCTCACGAACGCACCATCCAATCTCTTATATTTTCCTTCTAAACCCAATCTCTCCTCCACTACAAAAACAACAATAAAATTGTGTTATATGTCTTGAATATTTATACCTTTTGTATTTGTAGTGGCGATTTAGCTCTTAAGCGAAATCAAAATTTTTCGTTGTGTAGGTTCGGCGTAATATTATCACGGTTTGACCATCATTTGGTATCCTTGAGCATTGGCTTCTGCGTATCATTTCTTGTTTTTGAAATATCATATTTGATCCATAGAAAATGCTAGTGATAGTACACACCTCGCTGAATGAATACGTTCTATTTCCACTTTATTAATCCACCTCTTTTGAATGAATCTATTCATATTTCCTTTGTTAATTCACCTCCTTTGAATGAATCACGTTTCTTATTTCCACTTTGTTAATCCATTGCACACATTGCATCTAGGCATACAAGTAAAGTTTGAGATTTTTGAAAGGATTAAAGTTATTGAAAATGGCAAAGAAGTACTAAAGGCTAAATGCGTTATTTGTAAAACTTTGTTTCTTGGTACTTGTGGTACTATTAGTCATTTACAATGCCATTATGATTCATAAAAAAACACAAGCTGCAGGATTTGTCGAATCAAATGTTATTGAATGTTGATGTTCTTGGTAATTTAACAATTTGCTTATGATTATGATGTTGCTCGTAAAAGATTGTTGATTTTGTAATTAAAAAATTTGAATTGTCATTTACTTTTGTAGAAAAACATGATTTTAATGGTATGATTCGTCGTGCATTTTGTCCTCAATACAAAGAAATTTCCGAATCTACTTGTAAAAGAGATGTGATGAAATTTTTTGAAACCAACACAAACACAAAATGAGAATCCAAAACTATTCAAACGAAGAGGGAAGGAAGCATGCAATTCATTTAGTTTAGAAATTTTCGAACCGTTTGTTTCATTTCACATGGTATCTAATAGTTCAAACCCCCAAACTCACCCGATATTATAACGAGACATACATTTTCAATATTGTACCCAAAGATCATGAATAATTAACTGAGCCGTCCATTCTTATTATTCAGATTATAACATAATGTGAATCACATTTTAATTAAAAATAAAAAAATTCCATACATATGAGGCGGAGGTGACTATTTCGGTCGGATAGGATAATACGTCATCGGACAATGCCTGACTAAATTAGTCGGGCGTTTGGTGCGGTATCGGGCTAATATCGACTATTTATGCGTAATTTGGCGGCCCTAGGTGTGTGTGAAGAACACAATTTGTTCTTCATACAAACTCTCAAATCCTCATCAAATGCAAGAACTACGAAATGTTTGATCCTTGTAGGAGGCAGAAATACGTATGTAACCTTCAATTTGATTCAAGGTACAACCACAACTCCTCCAAGCAAAGCGTTCATCCAAGATGAGATTGAAGGCCCTCTTAGGTATTTAGCATTTACTCATGCAAAGAAAGATTATACAAAAATTATAGGGATGCTACAACTTACTAATGTGATTTTTGAGTTGTGTCTTGGTTCACAACATTTAGGCTTCAAAAGTCATGAGCAAAGTTTTGTTTTAGTGTACTAATATGCTAGCTAAGAGCCTTTAATTTGTTAATAGCATGCTTAAGTATTTGCTCAAATGAACTTGTAATTTATATTTTCCTTCAAGCTAGACCAAGAGAGTGAGAGGGACGGACCGACTAATTATCAGGTTTTTGGGCGTATAATTAGTTCGGCGTGAGGGGTACTAAATGGTGGACCCGGTTTAAATAGTCGGGCGACTATTTTAGTACGAAGCACACAAACACCCGAGACCGGATTATTAGTACTATCCGGTGCGCTATACGGCGTACCAAACGAGGCCTAAATGTCGTAAGTTTCAACACGTGGTTTTCCAATGTGCAATGACATATATAGAGCTTAATTTGCTATTGGTTTTAGCGTTTTGGTGTTGCACAAATTGACAAAGATTCCATTAGGTATTTCGTTTGCATGCGATGGGGTTAATATTAATTGATCACCCAAAAACCCCACTAGTGACCGACAGGTTCAGGTAAATCCACTACTTATCAAATTTTCATTATTTTATTTCAAACATGCATCTCCATGGAGTCATGGACTATGATGCAAGGCTAAGGCTCTGCATTTTTGTGTTGCTAATTAATAGATTATATATTGGGAGTGATGCGAGAGAAACCATCTGTATTTTTGTTTTTAGATTCGGCATTTTAAAGAAAGAATCCAACTATCAACCGTCACATCATGTGGTCTACAAAATATGGTCTAAAAATATGGTCTCCCTAACATTTTCCTTTCTTATATAGTCATGTGCATTATGACACAATGAAAGTTATAGGTAAAAAGATTGTGAATGATCATCTTGAATAGAATTCTGGAACATCAGATAATTGAAGAAAAAAAAATCTCAATTTTATTAATAATATTATGAAAAAATAACCGAAATACAACTATAAAAGTTGTTGAAATAGTTTCCTGAGACCCTGACAACAAAAACAAATAAAATGGGAAGATGTCCAAAATAATTAAATTTTGATTTTGATCCACAAAACGATTTCAAATGCCCAAAATCCATCTTAGGTTTTTGGCAAAATAATGTGTTTGATTTGTCTCATTGTTCTTATTTCAGAAAGGTATCTTGCACTATAAATTGACTTTGAAAACTTCAAAACAATTATTCACCGCAAAAAACACTATTTGCATCGGAATTCGCCAATCTAGACTGCTCTTCTAGTCCTATGTCACATTATTTACAAATTCAAATATTATGATCCGTGAATGTGATTCTGCAAACACCCAAAATACTGTACATTATGAATCCAATTCTATTCTAGCTCTCAAACCATTTTGATCATAATATAAAAGAAATTAGGCTTAAAGGATACATAAAGAAAGTTAAGATCCCATCATAAAATCAATTGCCAATATGATGTAGCCTAACTACTTATAAGTATATTCAAAATCCCTTATTTTCTCGATCTGGGATTCATACTCTCAACACGTCCCCTCAAGTGTGAAAAAATTTCAAGCCTAACACGTGAACAACACAAAATGGGTGATGTGGAGCATGTGTGGCCTTTGGGCTCACACAAAGATCAACTTGCTATGATATCATGAAAAAAGTTGAAGTACCACCATGAAACCATTTGACAATACATAAAGTAGTTCAACTATTTATAAACAAATGAAAGGTAACTTATTTCTCTGACGTGAGATTCATGCTCTCAATAATAAGCAAAAGCAATTTCTTTTGTCCTAACTTATCAAAATACAGTGATTCGTTTATTGGTGAGGAAGTTATGTAAGTTATACGCATATGTATTGGTTGCCCAAAATCTGAAATATTTTCACCTGAAAAAGAAATGTGAACGATCGTGTTCCACAAATCTCCACTTTACAATATGAACAAGCATTGTGGAGATTAAACTATGTTATATATATATAGTTAAGTATTGTATTTTCTAATGTGCATTGTTCTTTTCTTTTGATACTTGTCGCCTATGTGAAGCTCGTTGTGATAAACCCTTTCTGTTCTTGTTAATTGTAACTTGAAAAAATCTTTAATGGTCTGCATTTTTCGATGGCCATGATACAAAGATAGGAGTGTAAGTGGATGAGGGACAAATCCAAAACCTTAAAAAGTCGGACCATTAGATGGTCCGGACCACCAAAGCTAAACCCAACTTGAACCTTATTACTATATATATTTGTACGTACTTACATTTTTTTTTTCTTTTAACGCCAAATCCTTCTGAGTTGGATCACACAA